>JACYXH010000091.1:1660000-1665000 GCA_026745465.1 Lota lota | reverse complement strand
TGTGTGTTTGTGTGTATGTGTGTGTGCGCGTGTGTATATGTGTGTAATTTATGAAAATTGCAACCATGGCATCATGGTGCTTTTCGGAACGCAAGGCAGCTTAATTAATGTTGTGCAAAGATCAGCATTGTCATTGGTGTGACCATGAAGAATATAGTGAACATTTTAAGTACATTATCACTACACTAAATTAAGCAAATTATATAGAAGTTAGGTACTGACACCAAAACATGCATTTACATTTCTGTTGTTTATGAGCCTGCGATATGACCTTGTAAACAACACATAAGTACATGCATTTCAAGGATGCACTGGATGCAGGATTATGATATTGTGACATCAAATATATTGTGATATTGTGGTCAAATCTCATGTTGACCACTCATAAAAGGATTTTAGTTCAACAGCTTAGAATTGAACAAATGATGGCATGTAAGTTAAGCCTGCAAATAGTAATGTTTTCGTGAGAGAGAGAGCGAGAGAGAGAGAGATAGAAAATATGAATCACTGTGTGACTGAGTCAATGTGAAAGGTGGATGTTTGCATTAGTTACCGTTGCCCTGAGCAAAACCCTGTCAACCCTGTTGCCTTTAAAAGTCTCCAGTAAATAATTCTTCATTTGGTAGAGCTTTGCCTAAGAGTCTTGTGTTCAATTTGAAACAGTCAAATCTAGATTCATACGGTATTCAAATTGATTGAGTCCAAAGCCAAAATGTCCTGGCTAGCAACAGGTTAACCCAGCCCTGATGAGCGTTTATAGTTACAGATCACACATCTCAACAGAATATTGGTGTAGAATGTACTTGGTTTATTTTCAGGTAACAATGTTTGGTTACAGTCAGGCTTTGGATTGCAGGCAGAATCCAGCCACCAGAATAACAATTGTATAACTAACATTACTATCATGATAATTGCAATGTCATCTAATCACTTCAAATCTGGTCAGTAATGAAACAATTGATTATATTCTTCTTGAATAGAAACTAATCAGTTCAAAATTACAACAAGTATTTACTGATTCATTAAGATTAGAAATTAGAGTAAGTCATTTACATCGATTTAAGTGAAATTAGCGTCATTTGAAGTGAAAAAGCAACTAGTCCTAGCATCAATTGACGTTTCTCAGTGACTAATGGAAATTGGTTTAAGTGGTTAATTATTTTACATAAATGGGACTAATTTAAATCTTTCCCTCAATGTCTTATGCAACCCACAGCTTTCATAGCGAGTGATAGTATATTTGTTAGTACTCATTATAGATTAAAAGCAGCCTTTGAATGAGCCTGTAATGCTTGCCGGTCTGCGACGGTAACTGTTTTCATTAAGGTTAGCGTGATTCTTCAAGGGTATTGGCAAACCCATTCCGGCATGAAGTCCAATGCCAGAAATAGTGGATACTCTTTTAACCCACTAATTCAACCACATATGTTGTTATCCTTGATAACCTAGTGCGTGTTTACTGTTATTACTGTGTTACTAGCATGTGCAAGGACAACTGTTATTATTGTACAAATATCAGTATACCATAATTCTTACATATACGCTATTCTAAATAACACAGCTGGTCTGCCCTTATGCTATAGATTTGGGCTATAGTTGAATTGAAATGTAAAGGGCACTAAGTGTTATGCTGCTGCCAAGTGGATTATGGGAAGTAACTGCAGGGACATTTGCATCTAAATCAATGCATTAAAAATGCAAAAGACAGTTGTTGCATTTCTTAGGAAAACACCTAACCTTATCCTCTGCCCTCCTCACAGACTTGGTCCTAAGAAATCAAATATTATAATATTATTTTTCCAGCTACACCTGCTGCCCGACATAATAGCAATATTCAGGCAAATAAGTCACATAGTTCTCTGATTCTGATTTGAAAAATGTTCATGTTCTTTACCCAGTTACTAACTTTGGAGCTATCTGAACCACTGAGAGGACACACGCGTACAGCTACAAATGGAGGCAGTCGAGGTGGAAACACAGTAAATAGGAACGGAAATGTATTCATCATAACCCAGGGTTTAACATTGTGATTTGTACATCCAGCACACGGAGTGGAAAACAAATAGGCACACACTGCAGTGTGTGTATCCCCTTTCTCTCATACAATATCCCTTTCTCCGTCCTCTCCCCCTTCTTCCTCTACTCTCCTTGTTTTCCTCTCCTCTTGCATCGCTGTCTCGAGGGAATATTGTGAAAGGGGAAGAGAAAACAATGCAGAAATAGATTTCACTGAAATAAGAACAATTATACGAGCGAGAGAGAGAGCTGGAAGGGGAATAGTAACACATGATGGAGCTTTGCTTATGCTTATGCCAACAGGGAATGTGTGTGTGTGTTGGTGTGTGTGTGTGTGTGTGTGTGTGTGTGTGTGTGTGTGTGTGTGTGTGTGTGTGTGAGAGAGAGTGCATGTGTGCAAGCGTGTGTGGGTGCGTGTGCGTGGTTTTAGGCAGTCAGACAGGAAGGCAGGCAGCTCCGAGTGAATCTAGGTGAAAGGGCTTTGCTGTCAGAGCGAGGCACTGCGGAGCTCCGCCAAGCCCAGCCGAGCCAAGTTGAGCAGAGCAGAGCAGAGGCGAACGGCGATGGACTATAATCTACACCAGCCTGCCATCCTCCCTCAGGGGGAGGAGAGGAAGAGAGGGGGGGGGGGGGGGGGGGGGGGGGCTGGCTATGTTTTCAACTGGGAGACGCCAAGCATGTTTAAAGTCGGCTACCGCAGTGTGCACGTCCGCCGTATTGAAGAAAGATTTGTTGTTGTGATGGTGGATAACTCACACGACGCTTGACTGCAAGCTTCCATGAAACAGCATTGAAATGACTTGACTTCAGTTCGATTGTTCAGTTCCATTACGATTCATCATCATTTTTTAATGATCGCTTTCAAGCATTGTCACTAGCCTGTTGCTGAGCCAGTTACCCTATGAGTATCCACCAATAGTCTTTTAGGTTAGTGGTTGAATGCACATTTTATAATTCAATTAATTTTGTCTTTAAATGATCCAAAGATAACATATTGTGTCTGATGTGACCCTTTGCCAGGAAGTTGGTTGGAATGAAATGTATAAATATGTAGGTGCTCATTGAGGAAAGGGAGAGTAAATCATCTTGTTGTTGTTTTTATCTCTCTATATGGATTTGCTCGCAGTGCTCGTGTGTGCAGAAAATGACCCCCAGTACATAATAAAAACTGTGATCTCTGAGAGAAAGAGAGAGATCTTTGTATCTAATAATATAATAATATATTTTCTCTATGCGTGTGTGCTATATGTGCTATGCCGGGGGTTTTTTTTCTCCTGAAATCCATTGTTTCCACTAGAAACCGAAGCCTCCTTCACAGCTATGGTTGCTATAGTGTTGCCAGGGAAACACAGAATATGTCTGTTATTGGCTCAGCTGTATCCAGGCAGCCAGATGATACCTGCCGCAGTCCTAACTCCTATTGGTCACAGCAATGGCAGTTATTCATCCTCCTCCTGTCCCTCCTCCATTCACTACCATTATAAGTGGTAGTGGAGTAGTAAAACCTGCTGGTGGATGTGGTGAAGGTGCATGCTGTGTTGGTGTGCAGTGTCCACGCCAAGAGCACTGAAGACCAGCTTTGACCTGCAGTTAAAAGTGACCAAAAGATCTACTAATAACACAGTCGACATTAGTATCCGCTTAACATTGAAATGTAGGCCAGTATTTAACAAAAACAAGGAAGGTACAAATAACCGAGAGAGATTTCAGTGGGATGAGATTGGGTTGTTTGGAAGAATGAGGAGCTGAATCTCTCTGGCATCACCAGTCCATCTGGGATCCCTGTTGGGTTGCTGCCCTGCATATTCATGCCCCGCTCTAAGTCACAGCCTAGTGTGTGAGTGTGTGTGGTTGTGTGTATTTTTAATGTTTTTAACATACACACCTGGATGCTTCTGTAATTTGCCTGACCTAGAAAAGTCTGTCCATTCAACTCCAGGCCAGGGTGTCTGGATCTTTCAAACCCACACTCACATTCTTGTTCATCTTTTGCCAGTGTACAAATTGGTTTTGTGATTATATGGAACACAATCTCAATATGCATGTTCAGTGGGATACACTGAATATAATGTATTAATGGAATAAGCAGTTGACAAGGAAAGGACGATGGTTTGTATGAATGAATATAAACAAATCTAGATGGTTTCTTTCAGATGTTGGGAAAGAAATATGTTTCAGAGTTGAACATGGAAATTGCTCTTTCAGAAAAGACAATGTGAACGCATGTGTCAGTTGCTGAATGAGTGAATGAATTGAGCAGACTTAAGTGGCGTGAGCCTGCGAGTGGTGTGTTTCCATGACAACGTAGGCATGTAAATGATCAAATGAGTGCTCCATGGGAGGCGGGCACACTATAGCATACTGAAAATTTACTGTATGCTCAGTAAAGTTTAATACAAAAAAAGCGCATTCTTAGCAATCTGGTTGTGATCGGATTACCAGGGACATATTTTACAGTTAACACTTAAACAAAGCCTATAGGTCTAGACCGATCAAAGTCGGTCAAAGTCGGCTCCAAACATCTCTTTGAATACTTGTGCAAAGAGATGTTATAGATGATATAACTTCACTCAATGAACTAACTAGAGCTGTATACGTAAAATAATACAAAGACTGAGCAGGAGGTGACAAGACCATATTGTAAAAAGTAATATACCACACAACACATCTTGTTGAAATATGTTTTGAAAGGCATCTAGGAGAGTGGCCGTCATCTAAATAAGGAGGGAAACGGAGAAAGGACTGCTTCTCTTTTTGTGATTTATCTGAGGAGGACACAACATTTTAGCTGAAGATTGACATTCAACAATTAATTAATTCGAGTTCAATTGAATGCCCTAAATATTCCTGTGTGGTTACTTTACAAATGGCATCTCTTTTCAGAGAAAATCCTAGCATTTGTATTGTTCCAAAAAGAGAGAATGAGCAATTTCCAAAGCTGTATTTTTATGCTTCCTATTGATCTTGGACACTGTGTGTAGAAA
>JACYXH010000091.1:1567500-1652500 GCA_026745465.1 Lota lota | reverse complement strand
ACTCTCTCCCAGGTCTGAATGAGGGAGGGAGAGGTGGTGGTGGTGGAGTGAGGTGGTTGTGGGGGCGGAGGAGTGGAATCTATCTATTGCAGTTGGTGGTGTGACCAGCCAGGCAAAAATGACAGTGTGTGTGTGTGTGTGTGTGGTTTAGTGGGGGATGGGTTGAATCCTGCAGTCTCTACTTCCGCAGACATAATCTGTCCCGGCCGCTGCGCAGCTCTTAAATAGTTTGCAATAATCTCTCTCTCTCTCTCTCTCTCTCTCTCTCTCTCTCTCTCTCTCTCTCTCTCTCTCTCTCTCTCTCTCTCTCTCTCTCTCTCTCTCTTCTTCTCCCTCCATTCGTTCTACTTGTTCTCATGCTGAAAATGGATGACTGCATTCTGTGCGAGCAGGGCAGATGTAGAGGTGGGCATTCAGGGTAAGAGAATAAAATAAAAGACAGAGCAGAGCTCTGATTGCAAGTGACCCCACAATGAATGCCACTTTTGATTAATCCCCCACACATGCACACACACACACACACACACACACACACACACACACACACACACACACACACACACACACACTACCATTCCTTAATGCTGAGGGTGTTGTAGTAAACACGTGTTTGTGGTCTTACTTGTTATTCTTGCCGGCTGCAGGAAATGAGTATGCATTGATTGAGTCATCTATCTATCTATGCACCCACCCTCCTCCACCCCCTAGATCACCCTCCTCCACCCATTTATGGAGGGACCAATTAGAGCCTCATTGAGGGAACACAATCATAATCTGTCTTGACTTGCATGCAACCGGCGTGTGTGCTTATGTGAGTGTGTGTGTGTGTCTGAAAATATATATATTTTTTTTACAGCTTATGCAATGGGTTCTAAAGGACAGCCCTCTCTTTCACTCCCCCCTTCTACGTCTGCTTTTCTTCTCTCACACACTTGGCCGAGAGGCAGGCTTCTGTAGTTCTAATGACTCACTGCTAGCAGAGGGGATGGGGGAGAGCGATACAAGGGGAAGGGGAAAACCAATGGGAGCACATAAGACAAAAGAAGACAGGACAAGACAGGAAACACATTGTACTATACGTAGGTTATGGTTTTTCTCAAAACATAAACGTAATGAATGGATTTCATGAATAATTGCATGATGAAAGGAAATAACTAAACAAAACAACTTGTAATTCATATAGTGAAATCATTGACTTATATAATAATTTAATCGTTTGGTTCAGATCTATGTGTTACACAATCATACCTAGCCATAGTGTTTTGGGCTATCTTACAAGGTTGCAACTTTGAAGCTGTTAGTGTATCACACACCAAGGTCTTTAACCACGTTGTTTCACCTAAATGGACCCCCTCTTGTGCCTCTATATTTTGGTCTCTCCAGACAATCTCTGTGCATGGTAAGTTAGCAGAGGATGGTTGCATCAATGTTGAACGCACCAGTCTCTCTCCAGCCTCCCTTTTCATGTTTCTATGAGTGCCTATGCACACACACACGCACACACACACGCACACACACACACACACACACACACACACACACACACACACACACACACACAAGCACACACATACAGACACACACACATGAGCACACACACACACGCACACACACACACACACGTACACACAACTTTATTCTACTGTCTCACTCTATCTCTCACACTCTCACAAATTTCACCTCTCTTTGTGTCGCAGACAAAGATGCATGTTCTCCATCTATCCAAGCTGAATTATTTAATGGCTCATCCTCGCCAGCGCTCTATGCTATTCCGGTCCACACGGCGAGTGTTAAATTATAGCTCTAGCTTGGTTCACGCATTGAGCCATATGAAGATGTAGCACAGCGTCATGCTTTGTTAGGCCACCAGCCCATTGACAATGTGCTAAACAGGCTGATTTTGGAGCATTACATAAGGTTTTACTTATCTTGGACTCATGCATAATGTTGTGTTATCCTGTGCCGGGGGGAGGGCTAAATATTTTTGCCTACAATATCCTTTGTTTGAATGATTTAATGGCTTTTTATGTTGTATAAACTAGACACACTTTATGAATGTCTGTCTAACTGTCTCATGTCTGTCTTTCTATGGCACTTTGCCACACAGGACAATTTGCGGTATAAATCAGACAATAACGTGATCTTCATCTTATCAAAACAGAATATCTTGATACATAAAATTGATACTAGAGGATTTTCAAGAAAAGTTTCAACACAATTCTATTTTTTAAAGTTTAATGAATATATTTAATGGGGTTGTTATTCTTGTATTACTATTTTAACATTCCTTATAGATAACAAAATGAATAAGCCAATACACGAACAGACATGATGACATAATGGTATGGGTCTCGTGATGCCCAGCCGTGGTTGGACCTGAAATAGACAACAGACAAGATAACATGTGGACTCGCAGTTGAAAGGAAACGCCACGTCCTGTTTTGCACTTTGGAGGGGGAGGGGAATAGAGCAATGGGCGCAGCCAAGAGCAGTTGAGCAACAGAGAGGGGGAGAGCGAGAGAGAATTTAACTGGAACTAAATACTAAGAGGGGGAGGATGGGGGAGGGGCACAATAAATGGCTAAAAGGAAGTGTGTTTGTGTGTATGGAGGCGGGAGAAAGTATTTGTAAGGTGTGTGGGTGTGTTAGTGTATGTGTGTGTGGGTGTGTGTGTGTATGTGTGTGTGGGTGTGTGTGTGTGTGTGTGTGTGTGTGTGTGTGTGTGTGTGTGTGTGTGTGTGTGTGTGTGTGTGTGAGTGAGTGTATGTGTGTGTGGGTGTGTGTGGGGGGGAGGTGTATGGGGGGGGATCAATGAGGGGGATGGTTGCTTATCAGGGGTCAACACACAAAGGTCAGAGGTGTGGCAGGAATGGGGATAGGGAGACAGAAAAAGAGTAAGTAAGAAAATGTGTATGTGTGCATGTGTGTGTGCACAATGAAGTGGGTGTAGGCCCCTGTTCTGCCGTAGGACGTGGAGGCCATTTAGCTCTGGCCATTAACAGGAAAAACACTTTTGTAATGTAACGTAGGTACATTCTTGAACTACTACACCTCTCTGTTCCAGCGTTCCAGTAGTAAAAGCTGTTTTTAGACACTTTCTCCTCCCACTCCTGGCATGTTATTATCTTTTAAACACACCCACCATCCCCCCCCCCCCCCCCCCCCCCCCCCACACACACACACACACACACACACACAAACTCAACGTCAGCCTGTGTCACTCTCTAGTTTTTCCTTTATGCCATGGCTTTGTCAGGTGCAGCCTACACCACAAACATGGCTGTCTCAGCCAGTTGTTCTGCAATCCTTCAAGTTAGCACTGGAAGCCAAACCCATGAACCATAAGTGGCTTATTCCAAAGCAGACATCACATACAGTAGAGCACCAGACACTCTCAAACGCTACTTCTGTATCCTGTTTCAAAATGCCACTCACGTTTTGTGTGTGGTGGTGATTGCCCCTCTAACTTGAAAAAAAAACCAATTGTTATAAATCAATTATGAGAATTAAACTTCTCGTTGATGTTGCCCCCTTGGGCAATTCAGGTCATGATGTAACATCCTATCTTATGTCCTAATGAAGTATTCATAGTAAAAGCCTGGCCTAGAAGGCTCAGCCAATCAGTAGTAGCTTAGTGGGAAGGGACTTAAATCTATAACATTGTACGTTTATTGGACCCTTAGAAAAAAACCTAAGTAGACCTTTTGAATAATGATGTGAAGTGGACATTGCCCCAATTGGGAATTAGTTACTTCTTGTAGGTCATTGGGGTTTATCCATGAGTTACATTCCTTCATGAGTTACCCAACCAGACATATCTCCATTGTACTCACTGGTAAAATGAATCACACAACGAGGAAACACTCAACCCAAGAGACAGGTCTTAATCTTTCAGGTCCTGTTTAAAGTTAGTTTGGTTTTAAACGTTGACTTACAGTACATCGTATATATATATATATATATATATATATATATATATATATATATATATATATATATATATATATATATATATATATATATATATATATATATATAGTAGCAGAGTGTTTACACACTCCAACAATGATTGGAATGATCCTTGTAAAAATAGATTCAGCCTTTATCCCTTAAAGGCAATGCAGAGTGGCTCTCCCAGTCATAAAACAGTATTAGAGGGCAGGACAATATGTGGGCGGGATAGGATTCAGTAATTCAGGATTTCATTGGTGCTGGGAGTCCAGGAGGATGTTATGTCACTACCATCTGCTTACCTTCAAATCGGAGCAGGCCTCAACAGAGTTATGAACGGTTGGTACGTAATTCCTGCCCGCTTGGAGGAATTTAGTATTTAGAAGAGAAATTATTCTGGAGTGAATTCTAATCTGGTGGTATAAAAACATCCATACAAATCTGCTAAATAAAATCAGTTTAGCTTTTCCAAGTATGATTTTTTTTAATAGATTCATAATTTTCATTTCATTGCTTTCACAAAATCACTGGTTCTGTTTAATGCCACACAATATAGAGAGTGATGGTTTCGACATGGTCGCGTATTCATCAAAGCTATGTAATGTATGATTCTTTTTCTTCCTCGCCCTTTTTGATAATGGAAAGCGTTGTGATTTCATTGTGAATCACTTTTTCTTAAAATAAATGTCTGAAGTTGTGTCTTACCATGAGCAGATCAAATAATAACGAAAGCAAATCCAATAAAGAAACGTGTTTGTCAAGAAACAAACAGTAAAATGTCAAAATTACACAAAATAGGAGGCAACATAGTGGCTAGTAGCTCAAGGTAGTTTGAGTAAGATACCATAACAGAATTAGTAAAAGTGAAACAATTGCCATTAGTACAGTTATAATATGCCATATTTCCTATTTTATTTAAAATCCAAAAACGTTGCTAAGCCCCCCTCCACCCTTCTCTCTCTCTCTCTCTCTCTCTCTCTCTCTCTCTCTCTCTCTCTCTCTCTCTCTCTCTCTCTCTCTCTCTCTCTCTCTCTCTCTCTCTCTCACACACACACACACACACACACACACACACACACACACACACACACACACACACACACCTGGCCCCACTATTCTTGCTTTGTTTGCTGTTGCCATAAAACATGCAACAATAAAACGTTTTTACAAAATATTGATGGAGAGTCAATGGATAATGCAGAATTGCATTAAAGATCATTTAAATCTGCGTAATAATAACAATGTGGCCATTTTTTTTCAAGCGTTACAGACTACCAGAGCCGTTCTCTTTTTTCATACTGCGACACCCATTTGATGTTTATGTGACTAGTGTCTTTCCCTTAGCTATGAGAGCTGCAGCGAGAATTGCACAGGCCTGCCTCATTTTCGCCTGGCGGGTCAGCTCCTCTGTGTTTCAGTCTGAAGCCGTTGGCTGCTACTGAACCGTTTGGCTCTTTCTCTACTAGCGAGCAACCTTACAATCTATCCCAACTGTTCATCTACTTCCATTTTAACGGGATTTATTAAATTATATGCCGGCGTTTTCAAAACACAGCGTTAACTTGGGAGTTTACGCAGCAGATCGCGGGGTCAGCGGGCCATTATAACGTATTTTTTAGGTTAAATATACTGGTGGAAAACAACGGTGGAGGAGATTCCATATTAGGAGCACACAAGAGAAGGCACCCCTTGTGTGATTTGGAACCTCCGGTAAGTGTTTTTTTAATATATTTTTACATTGTTATCGCGATTATAAATAGTGCGACCTATGACAATAATTAGAGATTACTTCATATTGATAATCTAGGCCGGTTGATTGGCTGTTTTGGACGTTTATTTTGATGTTTTCTCTTGTGGTGGGGGATGGGCAACCTCAGCGCGTGAGTGCGCGCGCACTGTGCGTGAATGCCTGTATGCGCGTGGCAGTAAGTATGTGTGTTTGCGAGCGTGTTCTTTTTCAAAACTTTTTTGTTAGTTGACAAACGGATACATATTTTTTTGGGGGAAATAAATAATACCTGTATGATAAGTTAAACTGTAACCATTGACATGCCACTGACATTTTATCCCCTGAAATATTAGTAAAACAATAACTTGGATGTTTATTTTTGCTATTTCTTTCTAGCTTTGGCAATTACCCGTGGTCTTTGACGCGCCATTAAAATGTAGCTAAATTGAATACTCGTGTATCACAACATGAATCAAAGCTTACAAGTGTGCCATGCAACTGGCGTTTCAAATCCATGGTCGTGGGGGAGGGGCAGTCAGCAATCACACGACCGCGCGTGCACGAAAAGGCTCACTTGCCAACCTTGTAAATCAACTCATTGACATAATGTTCTAGTCGGGAGATACTAAATACACCAGCTGGACGTGCATTTGTAAACACCCTTAACCCTTCCCTTCACAAAAACCTTTCCAATTGTACACCCAGATTGTAAGATATTTTGTAGGTGTCCAATTTAACAATTTCAAACTTTGACACTGACCTAATTATTTCAAACCACATCAAACGACATTACGTCTAGCATATAACCTCATGTATAACACCATACCTAAACTTGACCATCTATAATTTAGAAATGAACTTGTAAACTATTTCAAATCCATCATGCACAGTCCACCATCACGTCACATGTGTGTAGTGACTTGTTTCACATGTTTTCTTGACTATTCACAGGGGGGAATTATAATGGTTTATTAGAACAGAAAGACTTTATTTGAATACATACGAAAGCGTGATTTTACTTTTTTTGATATATGATGTTGTTTAAAGGACATTACACCCACATTATATTTACTAGTAAATGTACTTGGTAACTAGCCTTTTCTAGCTGTGGCTTTATAGTCACATAAGCCATCAAAGTAACTCATATTCATGGTTATTGTAGTGTACAACATTTCAAGTTCCTCTAGGTTCTCAATATGCAACATAGCAGGATGATGGATACAAGTATTTATTTTGGTCATTCATACTTTTTGTGTTGTTATGTCTGTTATTTCTGGCAAAGTTTCCCAGTATATTTTAAACAGTCACCAACTGGTAGTTGGATACACTTCAGAGCAAGGCTGTTTTGTTTTGCTTTTACAGATGCCATTTTAATCTAGGTCAAGATGCCTACTTGGGATGTGTGCACAGCTTGTATTTCTCACGTTAGAATAAAATATAAATCTGGTGACATTTTAAAAAGTTGAAATTGATAATGGGCAAAACATTCTATCAACAAAAACACAGAGACATTATTATTATTATCCCTAGGCATTATCAATAAGAGTATACAGATCAAAAGCATCCTCCAGTCCACCATACTTTGCAGGGCTTGTAGAATGGCTTTTGAAGTTGAGTCTTTGTGAGTAAATGTTTCCCAGCTCATCGTGTTTGTAGTATTGTGGCACGGAACTGCGTATTTTAAGTGGCTGTCATCCACCAGCTGGCCTTGTCCCTCCATTTACTTCAAATATGTAGCGCGAGTCTGATGCATTCCTACCAGCAAGCAATATTACTGGCGTTGCAAAATATTAGAAATGTGTTATATGTTGCCTGGCCAGTAATGGAATAACATCAGTTAATACTATATAATTATTGCAAACTGTTTTAGCTAAGCAAGCAAGCTAGTAATCCTAGTAATACTGCTGCCTCTCACACCCCTGTCATCTTATCTTTTCAGTCAAATCAATCAATCCTTAAAACTAAACAATATAAAAATATTTCACAATAAAAAATAAAAAATAAAATTGATTTTGCAAAGAATATTGTGCACAGTAGCGCTAAATAGCACTTGGAGTATACATAGACGCTCATAATAAGGTTTTTAGGGAAAATCAGTTTATGGAAACAAATTGATTGATAGGATTAGCAAGAATCATCAGCTCCCCGGCAGCGGAGCACAGACGTGTGTTTTAGCAACCTGGGTTTTATTCATGTTTACTTGCTGTTGTATTTTTATATGGAAGCTCACAGATACAAAACTTTGAGGAACCTGGCCTGTTTTGTTTCAAATCTTTCCTAGTCGGTCTTATTGGACACCCCACCCAGCTACCTCTTGTTTTAGGAGTTTCCTCTTTTGGGGAGTGCCCTATCCAAAAGAATCAGTAAAGACACTACAGACAGATGGCTACAACTCATTCATGTTATTGGTAGGCAACAACCCACAACAGAAACCCACTAGCAAACAGACTTTGCTAAGATATTCCTTGGTTTAAAGATTAGGTTTAGAGCGTTGCAAAGATCTAGTGCACTGGTGGACACTAGCAGGAGTGCACCAGTCTGTGGCACGTTTTCCTTGTTAAAAAACATCATTCTTTTTCAGTATATTAAAGCTGGTGCTCTGATAGAGGCAACTGATGGAAGGAAAACTAACATATAGAGCCACGCAAAGCTTTTGTTGATAAGAAAGATGTGTTTGATGTGTTTTGGTCCAAGCCCGTTGATAACGCCCCTTGGAGAAAAGAAAATGAACTGAGAGGTTACTTGTACGCATTTGCAATTTGGTCTAGCGATGTCAAGCTAGGGTTGTACAAATGTGAGGCAAACATGTCTTTATCATCTTGGCTCCCTCATTTGCAGATTGAAGAAGCTGATAGAAGACTGTTGCATATTAACTGCCACGGAAAATGAAATTCTGGAAAATGTAGTTGTATTCCTTGCTTGCTAATGGTATGAACCATGGATATTGGAATGAATTTCGAATATATTAGTTGATTTAGTGTTAGCCGATTCTAACACCTGAATCTTTAAGGGAAATTTGTAGTGTTTTTCGGTGGGGGTTGTAATGTTATTTCTGCTGCTTTTTGACTTAAAAGTGTGTCCATATTCTGTCAAGCCAACTCTTAACTCCATCATGGCGGTAGTTTTGCTTGGAAACCCACAATGGTGTCGTCATGGTACATATTCCAATTATGAGAGACAATGGATTAGATCTGAGAACTACAAAGTTCTCATAGCATTTCTCTGTTTCCATAGTCTTTTCTTCCCACCTATATTGAATGTGGAGCATGTGGACACCAGAAAATGTCCAGTCACTGATTAGGTAGCAGGGTAAAGTTATCTACACAAAACACATCGATCATTGGGCCTCATTAAATCAGTGAGAGACTGTGAGCGAGAAATGCGGGCTATTAGAGTTATGTAAGCGGTGCTCGCCAGTGCTGTAGGATTGGATGTGTGGGGGAAGGGATGTGAGGGGATGGAGGCGGTATTCACAAGCAGAGGAGGGACGGCCAGGCGAGTGGAGTCCTATTGAAATTCCGTGTGTGAATGAGTCAGTGGGCCTGACGTAGCCATACTCCTGCAAGAGTAGGCCGTCTGGAAAGGAAATGGAGTGGTTGCTAAAGGCGGATATACTATAGTGGTTAACGTATGCAGTAGAGAATCATTTGGGCGCTGTGTCAGAAGATGAGTATTATAATTTGAAGGCCCTCAATTTCCGACCAATTCTGTATCATTCATGGCCTATCATCACTTAGGACTTTGGCGTATCTAAGAAACATGTGCACATACGATTTTGGGTTTGGCGTTTGGACACTGTGCGGCTAACCTTTGGCCCAAAGTGCTGGGCTGGCACAGATCCGCTCTTTGTCTAATCAGTTACATGCGCTGTCTGACAGCTAGCGGACTCCTTTGACACAGTTTTCCTACTCCCTCCCAACCTTTTTGTCGCGGTAGCTCATCGGTCACTGCTTCACACTTGTCTAATCTCTGGTTACATCTCTGGCCAGCAGAAGGCAGGGAGTGGGGGCCTACTTCACAGCAAGCACTGTAGAGTAATGATTGAGAGGAAGTAGAACCGTCACGAGTCAAGACGGTTGTTGTTTTATACACTGTTTGTTAATAATTGTCCCTTAAAATGGCGTATATTTCAATTAATTTAATGAACCTCAATTGGATACTCAAACATTGTGCAATTATTATTTCATTATTATATGCATAATACTCAATACGATTATTATAAACAAAATACCCCATAACGCAACAGTCCAAATAAGGTGATTTTTTTATTTGACCTCTCTTAAGCCTGCTTTCAAAAATACTTCTGTTTAAAGAAGCTAAATAACCGACCAGGCCTCTCTTTTAGTTTTTTGGTTCTGTTTATACATGCAAAAAAAATATCCAGTCTAGGATCCAGAGACCTGAGTTGGCATTAACTGACAACCGCAATCACGTGATGTGTGGGCCGCGACCCACAGGGGTCAAGTTCGTCCTAGTGAAAGAATGGCGCAGCCTTTGCTTACCCCTCCCCCCACAATGCTTTGATCTTTACTAGCCCCCGAGAGCAGTGCTGCATTCCTTCCTAGCCCTTCGTACGTACGACAGACTGCATACATTAATTGCATTCTTGAAAGCCACACTACTACAACAAGGAATTTTGCGGGAAATGTTTTATATTTGACCATAATCCCCTCAACCACACTCCAAACAGGTCTGTCTAAGCCACTTATGTAAACAAATCTTTTCCAGGCCAAAATCTGCTGCCATTCTATGTTAAATTTCGGCTGTGCGTGTGTGTGCTGGTGTCGATAAAAACGACCCACACTTCTCCTTAAAAAAGGGTTTCTTTAAATTATATAAAAAATGTGGAAGACCCACCCCATACTGCCAGCGGCCTCTTTTTGCAACGAGACTAAGGGTGTGCTTTATGAGAGGCTGAGGGCTGGGTTGGGTCTGTATAGCTCCTACTATGTCATGGGATCTCTGTGCTGCACCACAGTGTTGAGGATTATTGATAGTGTTAGCTAAAACCCAGAGCCCAAAATAGTCCGTGCATTTCTTCTCATGCACATCGATGAAGAGATGTCTTACTATTCTCACAGTATAGTAAGATAACTTAAAAAAAAAGCTTATACATTGCTATTGAACATTGTTTACCACTCTACATACGAAACAGAATGTTGGTTTTACGTATGCATGTTTATTATTGTTATCAATGGGATTGTTTTGTTTTATTATTTCCTTGCTTTGGCATTGGTGTGGACTGATACGCTCAAGTGCATTGGATAACACTTTGCTTTGCAATCAGAGACTTCAAATGGCTCTCTTTTTATCCAAGATAATCTACAAACAAGTTAGTATCAGCTGTTTATAAGCGTGAATACCAAATATTCTACAGCTCAGTCTGTCTTATTCCTGAGTAGCTGGCTATTGTTTTGGTCACCCTGTTCAGCATTAGCATGCAGCAGTGCAGTGATAGTAAAACTATGCATCAGGCCTTTGTGTCGCACCAAACCATTTGGTGCCAATGGTCTCACCCTCTCTGTATTTGGCATGTGTATGTTTGACACTATACATATGATGCACTAGCAATTTGCTTGGTTTCCAGAATTAAACATTTATGATTTTATTACTGGCCTTTCCAGCCTTTGCAACCAACAATAGTTTTGCCGCTGTCTTTCACTGTGTAATATCTATTGGCTCTATATTACTACTATGTTTTTACATAACATTTGAAATGGCCTACAGCTTCTTGTGGCTTGCTCGGTAAAACGTATAGGCTTTTATCGGTCTATTGATACGACAATCCTGAGAAATAAAGGGCAAGGGCTAAGTGTGCTATCTGAAAATAAAACATTGTGTAAACAATTCAGCATTTTCAAGTAGAAGTCTATGACACCTTGGTTCCTCAGGTTGCATTACCCAACCACCTATCTCTGTTACACACAACTGCCTCAAGCGAGTTGAAGCATGACCCTTGGCAGCATCTAACTTGTAGTCTCATTAATTGGGTTGAATGCTTGCAATGAATGCGGCTTTTGGTGTGATAGTTTCGAGTAATTCATGAGCCCCCCACACCACTATTTGTGGGGTGTAGCCCAGGGCTCACTGGGCCAGCTTCCTTCGCAGTCCCCCTCTGTTACCCTGAAATGCTTCCAACGGTTCGGACTGTCCACACCCAAGACAGCCTGGGTCTTATCCCATGTAACAGTATCCCCCCTCATTCTGTGAGCCTGTTTTATGGCCCCAGGAGTTTACAGGGTGAGAGGTTGAAAATAGTGGGGAAGGGTGTGTGTTTGTGTGTGAGCCTGTGTAAGTGTAAAATGAGCAAGGGAAATGAAGAGAAAATGGCAGGGAAGGGTAAACAGGGCGGCAGCAGGAGAGATAGTCTACTTGGATGCAGGGAAGTGTGTGTGTGTGTGTGTGTGTGTGTGTGTGTGTGTGTGTGTGTGTGTGTGTGTGTGTGTGTGTGTGAATGCATGGGGTGTGCCAATGCATGGGGGAGGGGTTGAGGAAAATGAGAGTCAGCGGGGAAGATTTGACAGTGGAAAATGAGATGGATACACCAGTTCAGTTGTTTTCTCAGCCTAAGGACTTGTGTTTTTCTCTTTCCACAATGCAAGGCACAAGACCTGGGCTGGGAGCCTGGCTCAATTGCATTTGACTAATTTGGTTTGTGTTAAGATAATACACGCTAACGAAAGGCTCAGATCACTAAGGCTTCTTGTTCTGTGAGATGTACTGTGGCCCTGTATTTCTCAGAGGCGCTAATGTTCTTACTGAAGCTCTAGTACAGTCGTAGATCAGTGAGTGTCCAATATATCGCACTGCTTGTTAACTGGTGTGACGAGTAGTTCTCCTTTAGGCCATTTCCCATGGATAACCATGGGAAACCACATAAATTACCATCATGTTGTTGTGATAAGTTCATTGTAGTTGATGAAGACACCGGTTTTTACAATTATTTAATTCATATAATAATATTCATGCTACTTTGGAATTCGTTTTATGGTTTAAATACCATATGATAAAAAGTGAAAATGTGTTAATTGACTACATTTACATGCACAAAAAGGTCAGTTAGGCAGAGTAACCAGGTTACAGCCATTATCCAGTTTAGATGGATAGATGGATTAACCTACTTTTAATCGTGTTAACATGATGACTAGCATTGGACCCCAACTGATCCATATGTAACATGTATTGTTGTAACTGAAAAATGTAAATTTTATTTTTAAAGAACTCTTATCAGTACACGGTATCGGCAAGTAACCAAAGGTTCTGCATCCCTAAATTGTATCGAATCGCATCCAATCGTATCAAACCGAATCACATCAATGTTTTTGCATCGCATCATATCGTTTCAAACTAAAAGTATTATTGCTGTATCCTATGGCAGCCCATGTATCGAGATGCGTATCGAATAGTGCTTGAAAGGAGAGATGCATATCCCTACTTGTTACCAATTATGTTGAGCTGACAATTACTCAAGTCAATATTCATTAACTCTCTATCCTTACTACAAATAAAAGCCTCTGTTCCTTATGGCTGAAGATGTGAACCATTGTGAAGACTGTTCAATGAGCAACAGTCACATGGTAGGACCTTTTTAGACTATCATATGCTGCTGCCTTGAGGTTTAAGCTAGGGTAATGACCCTGATGCATAACGATTTTGAACCAAATCCAAATTTGTATACAGTTTTTGAACCTTTATATTAAGACCATCTGATGTTCCAGTCTGTATAAGTCACCATTAGCCCTTTCTTAAGCCCCACTTACATTTGAAGAGTGAGCAGCTTCATTACGTTTGTATCACTATAGTTATTTTCAACTCTTTAAAATGCTGACCGTTCATTTCAGGTGTGAATTAATTGGTAACCTTACAACATGAGCTATTTACAAGAATTGCAAATATTACACTGCATAGTAATTGTTTTTTCTACACTTTGAATGTGTTCACTTTATAACTGGTGTTATAACTAGCTGTTGCATAACTGCTAGTTATGGCAGCTTTAACGGTACACTGCCCTGCCCTGATTTGACGTCTCGTAGGCTGAACCAGTGGAAACAGTTCTACACTTCTTCTAAAATAGATGGCTTTTACAATAAAAAAGGTTTAGGGACAGCACTGTAGTACCAATGCTGGTTTTGGCTATGGGTCTTCAGCAGGTACCAAGCATACCAACTGTGCTGTACGGGTGGAGCTATCAATACTGCCCTAAAATCGGATAAAAACCAGCTCACACAATGGAGAAAACCAAAAAGCCAACATGATGGATGCTGAAAATGTGTAGTTATGAAGGCAAACATAACATATAAGGGTTCTGTTTTCCCTTATCTTCCTTTAGACCATAATGGGATGTTCAAGGAGAGAAAATATTGTAATATTCACATTTCCAATGTTGAACAATATTTGGCAATTGTCATGTTATGCTAGGTGCTCAGCTAACATTTTAAAGACAGCTGCTACTTTCATGGCTCTGTTTTGCACTGGAAACATAGGGCTGTCAAAATTGGCCAAAAATGACTTTTGCTTATTCCCACTAATAAAAGACATAGGTTCAAACCATTCGAATATATATGCACATTATGTCGATAAGAGGGCAAACCAATACAATGAGAGACATAACTTATTGTAACGGTATATTTATTCCAATATAGACATGTCTTTTAAAATATATACATACTTACACATTAAAGAAACAAATAAAGAAATTTCGACCGTAGCCTAGGCCTAGACCTCTCTCTCTCTCTCTCTCTCTCTCTCTCTCTCTCTCTCTCTCTCTCTCTCTCTCTCTCTCTCTCTCTCTCTCTCTCTCTCTCTCTCTCTCTAACCCTTTTTTTTTTTTGCATCCCTAATTTGTACTGACCAAAATCTGAAAAAGGCCTATTTCCAAGCCGGGCTTTTTAGATTGCTTGGAGTGCAAATCATTCTCTGGGGACGAGGTTGGGTTGTGATCTCTCTGCCATCATTGCAACATGTTTTTTGTTGAAATCTTTGCTCGTTTAAGCTCGTCCTACATTTCAGTTTCAAGGGACGTGTGACTCATGTCTGTCATGCAGCTCACTGGGCCAGACAGCCGCAGTAGAGCTACCTTTGTTATCTTTGAAATATTTTCCCAATCGAATGTTGTTGTTTTTTACAATTTGATTATATAATCAAATTTAAAATATGTATTGACTAGATGATACCTACCTACATACATACCTTACATGATACCGAGGTCTGGATATGAGTAACCCATTGCATTGTACTATGCAGTTGGAAATGCCACAATTTAATCCAGACAATTTCTTCTTGTAAACAGGGACTATGATTTTCACCAACAACACCAACCACCAACCAGCAAATATTGAAAAATATAAAATCACAAAATCTAGAATGTGTCCCTGAAAATGAACCAATCGCTTGAATCCAATCATTGTGATAGCACTCATGCAGGTTATTGTAATGACAATTTCCCATTTGCCCAAATGCCCAGGCCAATTAATGGATATCCCCCGCCACATACATTATTACAAATTACATTTCGGCCAAGAACGGGCAGTAGGTGCAGTAACCCGTGTTCACCAGAGATGGGGTTGTTCTTTCAGCTCCATTTGATTCAATATATTTTGGTTGAATATTGAATATGGCTTTATTTATTTAAAGTCTACGACACAGCATCTCTGACTTCCGTTATGTTGAAATTAAAAAACAATCTCACCAGTGACCATCTAATTTCTGTTTCTTAATTACAGGTGCTGCTGAGTCTCTGGAACAAGGCCCCGACTTAGCAACGTGGTGGTGCTGGTGAAAACAGGCGTAGCGCTGTGGTGAGTAGGCCATATGGTAGTCTCACACATCAGATTTACATCTAAAGTCTGATGGCAGAGCTCAAATCTGGGTGAACGGGGCGTTTCACTTTCTTTTCCTGTTGCCGGAGGCACGTAATACACGATTGTGTATTCCTCAATCAGAATTGCAAATGACCACCATAGATAGAATAAATTATTAGGTTAACTTTTTGGAATTAGATTTATTGTAAAACAAGTGTAGAAATATCTTGCCAATAAAAACTGCTTGTATGTTGCAGAAAGTTGACAAATTCATTGGTTTATTTTAAATGGCCCAGATACCACTGATTCAATAAAATGAGCACAAATTTCACACAGAAAGTTTGCACAAAAGTGTGCAAACAACAAAGCAATGCGACCAATGCAAAATTGAAATGAATACAATAAACACTGACTGATACAATTACTTAATTTAATTACTTAAATTATTACTTAATTATGAAAAATGTGTTACTTCCTGTTGTGGTCCTCCGTTATAATGGTGGGGCCGTGCTTTTGATTAGCCCTCTATGTACGAGTGTCCACATGCGCTGAATTTAAGCTTCCCCGCTGACGGGTAACCGTGTTCCCTGCCAAGGAGAAACCCTTTTGGGGGGTATTTGTGGCTGGGATAGCCAGGTAGTTTTTGGGTTGAAGGGAACTGGTGGCTGGGATATCCAGGTAGTTTTTGGTTGAGGGGAACTGGTGGCTGGGATATCCAGGTAGTTTTTGGTTGAGGGGTACCGGTGGCTGGGACAGCCAGGTAGTTTTTGGTTGAGGGGTACCGGTGGCTGGGATATCCAGGTAGTTTTTGGTTGAGGGGTACCGGGGGCTGGGATAGCCAGGTAGCTTTTGGTTGAGGGGTACTGGTGGCTGGGACAGCCAGGTAGTTTTTGGTTGAGGGGTACCGGTGGCTGGGATATCCAGGTAGTTTTTGGTTGAGGGGTACCAGGGGCTGGGATAGCCAGGTAGTTTTTGGTTGAGGGGTACCGGGGGCTGGGATAGCCAGGTAGTTTTTGGTTGAGGGGTACCAGGGGCTGGGATAGCCAGGTAGCTTTTGGTTGAGTGGAACAGGTGGCTGGGATATCCAGGTAGTTTTTGGTTGAGGGGTACCAGGGGCTGGGATAGCCAGGTAGCTTTTGGTTGAGGGGTACTGGTGGCAGGGTAGCTCTTGGCAAGTCTGGCCGCAGATTCCCGGCTAGTCTACAAAGGATGCACTGCGTCGACTAATCTGTTTATCCACTAATTTGTTAGTCGACTGCCATAGAAGGCCCAATTCTCAGCCTGGCTCTCACAAAGGTTTCACTGTGTGTTTCCTCCATACATATGACCACCATGGCAAGACCTCCATGGCACACCTTTGTTTTTCCCTTTCAAAGTTACGCCGTTTTCTATGTCCTAACGGTGGACAATGGACATAGGTGATTTTAATTAATGCTGGACTTTTGACAATGTTGACAAAAAAGTGTGGTTGCCTTTTCAATGAATGGTCTTTATAATGACATTTATTATAAATGATAAACACTTGGTGGTTGTCATGGCCGATGCCTCTCAGACAATCATCTTTATGTTTTTCATTTGTCATTTCTGGCATTATATTACCTGTGCTGTTTCAAGTAAGGCTGATTAGCAGCTGCAGCTTTCTTTTGCAGGTTCAAATAAAATGGGTGAGGTGCACCATCTTGTCACTAACAACAATTTGTGTTGGCTAAATGTTGTAAATGGTAAACACCAGTTGTATTCACCCTAGTCTGAGTTGTTTGTTAGATTTTCTAGCATAGTCTTAGACCAACATTAATTTGGAGCCTTCAAACACATGATTATTTAAAATTGTGAATAGTTAGATGAACTCAACATGAGAGAGCAGTACATGGAAATGCATTTGCATTACACAGTGTCTTTGAGCCTTTGACTTAACCCTAAATAAATAGTGTGTGCGTTGTAGCTAATTGTGATTATTAGATACTATAGCACAGTATATTCTTCATAAATTAGTCATGTTGATTGTTAATGGTTTACATCTGTCTAGAAGGGAATCTAGACCACATGTAATTGACATCCGCATATAGAAAGCCAGACACAGTTCACAGGCTTGGCAGAGAGGGGGAACTGAACAGGCAAGAGTTTTTGTGGTGGAAATCTTTACTGCTTCCACAATACCACAGTAACACAGACAAAGGCTTCTTTGTTGTGTTTGGTTTTTGTTTTGTTTGGTTTTTCTGTTCCTCGTTGATTTAGCATTTGCTTTAGAAGACTCCTGCGCACAACTTGCTGCTCAGAGAGTCGTTGTTCTCATTATAAACCACAGATATGTTAGAGGCCAATGCCATTTCCACCAATGTATCCTCAAGGAAGCTAGAAATTCCATTGCTCCTGCAACACCACCGACCCTGAATAACCCCTGTTTCCTCAGGGGTCTCTTACGCTGATTCATTTTAGCATTACAAGCACCTTAAAGATGGTTGATAGTTATAATTTTTGTGTTTATGCACAATCCATTTTCAGTTAAATTGTCATTGATTATTGTCCCATTAAAATGTAACTATACTGTAACCTGCCCCAGCGTAAAGATGGAGAAAAAAAAACCGGTGAAGATTTGAAACTGCATGTAGGCTGCAGAGGAGGCGCCATGCACAACCTCAGATCTCTACAGCGTGTGCTTTATGCGTGGAAACAGCAATTTGAATCTGAAGAGCAACTCAACGGGGGAGTCTTGTCGATGCACAACTCCTCCCCCTAATACTATCAGAGCAGAGGGGTCAGGTGACTCTATCCGACTGGGCGAACATGTCGCTCGTAAGCGAGCACATGTTGCAATAGAAGATGGCTCGGGCTCCCACCAGGAGCGGAGTATCCATTACAACGCGCATTGTTCCCATCCGATACAAAGTGAAGGGAGGCGTATTATGCGTTGTGTGAATCCCATGCATGAGTTATACGTTGCCGTCTCCTGTTCTGTGAAAGGTTCTTCTTCCTCATTTACTGAGCTGACGCACCATAAGCAAATTGCGCTAGCCGTTGCTGTGAGGTATTGAATTGAATTGAATGCATATATATGACCATGTACATCATGCACATATAATGTATACTTTATACTACACACACATAAAAGCACAACATTGTACTTTCTCCAGCTGCAGTTTACACTTTGGTGGTCGCCCTGCTAATTTGTGGCCAAGCACGGCCGCTAGAAGCAGAAAGATGATACAGCAAGCCCTCGCTGACCCCACTGTGTTCACCGTTAGCAGTTTGGTATGGGATGACGAGCCTGAACTTGAACAGGTCCAGCAGCCAAGCTAGGGCCCAGCCGGGGGAGGGGGGGCGCACACATAACCACGCCATCTGTCATGAGAGGTACAGCCAATGCCACTCTGCACTGCACCTACTGTATATGTTCCATGTGCGGCACAGTTAGACTCACCAATGCAGTCTGTCACGTTTTGCAAGTTGAAGGAGTAACGGTGAAAAGCAAAACAAATAAAACTGGAATAACCCTCTCCCATGGCCCTGAGCTACTGGAATGACTACGGCGGGTGAGGCTTTGTTGACTCGTCTCAATATCACCTGAAGTACACAGAGTGTCCTTTTCAACTTCTGTCTTCCCCCTGGGGCTTCTCTACTTCCTGTGTCCTGTGGGGTGGGGGAGTACGGGCTCCGAAGGTGATGATAATTCTGACAGCCAGTTGGCTAAGGAGTCTGCCCCTCAAGTCAGGCGGCACGTCAGCGAAGAATCTAGTTTAGCCAGTAAACCTCAGTATGACTACTTGTTCCCTGACTGCTGACTTCTGGCTCAGCGCCGTCTTAGAGAGAAAACGAGCACTGTCCCAAAGCTAGCATATTTTGATTTGTTGAGCGCAAACAACAAAGTAAATGTCAGAGGTGTTTTTCTTTCTCGATTGAGTAGGGTGCCGTTGTATCTGTTGTTTTGGTCAGAGTGGCGGTGGTTGTTTCAGTAGGTGCTCCTCAGGGTTTTGTAAGCGACTACACCACTCGTCCAAAAGTTGGAAATACTCAGAACTGATCACATAATATACTTGTGGTGGAAATCTTGGAGTGCGCAGCACCACCGTTTCAGACCACACTTTGCCCATGTTATTTTCCTCCAACTACCTCAATAACTAGAAGGGATAATATCGGAAAACATTCTGTCGTTTGGTTGCATAGTGATTTTTGTGTCTGTACCGTAAATTATTTACAAGCCTTTTAAAATGTCTCCCGGTCAAGTCTGTTGCCTTGAACACTGTTTCATCGACTCCTCCAGACACTAAAGAGGCTTGTGCAATGTATTATCATGTTGCTGTGATGGCAAGTTGAAAATTGGCAAACACGTCATGCATTGGGATGGCAAAGTCAATGATCTCATCTGCATGACAGATTTGTGATATTACAGGATTGATCAAAGACGCTAATCGTTGGCAGGGTCCATTTAGTGTTGTGTACTTGCACAATCCCACCATTCACACAAAATATACCTGCATGCTGTATGTGATTGTGGATTGAATAAACTTCACTCCGGTGGATGTAGCATACTACAGTTGATAAAGCATGCTCCAGTTGGTATAGTATACTACTCCAGATGCTATAACATACACACCAGTTGATGTAGTGTACTCCAGTTGATATAACATACTACTCCAGTGGATATAGCATACAAATCCAGATGCTATAGCATATTCCAGTTGATATGACATACCACTCCAGATGCTATAGCATACTCCAGTTGATATGACATACCACTCCAGATGCTATAGCATACTCCAGTTGATATAGCATATTCCATTTGATTTGACATACTACTCCAAATGCTATAGCATACTCCAGTTTATATAACATACCACTCCAGATGCTATAGCATATTCCAATTGATATAGGATACTCCAGTTGATATAGAATAATTGAGTTGATATAGGATACTACCCCAGTTGCTGTAGCATACTACTTCAGTTGTGATAGCATAATACTCCAGTTGATTTGGCATACTGCAATTGCTATAGCATACTGCTCTAGTTGAAATAGCATACTACTCCAGTTGATAAGTGAATGCATACTTTTCTTTATACAAAGGCAAGATGGGTATAAGGAGGCATGATGGGTCTGGTATTTCATTGATTTAAATGTTTTGTTGTCAAATATAACATTGACACAATTGTCAGACTGGTTCTTCAAGACCTGCACACCAGGCTAGACTGTTTTCCAAATAAGGGATCACTAAGAATGTGTGGCATTAAGGTGGTGCTCTAGTGACCAAGCCTACAACAACACATGTGAACGCTTCAGATACCCTTGAAGGCCCAGTCACAAAATCATATTAGGAACAACCGTGTCGTACCACACAGATAAGCAACCATTACATATTTTCTAGCAGGAAAGGGAAATCTGATGAATGTCCATGGTTAGAGTGCTGGATTTGTAATCTTGGGGTTTCCGGTTCCAACCCGAGGTTTGTGTGTGTATGTGTGGGTGGGAGAGATAGAACAAGACACACACACACACACACACACACACACACACACACACACACACACACACACAGCAACTGGCTCTGCTTCCTGCTTTTAGCATGTAACATTGCAATAACTTGGGCTTATAGCAGACTCAGGGAGTTTCCCGAAAGACTTATGCAATGTCGCTAAAAATGAATGTGAACTATGCTGTGTGTGTGTGTTTCTATACCTAAAACTGCCATTTAAAAAAATATGCCAATAATTCACAGCACTGTTGCTCTGCTCTGCTTTTCTTGTCAGTCAAGTCCTTCAAGACATTAATAAGTTGCTATTTGTAGACAAACTCAGAGCTCTAGGGTCCTCCATTTCCTGTTTCGGCAGTACTTCCTTTACACTTTAGAACACCAGCAGTCAGCAAACTAATGGCCTACACTTCAATTGGAACTATTTCTATAAAGCGGTAAAAACACAATATTCTTTTGTGGCAGAAAAAATATTTAGAAAACCCAACTTTTCATAACAAAGAGTTATTAAGATTTCCAATGGTGCATTTTTAATACAGCACAGTCATGTATTTTCAGGCTATGCCTTGGACATCTGGGCTAGCTTTTGGCTTGTAGCGCCATCTGCCATGTCCTACATCATGTACAGTGACCATGGTGACTGTGACAAAGATACCCAAGTGTGATTGGTCAAACTGATTTAGTCACATGCTAGAGCCGTCAAAATTGAATGTGCATTCAATGTAAAAATACCTTTAAGGTCCTTTTTACATTGAACGTGATTATTTGTTGCGATTTCTTTTCCCACGTCAATAAATTATTTCAAATCATGGAGCTGAATGGGACTGTATGACCCGACATTCGTTTAGCGAAAAAGCAACATAAATTTGTATCGCACCAAGGTCGATTTTTGATGGCTCTCATCGTCTAGTGTGTGAATAAATCACTTTAACCAATCACAATCACATTCACTGGCTATATAGGCTGAACGTTGAATCCATGAGTCTTTTTCACAATTCGCAATTCTCACTTGAAAATGCTGCAAATTCAGAAATCGAGTTGTTGTGATTTGACCCTCTTGCTTCCACCTAAACCATTCTCTGGTAGATAACGACTATGCAAGTGACGTTGCTCGCTGTTTTGAACTTTAACTACACAAATGCAGAATCAAAGCTTTACGCTACATGAGTCGCCATGTTGTTTGCTGTTGGTCACTAAGGTCAAATGGATTCCGTCATCATATCCCGCCTACAAGAATATGATTGGCTCGGTGAAAATTAAGGCAGAGCCGACTAATACTATACTGGAAACTAGACAAATCTGCCAGCATGTTTTATTTGCTCTGACTTATGCGTCTGGCCCCCCTCCCTTTAAGACAGATTTCCAGCAGACCTGGCTCTGGTCGGGCCAATCACAACCGTTTATCTAAGATGGGGCAGGTTTGACACGATGACTGTTCAGAGGGAGCGCCCCGTTGAGGCATTTTCATAAACAACACAGATGGCTGCCGATGTGTCACACGTCTCATTGCTCTGATTGGTTGTAGGTCTATTCATTCATTCATTCAATTGTGTCCGGAGGCATTTTGGTCTCCGCCCGTTGATAACGGCCATTGAAAACTGAAAAGGAACTGAGAGGTTCCAGACTCATACAAATTTGCGAATTGGTCCTGTGATGTCCGTCTAGAGCAGGGTCAACCCGCGGCTCTGGAGCCCCTCTGCAGAGGCTCCCTGTAGCTTTGAAAAGAATGGAAATAAATAATGGCTATTTAAAGTTTTTCTTTCAAAGGGAACACCTCTTATTTTGGAGATCAAGGTGGTACTGTGACACTAAAATAACAAAAAACGTGTTTTAATATTTTGTCAACCAAAATAAATGTCATAAACTACAAATTTCATAAATGCAACAAACTATAGGCTATTAGTTATTTTATATATAGTATAACTGTATATAAAACATTTTACGCCGTGTTATCTTCATTTTAGGGGTCGAATAGGTTTTGTGGCTCCAGCTCCATTTTATTTGGTGGGAGAGGGACCAAAAATGGCTCTTTTGATAGTGAAGGTTGCAGACCCCTGGTCTAGAGTAACATGCAACTGACACAAGACCCTGAATCACAGTACATCTTTAAAAAGTGGCTGGGGATTCAGGGCCTGGAACCTGGCAACCCTCATATTTCAAGAGTGTTTGTGTGTGTATGAGTGTGTGGGTGTGAGTGTGTGTGCGTGTGTGTGTGTGTGTGTGTGTGTGTGTGTGTGTGTGTGTGTGTGTGTGTGTCACCGCATCTATTTCTGATGTGCTAGAGTGGGGGGAAGAAACCAAGCCGAGTGCTATTTTGCACGAAGGCAACGTGACTAAGCATAACCTTCACCCCTACTTTTCTTCTGTGCTTTGCTGTCCTCCCCTCCCCCACTAACATGTTTGTAGAACAGATCTTAACTAAACTGTAAAATAATGGGAATTGTGATATACTGCAACAATATTTGTCATATCTGTTGATCTATTTTCCTAGTCCTCTGTTTCTAATGCAACAGTAGTCAAGGGGCTGACATGACCCAACTTAACACATCAGCTAGCCTATGAGTCTATTAAGCTCTATTAATGCAACACTATAACAGCAGTGTGTTGTCACTGCTGCACACAATTCCACCTTCCAGGTCATCACAACGGCCGGACCTTTCCTTGTGCTAGCAGCTTATGTGGGTCACTTAGTTTTCAGGGTCAAATAACTACTAGCATATTTTTCAGGTTAAAGGTGAACTATATAGGTGACAAAAAAAAACAACCATCTTGAATTCCTCCTCCTTCATCCTTCAGCTGTGACCAATTAGCCCCATCTGACAATGGAAAACACATGAGATTAAGTTTGCCTTGTCGCTTCCACTTCCCTGCGGTCACCACTCAGGTGTGAGTGTGTGTGTATGATGGAGTAGACGCTTACGTTGCACACTCATGCATTACCCCCCCACCTCCCCTCCCTCTCATTTGCCGCGTCCTTATTCCATCTTGGCCTTGAATGATTTCTTGTCTCACTGTGGGGCTGCATCCGTGGTCCTCTCTCGCCCCCGATGGCGTGACTTGATTTAAGATGTACAGTACTACAGCCCCGCTCACCAGCCACTGGCAGCACACAGACACTGAGAGGGAGATGGAGGGAGAGAGGGAGGGAGAGAGCGAGAGAGAGAGGGGGGGGAGGGGGAGGAGGAGGATAGAGAGATTCCCTCCTTTCCCCTGCCCAGCCCCCATAGTGTCAACACAGTAGGAGCCAGAGGTTTGGCTCTCACAGCTCCGCAGCGCCACTGCAGTGGTCTGGTCACATGGCGGAACTGCATCCTTTGTTTTTGTTATTGTTGTTGTTGTTGTTGTTGTTATTGTTTTAAAGGCACGGTTCACTGGTGTTTTATTGCAAGATATGTCTTGTTTCCAAGTAGTAGTTGGAATGGGGACAAGCCAATTAAGTCTATTTAGGTGAATTTGGTGTAATCACTTTCCCCGCCAAATTATTTCTCTGAACAAGCACCCATTTTGAAATCCATATTCCTCCTCCCCTCCTTCCAGGGCCAGGTGCGTGTGTGTGCTGACCTCATGGTGTAACAAGAGTAAAGATGAGCATTAGCAGTGATGAGGTCAATTTCCTGGTCTACAGATACCTACAGGAGTCAGGTATTACGCACGGGCACACACTAACATGCGCACATCAACAAACACACACATGCATAAACACACACACATGCATAAACACACACTCACATCCATGCATAAACACACACACACACACACACACATGCATTAATACACACACACACACACACACACCCATCAGCACATGCAAAAAAACACTCAAAACACACACACAGATGAATAAACTGGAGTAACCCGGCCTCCCCCCCCCCCCCCCCTCAGGGTTCTCCCACTCTGCGTTCACCTTCGGCATTGAGAGCCATATCAGCCAGTCCAACATCAACGGAGCGCTAGTGCCCCCTGCTGCCCTGATCAGCATCATCCAGAAGGGCCTGCAGTACGTAGAAGCTGAAGTCAGCATCAATGAGGTGCGGCAATTCCCAGGCGTGAGCGTGTACACACACACGCGCACACACACACACACTCATGTACGCACACACACACACACATACATGTACGCACACACACCCACATTGTGAGATGTCTGTTTATAATATGGGGCCTTATTGCTTGTTCAAGTTGAAAATCAATTTAGAGGATGTGGCATCACTAATGGCATTAAAAGCCACCTGATGAATGACAATGTTTCCCATATAAAACCCAGGAAAATGGGAAGCCATTCAATTGAGGCGTTTTTTTACCGCCAATAACTACATTAGCACCAATTAGAAACCATCCCAGACAGAGAGATCTATGCTCAAATAAGTCACACATATTTAACGATAAGGTCACCATTTAAATGGTTTTCTTGTCATCTAAATCCATGTCAATTAGTTTATTCTATTTGGTCACAGCAGTTCCTGCTGTGGTTGTGCTTCACCTATAAACCAAGCCAGCTCATATAAACCGATCAATTGTAACCCAGGGCTGTTTGTTAACCAGCGTTTCAAGTCGATTGACTGGACTTTAAACACTGCTTTTCTTCCTGAGCTAACCACCCCCCCCCATTTCAAAATGGGGTCGTGCCTTATTCCTCAGGATGGCACGCTGTTTGACGGGCGCCCCATTGAATCTCTGTCGCTGATCGACGCGGTGATGCCGGATGTGGTGCAGACCAGGCAGCAGGCCTACCGCGACAAGATGGCCCAGCAACAGGCGGCAGCCGCAGTGCCCACGTCGGCCAGCGGGGGCAATATCGCCGGGAATGCAAAGAACGGCGAAAACACCGCCAACGGCGAGGAGAACGGAGCACACGCCTTGGCTAGTGAGTACTGAGTCCCAGTGTGTGTATACACTTACGTCGCAAGCACGTATTAGAAAAAGAGTAGACCCCAACATTAGCACATAGCGCTTGTCATTTGTCAGGGGTCTTCTAGATGGCTATGTTGGATATCCCATGATGCCATGCATTGGTGACAAGATGGAGGAAAACATGAAATCAATAAAGACAATCAAAAGCTGGTGAAATTACGTTTTTAAGCACACCCAAAGTATAATTTGGCAACAACAAAGAAATATGAAAACACATTTGTTCTTGAAGTCCCTTCAGAAGGGGTTTGTCATTGGTTGGCGTTCAAACTCTTGTAACCTAATTAGTACAAAAGGTTCCTAAAAAGAATCAAAGAAACTGGAACAAAAGAAATAACTACTACTTTATTGATCCCAAAGTTAATTGTTGTCACAATTGCTCTGCTCAAGATAGAAAACAGAAACTAAAATATAAGCACAACTAGAAATTCAACAATAAACATTATATATATATATATATATATACACACAGACAGACACACACACACACACACACACACACACAACGTGCATATATACACAAAAAAATATAAAATATACATATACACAAAGGAGCTCAAATGGATTTTATAGTATAGTTATAGTGTATACATAATAATATATTTATGTTAGCCGACAGAGTGAGCCAACTGCTACTAATCTTAACAACTACTAAGACTTATCCCTGGTCTTGTCAGACAACCACCCGGACATGATGGAGGTGGACGGAGACGTGGAGATCCCCCAGAACAAGGCCATGGTGCTGCGGGGCCACGAGTCAGAGGTGTTCATCTGCGCCTGGAACCCTGTCAGCGACCTGCTGGCGTCCGGGTCAGTTCCCTCCTCCTCTCCTCCTCCTCTCCTCCTCCTCTCCTCCTCCTCTCCTCCTTCTCTCCTCCTCCTCCCCTCCTTCTCTCCTCCTTCTCGCCTCCTCCTCTTCTTTCCGCCTCCTCTCCTCCTTCTCTCCTCCTCTCCGTCTCCTCTCCTCCTTCTCTCCTCCTCTCCGCCTCCTCTCCTTCTCCTCTCCTCCTCCTCCTTCTCGCCTCCGTCTGTCTTCTTTTGTTTCTGCTTCATTGTTTTCTAGTGCAGCCTCAATCTCGTGAGCTCACCTCCAGTTTTGTCCGGAGATATTAGTCTGGAATGGAACCAGCCCAACACAGGAAGCTCACAAACAAAATTCAGTCGGCCAATCAGCCTAACCCCGAGACGACACCGCGCAATGCAATCAATGCAATCAAACGTTTTTGACCTCAATGAAAAAGCGCTAACGTTCGCTAATGGTGTTTACTTTTTAAATATGGTGCCTCAATATACCCCATTAGGATGATGGGATCCGACTGGTTGAAGCTCATCCAATCGGCTGCAAAGTCACGTTGACTGACCCTGCCGCTCAACAAACACGACCGACGGCAGACTTTCCAGACCTAATGAGCGAAGTTAACATGGTCTGACTGTGAGGCTACTTCCCTGCAGTATTTGGTGGAAAAAAGCCCCATGAAACCAGTTAAAATAGACTAGATTGAACCTTAAAGGAGCTTATCTTCTGGGTGCTTGACCTGATTAAGCGTATCCTGATCTCCTGCTCAGAGTTATACAAGGCCAGTGTAGGCAGCAGATTTGCCCACAGATGGCTCACTACAGATAACACAAGACAACAACACAGCCAAATCTCATTATGTTATTGTATTTTGTGTTCAAATCATTATGTATACATGGCATGTAAATAAACATTCTCGCTTACAATATACATGTTTCAGTAAAGCTTTATTTTTTTTTTACCTCACATAAGACTACTGCTTGATGGGAACGTTTGTCTTTTGCCAAATGCTAATATCACTTTTTCAGTAGCACTATTCTCAATTGTGTGTTGATTGTTGCTATTTTAACTATACGTCCACCCGGCGCCTGTTGCATACCTCACATAGTCAAATTGAATTTGAACTTTTGAAAGTTCAATGTGTAGTGTGACGCCAGTCTCTCATGTTGTTGTAGTTCCCCATGATCACCAATAGGTGGCGGTATTGCAGCAACATTGGTCAAACTTTACCAGTAAAGATTTTTAAGGTCAAACTTTTTATCTTTTGTGTCAAGCCAATTCAATGAACTCATACTTGCTGTGTGGGTGTGTGTGTGTGTGTGTGTTGTCAGGTCGGGCGACTCAACGGCACGTATCTGGAACCTGAGTGAGAATAGCACTAGCAGCTCCACCCAACTGGTTCTCCGTCACTGCATACGTGAGGGTGGCCAGGACGTCCCCAGCAATAAAGACGTCACCTCGCTTGACTGGAACGTAAGGACAAACACACACACACACACACACCTTGCTAGGGTGGAATATGAGGACATAACAGAACACATTGCTAGACTGAAACGTAAGGACAAAACGCACACACATACCTTTCTAGAGTGGAATATAAGGACAAAACGCACATACCTTGCTAGATTGATCGCAAGGACAAAACACACACACCTTGCTAGACTGGATGCAAGGACAAAACACACACCAATATGCCGTCTTGATGTGTACCAAGAAGGGATAGTGGTGCTTTCCTTTATTTAAGGAGTTCAAGGTCTGTTGCACCTAGCTCAATGTCATTAATTCTCTCTCTCTCTCTCTCTCTCTCTCTCTCTCTCTCTCTCTCTCTCTCTCTCTCTTTCTCTCCCCCTCTCTCTTCCTTCCTGTAGAGTGAGGGAACGCTACTAGCAACAGGCTCGTATGATGGCTTTGCAAGGATATGGACAAAGGACGGTAAGACACGCACACACAAACACACAGGCCGTTCCCGCCCTATTAGTATTCGCCACAGCACTACAAACTGCTTACACTGTAAATCTTGTGCTTGATGTGCAGTGCAGACCTTGGATAGAAACCAAACACTAAATTCAAACCTCAAGGACAGCACCGGACAACACAGCACCCAACAGTCGTTTTGTTTTTTTAAAGTGTGACCTGGAGTAGTTTCAGCCAGTATGAGCAAATGCCATAGGAAGTGTTTTTTTTGCGGTGAAACCCTTGCTGTTGGATATTTCGTTTTCATGCTCTTTAAATGCCGCCTTTAACCTCATTTAAAGTCGCCGCGTGTGAACTGCGCAAACCGGCGCAGAACCTAAAGATTGCGTCGTCACAGAGAATGCGCGACCTTCGTGAACCGTGACACCAACTGTTCGCACTTCACGAACGGCGCATCACGGCAACTGTAAAGCCCGCTTTTCTTAGTGTTTTTGAAAAAAGAAAAAAAGGAATGCATTGGCTCCCAGTGAGCACGTCTGCATGTACAACTTACTTCTACACTAGGTCTAACTGAAGTTGCCACAATACTCTTCATTACCCTGAAGACCATGCTAGGACATCTTTAATCAAATGTGAGATTTTTATTCCACGATTTGCTTCTTGTTAAATATACAATTCAAGGGCAATTATTCAATATCCATTCTTGCTTCTTTCCTAGGAAACCTGGCCAGCACACTCGGGCAACACAAAGGGCCCATCTTCGCCCTCAAGTGGAATAAAAAAGGCAACTTCATCCTCAGTGCGGGCGTAGACAAGGTGAGGGAGCCTCCCACCCTGCAGGAAACACATTGAAATAGTGAACCATTCTTCTGTACGTGAAATGACTCGGAGACAAATGTAGTTTGGAGTTAATGTAGTTCCTTGGTTTGTGTGTGTGGCGTGTGTGTCTCTGTCCTCTCAGACAACAATCATATGGGATGCCCACACAGGGGAAGCCAAACAACAGTTTCCTTTCCATTCAGGTACAAAACAAAAACTACTAGGCGTACTTCACAGCCATTACTTTTCCCTAAGCCGTTTGAACCTTAAAGAGAAACATAAACACCTATATATATGTATTAAGTTCTCACTAGTGCTTGTCCCAGTTCAGAGTGTAATAGATCCTAAGTCTAAATGTTTTTTGTATTATTATTATTAAAAATGGTCTACTTATTATTGTTATTGTTCTTATTATAATTATTATAATTATAATTATAATTATGTGAGCAGTGCAACTAGGTATTAACCCCCTGATCTCCCTTGCAGCTCCGGCTTTAGATGTAGACTGGCAGAGCAACAACACGTTTGCCTCCTGCAGCACAGACATGTGCATCCACGTCTGCAAACTGGGCCAGGACAGACCAATCAAAACATTCCAGGGACACACAGTGAGTAATAGTAATAATAATAGCAATAGCAATAGCAATAGTAATAGTAATAGTAATACAGGGCATACAAGGAAAACCAAAACAGCCAGTGATATACATTTTATCATACACTTTTTAATCTTTGTGCATTTGAGTCAAGGTTTGGACCATGATCAATCAATAGCACCACCCCACATTACACCCAAAATAAGTTATTTTAGGGTTGGGTTTTCCTTTCAAAGTAAGAAAATGCAACACAAATTGTGTGTTAGTACTCGACCGAGTGTCCTAGCTCCGCTGCGCTCACATCCCTCTCCTCTTGTCCAGAATGAAGTGAACGCCATCAAGTGGGACCCCACGGGGAACCTGCTGGCCTCCTGCTCGGACGACATGACGCTGAAGGTGAGGAGAACACCACCTTTCCTATTCCACCATTCCCGTCCATGGATGTTTTCTTTGTTATATTATACGGTACAATTAGGAACTAGAACAATCATTTGCTCACATGAGGTCGATGAGGTCCCACACTTCACTGTCTTCAGCATAGGGAAGGTGAAGTTACGTCGCGCCGGGCGCCATCTTGGGAGACACGAGAGGAGTAGTGGGCTCCTGCAACAGAGGAGGCTGCAGTTTCAGTAGAATTTGGGTGGAATAAACCTTTCAAAAGCACTTTCAAAAGTATGAGTACTTGGACAGAAAATAGATTAACTAGTGTAAATAGTTCATTTAAATCGATTCATTTTTTATCTATGAAAAAAACCAGAGTCCTAGAAATGCGGTTCTGAAGCTGCAGCCTCCTCATTTTTTACCAACAGAACAACCGAGGCAGCGACCTCTAAGCCTGGCGCGTTCACCATAATAAAACAGTGTGACATGAACTTCCCATTCCCTAGTCCACACAAAGCAAACATTCTTTAGTTTTCAACATCCATGTGTGTGTCCGTGCGTGTGTGTGACAGATCTGGAGTATGAAGCAGGACTCGTGCGTCCATGACCTGCAGGCCCACAGCAAAGAGATCTACACCATCAAATGGAGTCCCACCGGGCCTGGAACCAACAACCCCAGCGCCAACCTCATGCTAGCCAGGTAACCCAACGCCTCTCGGTTGGTTGGGTTCATGGAGCGTGGTCATGGCAGCATTTGCCAAGCATATTCAGAGAAACTTATCGGGTAACTTTCACATTGTGGGCAGTAACATCAAAGTATTTTAGGTCTGAATAAACCCAAAAAAAGGTGAGGGAGTGACTGTGATGGATTGGCCACGGCTGAAGCCAGCCATGGGGGGAGAGGCCAAGTTCATTTTAATTCACTATGGGGGGAGGCAAGTTAAGTAGTCTACTCAATGAAGAAGTCAGGAGCAGATTTACATTGCCGCAGTATACGATTTTCTTGTCTACAGTGTCCATACAAAATGCTAAAATAACACTTTTTAATTTGGAGCGGAGGGGAGCTACATTTGGTGCAAGGAGAATTTATACAAAGGTTTATTAAAGTCACGAATGATTGAATCAGGTTGAAACTATTTGTGATATTACTACTAAGATACATTTTCCCACAACATTTAACATTGTTGTTTAAGCATCATTCCTCATGTTCTTCAGATAAACAATTTACATTTCTCCTGGGCATTCCAGAGGAATATCTGGATATTTTATTTATATCATGTGGCCAAATTGCATTTTATATTACAATTTATGGTTGCAACAAACAGCAGAATGTACAACAATGTAATTCCTCTTACTGGGGAACAAGACCCAAAGTGAATGGGTAACACAAGGAGGCCGTTTTAAAACCCTTCCTGTCAGCTCCTGTCTAGATACCTCTTAGTGTTTTCTCCTTCCGCTGCGCCGTAATAGTCCCACTGACCATGGCTCCAGCTTCTCTACGTAGCCCTGCTTTCATCTGTAGTCTACCCTTTCCTTGTCCCAAGAATAACACTGTCCAGAATGACCCTGTTTACGGTGCATTTGATAAATAAAACATTTTTGCTTGAGCTTTCCTTCCCTTACATACCGTAAGCAAAACCCAACCCTAACACAACTTATTTTTAGATTAAAAGCAATGTAGTGGGTTACATAGTAGTGCTATGGATCGATCCTGGTCCAAATCTGCACTTAAAATTTAGTAATATAGGGAAAGAAAATGGCCCTCTATAGTTAAACACATGCATTGCCTGTTACTGGCAGGTTTGGGTTACCAGGTAGCGTCAATCAAACGCCCCCCTACATCTGATTGTAGTGAGTGGGAGTGGCTTGAAGCCTGAACAGCAATACGATGAAAAGATGTGTCTACCAGAAGCCCTTTTTCAATTTGATAGTGGACGGGGACTAGCTCATGTAGGGACTTTGGTTTTCCTTGAACTCTTATATATATATATATATATATATATATATATATATATATATATATATATAATGTATATAATGTGAATGTTTCCATGTGCTTGGCAGCGCGTCGTTTGACTCGACGGTGCGGCTGTGGGACGTGGAGCGGGGCATCTGCATCCACACGCTCACCAAGCACCAGGAGCCCGTCTACAGCGTGGCCTTCAGCCCCGACGGCAGGCACCTGGCCAGCGGCTCCTTCGACAAGTGTGTCCACATCTGGAACACGCAGGTACGCTCCCCCAGGGGCCCGCCCTCGCACGTCACTAGGGAGACGAGGGGAAATAAAGGCCCCCGCCGTCTCCGCTGTTCAGTCCGTTTTCTCGCTGAGGTTTTTACATTAGCAGGAAACTATCGACATCGGCACGTTACGATAGGGACGCGTTAGAGCAGTCAATCTAGATAAGATGATCCTTAAAATACTGCAAACAATTGAAGGCTTTTACTTCTTTTAAGATTCAGTTCAGTCAGATCTATGTTTTTAAATGAAATTGACATTTCAATGTAATATACATCTGTTCGATTTAACGTTATAAAATGTACACCAAATACGATCCAAAAGTATGCTATGATTGTTTTGTTATTAAATGTCAGTAACAAAACATTTACAATTACATGATGATCCTTAAAATACTGCAAACAATTGAAGGCTTTTACTTCTTTTAAGATTCAGTTCAGTCAGATCTATGTTTTTAAATGAAATTGACATTTCAATGTAATATACATCTGTTCGATTTAACGTTATAAAATGTGATTATCAAGTTAAAAAAAAAAAATCCAACGTCTGCAATGGATGCAGCATGTCAAATCCATCAACCAATACCACACTGTTCTCACATTCACCTCCTCCCGTCTCTCTCTCTCCAGACGGGCGCACTAGTCCACAGCTACCGGGGGACGGGGGGCATTTTTGAGGTGTGTTGGAACGCAGCCGGGGACAAGGTGGGAGCCAGTGCATCCGACGGATCGGTGAGTCGACTTGCAGAGCGCCACTCGCTTGGCTTTACCATCTTGTAGTCCAGGACAACATGTTGCACTTTGATTGTAAACTCAGTTTTTCAGCGTAACCTATTCATTGTCTTTTGTCTCTCAGGTGTGCGTATTAGACCTGCGGAAATAGTCTTGCTGCTGCTGCTCCTTTGGAAGCCATGGACCGACCATGAATGTGTACATAGCCAAAATGACTGTCCCTGCCCCGTTCCTGCGCACTACTCGCGCTCACCGCCACCGCAGGCCCCGCCCACCACAGGCCCCGCCCACCAATGGACAGACAGGAAGCAAGGGGGGGGGGGGAGGAACGGGAACAGGAAGCAAAGCACCCTGACACAGCAGGTCCACCACACAGCGCCAACGGTTAAACAGAGAAGATGGACAGACAGAACGGCTGGGACAGACGGAGGCATACAAGCGCTCCTTCTTTCTCTCTGATCTGTGCAGTGACTCTAACAGAGACGCAGAGGAGATGCAGTTGGAAAAATGACAAAAAAAACCCAAAAGACAAAAAATAACAGATCCGTATATGTACCAAAATTTGGAGGCTACTTTTTTTTTTTTTTTTAATCTTTAAAGTATGCTCCTCTTCATCATCAAAACAACCCCCCCCCCCCCCCCCCCCCCCCCCCCCCAAAAAAAACCCGATTGATCTTTTTTGTTTAGTTGGATGTCATTGTTGACGGCATATCAACTTCACCGTTCAGGACGGCAGTTGGACTATATGTGTTTTTCCATTGCAGGTCACATATTTCAATAGGTTTGTTTTTTTGTTGGTCAGGTCAGAGTTGCAATAAGGCGAGGGCCACATGGCGACCTAACACGACGCTACACTTTAACAATCAACCGTTTAAACTTTAGAGAAGGACAAGGCCGGCATACATGACTTTACTTTACTCATTGCTGACATTCCAACCAAAGGCAACAATCCGCTCCAAATTGCAGAACAACGGTGTGGAGCTCGGGTTGCTCTAGACCTCTGCAGCCAAGCAGAGCAAGGAAGCAGTGGTTTGGTGCTCAGAAGCTTCTTATTGACAGACGGAACGTGGGAGAATGACTCCCTGTACGGTGTATTTGATCAGCTGAGAGGTTCTGCTGGAGAGACGTGACTTTTTGGATAATAAAACTGAACACAATTGGCATGTTGTCCATGTGCTATTTGCTAGTCAGCCAAACTTTGCTTTCAGTCCTTTCCTAAGCATGTCGGAAACAAGAAAAACATAGAATCATGCCGGCCTTGTACTTGTACTTGGGCCCTGCTTGTCGGATAGGCTCTCGAAAGAGCAAACTAAAGCAGCATCAGTTGTCAAACACCTGTAGGTGTTACACGGCATTATGTAATGTTCCATGGAACTGCCATTCTTGACAAGGGCAAGCTGGCACTCCGATGTTACAAGGAGGTTGTTTGGTTTCATAGCTGCCAAAATAATGTATGCTTTCTCATCCGCAGCAATCGTGTGCTGAGCCAAAAACCCTTTTTGTTATAGATCAGCCTGAGCAACTAGGCAAACTTGTGACAAAACCTACTGCATTGGCTTGTCACCCATCCCTCGTAACAAGAAACCAAATCATTTGCGTTAATCAAACATGTTTGATGTTTTATTTGTTTTTCTAAAGTTGCTTGTTTTTGTGCTCATTTGGGTTTTCCACTTTCTAAAAACAGAAAAAGAGAAATTAATGGGATGAGGTGTTACGCTGGTCAACAGGAGCTGTTGTTCTGCCTGAAAGATGACCCATCCCGATGGACACATTTAGTTAAATATTTGTTAAGGTTGCCTTTACACAGAATAAGCAGGGCAGATGGGCTTTCTCTATTCAGAAGATCAGAACCAGGTATTGATTGGGGAGGGGCGGTGGACTCGAGTGTGCCTGTGTAAACACAACCAAAAGATTTATTAATTACAATCTGATTGTTGATCGCACATTGGAGAAATTGCTGGACATTTTGAAGACACATTTTTCATGTAATCAAAAGTTTGTCACATTGCAGTGACACTACAGCACTTTGGTTGTCTGAGAAAATGTGGTTTCAGAGATACCTTGCAATTCTTAAAGAAATTAACTAGTGATTGCCCTGTGGCTATACAGGTATGTTTCATTTTTAAAAAGTCAACCGCTTACCCCTTCACCCCTGAGCATGACAGTGTCACAGTCAATTAAATTGCCACAAAAACAAAGATTCAACTATTTCATCAGTGTTAAATCATCTGACCATTGATGATTCTTAGACCTCATTTTGGCCTCATTACTGCTCACATTTTATTACAATGTCCCTTCCTGACCAGACATTTTTTAAATAACTTTTAAAGTACGATTTTAAAAAGCAAAAATGTGTTTGTAATTTCTTTGTAGATTGAAAAAATCAAATTGTTGAGAATTTATCAGAAGTCATTTGTTCCATACTTTTGTTACTTATGGAACAGTGTAAAGGTTGACTCGGTAATTACTCAGCTGGAAGTATTTTGTAATTAAAATGAATAAAAAGTAAAAAAAGATGCCATTTTGCCTGTAATTGTGTTTCTAAGAAGCAGAATTCCACATTTGACCATACACCTCATGAGTTGACTTTAGTGCTTTTAAAACAGCCTAAAACTGAACGCCTTTACTTTATTCCCATATTTCCCCTCATTAATCATGCTTAGAAAAATTAACTGCATACTTGTGGCTTGCAAAAACAGCTGAGCTTGTTTTATGTTCCAAGAAACCTCTGTTAATTATATTATTCCTTACTCAAAGCACTTCAGTCAACAGTTTAAAGATTGTCAAATTATTAAATGTGCGTAAGAAAATGATTTTTCTTTTGTAATAATGAATGACAAACAGTGTTGACAGGACATTGCTGAGTCAACCTTTACCCGAGTCTCCCTGACAAATAACAGCGTTTCAGTCTGGCTCCATCTCCATTTCCCTTGCCCCCCTTTTATTTGTTAAATCAGATCGATCTGCTGCCATTTCAATCGGATCAGTAAAAAAAAAAAAGGTTCAGAATAAAATATATTTTGATATTTAGTGTTTGTCGTTGCCCTTTTCTGATGTGTGTGACACGTTTATTTACCGACTGGAAAGCCAAACTTGAATTTCTTAAAACTGCGGTAAGCCTATATTTACAAAAGAAAGTTGCCAACGTTAGTGAGGGTGTCTACATCTACGGAATACTTAAACGCCGCTTGTAGACTTTGTTTTGGTTGAAATCTTCCTTTTACACTCAAATCCATTAATTGAAACACTTCACCATTTGATTGTTGATTTGTTTGATTTTTTGATTGTTAGCGAAACATGCCAGTTGGAGGTCAGTTTAATAATCCTTTTGTTCCGATATCCAAATTACTACGTTTAATGGAAGGGATGCATAACAGAATGGCTTGGGAAGCGTTTGCCACACATTACAAGCCATTTTGTTTATCATTTATATGAAGATCATTTGACCCTTTTATTATGGAACTTGGCCTCACACACTTTTGTTAAATGCATTTTTAAATATACAATTGAAAGAATAAAAGTGAAACATTGAGATAACTTCAAATACGATTTTAATGTGACATAAATTAGACATACTACACTTTTTGCACATGCAAGTAAATACAATAAAAAACGTGGAAATGACCCATCAAGATACTACTGAAAATATTACTATATTAAAACCATTTTAAAAGAGAAACAGGAAATACAAATATCATAAATAGAGGGAGCACCATAATCAGCCGTGGCTTCTTGGCAACAGTAAAGGTTAGAAGACTATGCAGAGAAGTATGCTGAAGGTATGGACTGCTTCGACGGTCGTGGAGGGAACTCTAGAAACAAAAATAAAAACCTAGTTTTACAAGAATACAGTAATAAATAAAAGTTTGCACCTCAAGTCGTTTTCCCCCGTCCTAATAATCAGTTTTCAACAGTTAATTTTAGGCAGAGAGTCCATGTGCTGCCTGTGTAGGAGTTACCTCTCGAGTGCAGATTAGACAGCAGGCCGTGGAGAGGAATGCTGTCGTCTCTCCTCTCAAAGTACTTGGAGTCCAAGCCGCCGGACTCCCCCCTGGACACAGAGCAGGGAGACGAGGACTGTTCTTTAAGCACGTTATCAAGACATAACAAGTCTTACCTCACATAGCCATGCAACTTACAGTTTATGGGGTGGTGGTAGAGTATGCTGGTCAGTAGGAAGGAAATCCGTAGCGTCTGCGTGAGACAAGCCCGGCTTGGGGGCCATTGGGTAAAACTGGGCCTTTGGTACAATGGAGAAAGTCAACATGGCTGAAACAAGACTTGAGCCATACAGCAGCAGGCGAGTCATTATGTCCATGCAGTTCAGTCACGCAGTTCAATGGGAAAATATGTATATAATGTGTATACTTTTCAGTCTTTCGAACACACACACACACACACACACACACACACACACACACACACACACACACACACACACACACACACACACACACACACACACACACACACACACACACACACACACACACACACACACACACACACACACACACACACACACACACACACACTATTGGCCCATGGTCTGCGTACCCTCAGGCCTGCGGTGGTGGACAAGGCAGAGGGTGTCTGGAAGGATTCTGGAGAAGGGAGCTTCATCAAGAGCTGTTTTTCATTGAGCTGCTTGTTCAACCAGCCGATGACTGAGGCAAAACACAGAAAGACACTTTAAGACCAACATTCAAAACAATTGGTTGGAAATGTTTTTCAAAGCAATATTGTGCTAAATTGATCTCATCATCTTCCAAGCCCTCCTCACAGTTGAACCCTGATGGAAAATGTTTCGTCTTAAAAGAGACAAGGAGCTAGCTTGCTGGCTAGCAGCATATGGGAAGTCAATGCCATAAAAATGAACATCAGTGTCTCTTGCAAAAAGGGACAAATCGTCATAATCAGCTTTGCTAGTTCCATCAATAATACTGACATAACTGCCATTTTATCAGCACTTGGGGCTGAGTCCATCAGACCCCATTTACTTCCATTGCTGTGTGAGGAGACAAATACTACATTATATATTTCAACTGATCATTTTAGGATCAACTGTTCCTTCTGATTTTGAGGTGTACACCATCCTGCAAGCAATGGAAATGTAGAAGTGCTACTGTTGCAGCTACGGTTGGCTTCTTTACGGTGACAGTCAGAAGAACACGGTAACTCGTAATTTCTTACCATTCTCATTCGTCTTCAGCACCTCTTTGCTTTCATTGAGCTTCTCGATGGTCGTATCCAGCTGCTCCTTCAGCTTGGACACCTGTCAATCAAAACAGATGATTTAACATGACATACACATTAACAGCTTGCAACTGAGTCAGAACCTCACTACAAAACAAAAAACACCTGATAAAAAACAATATTACTTTAATGATTAAAACTTGAACCAAGTGACCGTCGACACCACCTCCCCCACTAATAATACTAACACTAATAACAATACTAAAACCAGCTGTAATAACAATACTAACACTAATAACAATACTAACACTAATAACATTACTAGCATCAACACTAATAACAATACTAGCACTAATAACAATAACATTACTAACGTCAACACTAATAACAATACTAGCACTAATAACAATACTAACACTAATAACATTACTAACATCAACACTAATAACAATACTAGCACTAATAACAATACTAACATCAACACTAATACCAATACTAACACGAACACTAGAAACAACCTGCTCGTCCTTGTGTGTGAGCTGCTGCTGTGCGTCCTGCAGGAGCCTCCTGGCGGTCTGCAGCTTCTCAGAGGTGTCCTGCACCACCTTCTCCTGGGACACCGTCACAGAGTTCTTCACCTTGATCTTCTCCGCCAGCCCGCGCACGTCCGCCTGCAGCTTCTTGATGATGCCGTTGGCCTCGTGGGGGAAACGGGAAGGTTTTAATAAAAACACACACACACAAACACCGCCGTGTAGCAACGTGGATCTATGCGGGCATGCAAACGCAGGAGTCAAATTTGGGCTGGCGAGTGTGTGTGTGCGTGCGTTTTGAGATGTCCTATTCAAATTTGTGATGTCATGACTCCCCCCACCTTTTTCAGCTCCTCAGATAGCGATTTGACCGTTGATTCCAGCTTTTTTATTTGGTGGTCTTTAGATTCAACGTTTCCTTCCATCGTTTCCTAATGAAACAAATAAATGAATAAGAATACGACCTTGGCATACACACATGCTGATTTCTTGAACTCACCGTTACCCATTGCAGAATTGAAATCTTTTTTACCTGAACACTTAGATAATATTTACTTGCTAATATTTTTGCATGCATGGCTAAATATTATTTCAGTGTTTCAACGAGGAACAATTAAAACACTAAACATTTCACGAGGTCTGGATAACATAGCGACGATAATGACGTCCAAATGGGTCTTATTTGAGAGTGGGCTTCCTGTAGCGCTTCACTGTGAATCCACCAAGGGGTCGTCACGGCGATACTGCTCCACAGACACCCTGCGTAGCGCGTACCTTCTGCTGCTGGGTGGCCTCCAGCACCTCCCGGGTGCGGCACATCAGCTGCTCCTTGTCCTTCACCTCCTGCTCCAGGACGGCCAGCCGCGTCTGCAGCTGGCCCACGGTGCGCTCCTTGTCGTGGAGCTCCGTGTCCAGGGTGGTGTTCTCCCGCCGCAGGGAGGACACCTGCTGCTTGGCCCGCTGGGACTCCTGGGAGAGAAGGGGCAGGGGAGGAGGACCAGGGAGGGATCACTACTGTGATGCCTTCACTGGGACATTGATATTACGGGCAGATGTTGGGTGGGTAAAAGTGATGTATGAGGGAGAAGTTGGGGTTGTGAAAGGATCCACAGAAGCTGCAGGGAGAGGGGCCCACCTCTTCAGCGCTGGACAGCTTGATCTTGAGGTCGCGGATGGCTGACTCGTTCTTGTACCTCCGCTCCGTCAGTTCCCGGGTGGACACCTCCAGCTCCGCCAGGCGGCTCTGGAGCTGCTGGGTGGTGCGCTGGTGGGTGCTCTCCAGCTCCTGGCGAATGTGCTCCGTCTGCTGCTGGAGCCGGCCCTGGATCTGCAGGGAGTGGGAAGAGACTGGTCAATGTTGAGGGCCCATGCTGCCGCTGTGAGGGGGCAACGCGCTCTTCTGAAAGGAACCCACGCGCACACGCACTCACACCTTTCTACTCTCACCGTTTTAAGTACTGTTAATTTAGCCGGATGCGGATTCTGAAAATATTTTTTGGAAAGGTACCTTTCACCTCTCCACTCCCTTTAGTTAACTGCATTTGCTTTCCACACCATATCAAATCAATCACTTTGTTTAGCAAAAGTAAATGGTGAGTTCAATTCATTCTTCCCTGTCTCAACTTAACACAAATAACATGTTTGTGCTTTGAACATGCAGACATTGTCTGCATTGTATCGTCACAGAGCTCATTAAACACCTATGTTCCACCTGTACCTGTTGTTTATACAACTGCCTCCTTTTGATAATTTGTCTGGCTTACGTTTACCTCCCTCGTACCACCTAGGACAAGAGGGTAAACATAAAACCCATATACACCAACAAGCAGATTCACATCTTGTACAGTATTATGAAAAGCCAAATTTACTATAAAAAAAGTTACTTCAAGAGCTTTTTCTCTTTCTGACATCAGGTCCTGTGAGTGGCGACTGGAGAGTGACGTCGTCTGGCTCGTCCATTCTGAACGCAGTTTGTCCAACTCTTTTGTTTTCTCCGTCAGAGTCTAAAGACAAACACGATGATAATAAGAATCTGATTTATTTATATTGCACCTTTCATACATGACAATGCAGCTCAAGGGTCTTGTAAGAGGGATTATTTAAAGAAAAATATGATGACAGATAATGGATATCCTGTCATATCTAGTGATAACAATGTTAGTTCAGAGAAATCTGACGTAAATGGGGTAGTTGCTTTGGTGGCCTATATAGAGTAATGCAGTCCTGTAATGTGATCTCAGCACAGGTGAACTGGTTTGAATATAAGACAGCAAATCCACCTCCTCTTTTGTCATAACCAACTGACTGAAAGGATTTGTAATTTGGAGGGCATGTCTCAATTAAAGTTGCTACGCAATTGTTGGCCTGGTCTCAGATAAAAACATCAAATGAAGTTTGTTCTCAAATATAAAATCATTAAAAAAAAATACTATTATTTGTAAGAGATCTGACATTTAGCAACAACAGCATTGATCGAAAGAGAAAGCGGACAGCTAAAACACATGATTCAGATTGGTTAGTGTACACCTTTTGGGACACCCAGTACAGTGACCCAGTGAGGAGTATACCTGCTGGGCGTAGGTGAGCTGTCTAGAGAGGTCCTCTTCAGTCTTCTTCAGCTTCATCTCCAGAGACTGCTTGTCCTCCTGAAAGATTCCACAAGACTTCACAATCTGCATCATTTTACCTGATGAAGTATTGATTATTGCATTGCGCTCATAAAAAGGTACTATGTTTCAAATATTTTATATGATATAACTTGGCATTTCCCTGATGTGTTATGGTACTTTTTCTTCATTTTGTATATCCTTTAGATTTTAATCACGATCTTAACATATTTTCCCTGAAGTGTTTTGGTCGTGCAATTTCACCTGTAAGCAGGGGCTCATTGAAAAATAATCATTGGTCTCAATTGGGGCATCCAAGTATAAATAAAGGCTTGATGAACAGGGGACATTTTCAAGACATTCAATATGGGCCATGACAGATCCATGTTGAGAGGAGAAACAGCGCAAGGGAACCACCATGTATTTTCTGGTTCAATATCTCATGTATACACAATGGTGCAGGCGTAGCGGCTCATCGTAAAGTGGCTCACCTTCAACGATGAAAGGCATGTTGCCAGGTAATCTTTGACCTCCTTGTCCGAGCCTTGAAGCAGCTTCAGGGACAAGTGGTTGAGGTGTTTGAAGGCGTTGGTCTCCACCACGCTGAAGTGGGCAGCGCCATCGTGCAGCGACGACTGGCATGCCAGGTGCAGCAGAAATCTTTTGACACGCGAACAAAAGGACTCATGAGAGATTCATAGTGAAGCAGCAGGTGGAGAAACTACAATACTATGAAACTGAGTGAGACAGGGTTAGGAATTCGTTTCTAGCACAGAAAACAGTGTACAAAAATAACAATGCTTGGGGCTTTACAAAATCTGACTTGCATCAAACATTAAATTTTGAATTGAACAGGAGGTCATCTGTGTCCACACACCTGGGACTCTCCTTCTCTTGTTCGGACAAGCAGAGATGAAGCAGGTCAATAAACTTCTGGGGAAACGAGGCAAAGTCGATCAGCAGCCCCTGTTGTACTTTCAAACTTGTGGAGGGAGAAAAGAAGCGCCATGAGCAATGGCAGCATTATGAAAGGCTGCTCTGGGGTAGAGCGTCTTCAAGCTAAGTTCCTACATGTAGGCCTACCAAGATTCTCTAACACATACCTTTGGTAGTCCTCCTCAGATATGGAGAGGCTGTACAGAAAGTAGGGGTCCACGTCATCTGTGAGCCTTACAACAAGATCCTACCAGTTAAAGGACAGGAAGGTTAGCTAGCATCCACATAATAACATATTCTCTTTAATGTACATCATCGTATAGTGTTGAGTAGTTGCATACAAAGAGGATTTGATCATGTGAGGAAGGACTTATTCGTCATTAGTCATTGATTCTATAGCGATTCCGCTCCCCCTCACTTCTAAAATGTATACAGATGTTCTTACACGCCATTTTAGCCATAGCTCTACAGTTCTAAGGCATTTAAACTAGAGAAGCCACATAAGAGAACAGTCGCAACGGCATTGGACATATGTGTATCCTACACAGGAAGTGCTTTGTACATTAACTTCGAACAAAGGCAGTCTGAAGGATGTGATTGGCCCAGATAATCCACCGAGACTAAAGTTAATGACACTGAGGCAGCTCGGCTGTCTCAATTGAACACTGGTCGACCACCAAGTACTACTGCTCGACATCTTAAAAGGTATAGTGAAAGAGCATTAGGAAGGGCGCATTGGAATTAAGTCTAAATTCACTAATTTACTTAATTAAAGTATAAAAGTCTAAATTCACTATTATTATTATAAATTCACTATTATACTTTAATTAAGTAAATTAACCGAAGTCCCAAAGTAAGCAGAGTGCAAAGCCATTGAAAATGTTACAACGTGCACTTACTCTTTTGTAGACTGGATTTGATGTCACCAGAAGGTCAATATTGACCCGGATATTGGCTTTTCTGAAAGTTACGACACAATGACATTAAGATTGTAAATTAAACCAAAGTGATCTTAACAAACAACATGCAAAGACGTACTACCACCAAGGCCTAACGTCAGTATCTGGTATGTTTTGCAGGCTGTTTGTGATTTAGATAGCAAAGCAAACCTTCAAAATATTTAGTCATTATACTTGGACGACCTAGAAAGGTTAAACGTGGAGTTGTTATTGATCACCCTAGTTGGAGACTTCGTGGATGAAGCACCTTTCTTCATGTGATGGCATCACATGCATTTAAACACGGGGAGTAGCAGCTAGTAATACAATTGTGAGGTGTCCCTATCACAGAAACATACGTTAAATGACGCATATGTACGTACGAACACGCATTAGCAAGAGATTGTATTAAACTAACTTTGTGCCGCCAATTACTGCAGCCACCCCAGTGTATTGTTAGCAGGTAGCAAACGCTTGCATGCTTACCTTTCCTCGCAATCTTTGCACTTCACGTAAACCTGTAAACGTTTATTGAAAAGTGTTTCCATTGCTGTTAAGTGATGCGTTTTCTGTTCCAAAAAACAACGTGTATGCTAATGACAGGCGTTTCACAAAAAGAGCTGAAAAACTTCCATAACAAGTTGACGTTTGGAATTTATTTCACGTTTGGCGCTTTACAACCGCGAACGGAAGCAGCAAACAGGAGCGTTTGTTCACTTTACTCAGTAACTCGGCGGGGCGGGGCGGGAGTCTCAACGGGCTGATAATACTGTCAAAAGGTCTTTGCCTCGCAAACCTGTAAATTACGATGAACAATCAACGTTATCAATAATGTTTAGGAATATCTCTATGATATATGGCATACATACGAGTTAGTTTAATTTTAGTCACGTGACAGTCCACTCACTAGGCCAATTTGACAAGTGTGCTGTTCTGTCCGGGGCGTGGCTTCATCAAATGCAAAATATATATTTGACCACTAGATGGGGCAGTTCTTAACCCGTCAACTGGTGTCCTTTTCTCACCATTCGACCAGTCCAGTACTAACCAGAGCTATTTAGAGAGAATGTTGCTAATGTTGCTATTTTTCTCTCTAAATAGCCCTGGTTCTAACTAAGCACAGGATCTAATTTTGTGTAAATTATAAACAGGCCATAATATTGTTACAATGCAACACTTTCAGGACTGGGTGCATAATTGGATAGTTGTAAAAAGTAATTAATATAGGCCTATCTAATATATATATATATATATATATATATATATATATATTTAGGTTTTGAGTAATATGCTAACCCACTGTTAAACCTACTGACCGTTAACTTACTACAAGCAATGTATTTGCTGTGGGTGAATATTTCATACCAAATGGGTATAAGGACACTTGTACCCATGACGAATACTTCAGTTAGTGATTGAATGGTCCACTCAAGTGGGTCTCTGCTGTAGCCACTCTGTCTGGGCTGGTGAGTGTAATATTGGACTTTATCTTGTTCTTTTTTCTCTGTGAGCTCTTTCCTGTTGCCTTCCCAGACTGGCATGGATAGGAGACTTTTCCTAACTGAACATCATTTTTTTTTCAGAGAAATGTTATAAATGTTTATATTCAAAACACACACACATTTAAAAAATATATTAATTTGAGACACACACCATGGTAAGATATGGGATGAGATGTAATACAACTCATAATACACTTATCACTAATAAATTGCTTTGTTAATTTAAAACATAGTGAAATTACATGTGGAAATAAACATTGGAAATTAAATGAGAAAGGATCTAAGATACAACAGCTGGAATTACGTGTGTTGGAAATTGTATTAAATGGACAAGAAGTAGACTTGCTGGCTGAGTTGTGGCATAGCTTGTTTATTAATGGTATATTTTTGCATAGGGAAACAAACTTCCAGTAATGAATTCCTCAGCAGCAGCTGATCGCAATGGCTGAATACGTTATAATAATGACATATCATCAAGCTGTTTACATCCCTCACACCAGGTCAATCAATAACAATAGTTTAGAAACGTGTCACACATTGAAGCTCTGCAGTTAAAGACCACATTTAAAACTGAACAGAGAAAGTTAAGAATTTCAGATTTTCACCCAAAAAAACTAAACTAAAAAAAAGAAATGTTCATATTATTCATGATAGATTTCAAGCTTTAGAGTAGGAAAATAAACTACTCCAAACATGCCCAACGTTGTTCCGCAGAGAGAGGTCTTTACACACTGAACATTTTTGGCCATTAGGATTTAGCCCTCACTTCAGTATGAACAAAATATTGTTGGTTGGTGCCGACACCAGACAAGTCTTTCTACAGACTGCTCTTTTCAAAGCCAGGTTTGAGTGGACGATGTTAATCAAATCAAACGTAAAACATATTTTTTTTTACAGAAAACCGCAATTGTTTGATTAGGCACTCACTATTTATTATAGAGACAGTCTGAAAAATATTGTTTTTAATTTAGAAATTATGACCAATAAGGTAGGCCTGAGGAATTATTTGTGCATATCATTTAGCTAAAATAACCTATTACCTCAGCTAAATGTAAGCTTTAAAACCAGGACATGGATTGGATCACCCAGCTCTAAATCAGGTTGGAAGAAAAGGGAGAAAGCTCCCAGTTAATTGTCAAAATATGACATTTCTCTCTCTAGTGCAGATATGTAGTCTCCAGGCAGTGATCCTATTAAAATATATTTCCCACATTACATCTCTGGTGTGAGGGACATATACGGTCTCTTCGCAGCAAGCAAAGCAGTCCTTTACTATAGTATTATCTGAAGTTATAATGAGAAATAAAGTCCTTAAAATATGACACTGAATAAAAAGGTTTTCTGTGAAAAGAGCATGTGTCTTCCCTCCTTTAAAAACATTCTAAAACACATGGAGAAAACAGTGTGCAGAAACTAAAGTACCAAGAAAGACAGAAAGTAACCAGTTGTTGGAAAAATGTCACGTTACAAAGATGTTAATTGTAATTACTTAATTATTACTTAAAATATAATTATAGTGATTTACATTTTAGAAGTTCCAAAAAGGTTTTTTGTTAGGTTTTGCCTTCAGCAAAAACACAATCATCAATTCAAGTAACACCAAAAAGAAAAACAAAAAAACGAAACAAAATCGGAGTAATAAGGTTATCGGTTAACAGCAGCATTACAGTGGGGAAATGACTCAGATTGTTCATGAAAAAGAGCCCTAGATGAAAAAACACAAAACACCAACAACATTTGGATGTAGTAGAGGGTATTCCTTTTCCCCTCTGACTCACACTGCATCCAGCTAAAGATCTGAGGAAATCGCCCAGAGAGGTTCAAAGTGCTAACAATGCTAATACATGTCCAGAATCCAGAGCCATTGTAAATAAGTAAAAAAATATGAAAAAGAAACACGTCTGCATGTTTTTATATTCCATCAATGCCAAGCATGATTTACCGGATTTCAGAATTGTAATTGAAAAAAACAAGTTACATGTTCCTCTTTCTTGACAGTGATATTTTGCATTCATCACTTACATTTCTTAAATTTGTTCAAATCATTGCCCTGTACTGAAATCTCCTGGTTGATTAGGATGGGAACAAGAATATATTGGCATGTATTCACTTAAAAGTATGACACACCCACCACCTCGTCATCATCGTTAATGACAGCTTTTACAATGTCTACATGCAGAACTGTGAGCAAAGCCAACAAGCCTCATAATGTTGGTATTCTGGGACCGTTCCCTCTGTATTTTCTATGAGCATCTTTGGCTATTATGGCTTGTGAGCTCTGATAGGGCAAGTGATAACTTTGTTATGTATAGAGCACCAACCCCCAGGGCTTCAATGTATCACATGCTCATGTCATGTGTGGCGTTTGAATTATGACTGCACTGGACAGAACAAAACACATGTCAAATCAAATATATAAAAAGCACTGCTCTTTTGAAAACCTTTTTTGGTTTTGGTTTTGTTTTCACACCGCTGACCTGCTGGTTTATTTAAAAGAAAGGTATCGAGGATAGAGATAATTCAATGCCACATGGGAGAAATATGTTTTACATATACCATTATACCTGAGGAGAAGACAGCATTGGCTTAAGAAGTTGAACAAGGCAAGAGAGGGGTAGGGGTTAGTTGACACTTTCTAGTTCAGATTGTAGTCTTAAAATTGTTCTCACTCTATCCCTTTGACTTGGATTATAGGCCTTTATCACAGAGGTGTAACGGTAGGGCTGAAAACAGGTGCATCTCATGGGGTTAATTATGGGCACTGGCATGCTTAATTCATTGAAGGAGCTATACTTGTTTTTGTCCCTAATATGATGATTAAGGCCCATTTTGTGTCTCTTCCCAGCGTTCCTGAACATATTTTAAACACTTGTTTTGCGTGTTGTACAAACGCTAACCTTATGCAACACAGCGAATGTATCTTCTTGCCTCTCGCGCTGATTTTGATTGAATTGCATTTGGGCATTATTTGTAATTTAACCAGACAAAGGACCTAGTCGCTTGGTGATTTTAATTATTTCTTTGTAGACAGCCTGCCAAAACAGGGCAGCAATTTGTGAAACTGGTCAAACTATGATGCAGAGTAAAAACAACTCATTTCTCCCAGGTATACTTGGACACCCAAGGACCCAAGCCTTTATGAATAAAGATAAGGTGAAGGAGAAAAATAAAAAAGTCTAATCACAACCCACTTCAAGAGTGACTTTCAAAGAGATAAGGAAAATGGCTGGCTATCTTTCTTTTTCTTTTACCAATTCATAACCAAAACACAGTTCATGCCTTCTCTACATACACATGTCTGAACCTTCAGACCTCATTCTGTCTTGTGCTGGTCTGTTTGCTCAGTATTTGCAGCACTTCTATGAAAGGAGTACAGATGCAGTGCAGCTGTTTGCACTGTACAGTACCTCCTGATCCTGTCCTTGTTAACGTAGCAATATTATCAATGCCACTATCAACACATTTAAATCTGACCTTTTTCAACCAAATAACAGTGTTGTCGATGACCCTCGCTCTAGCTAGAAAGCACACTTTACTTTGACATGAAATGCTGCAATTACAGCACTGAACATGTCCTGCAGACAGACCCAGACATTATCCCCACATACTTCATGTCTCATTCCTCCTATCATCCTCCACATCTTTGGCAGAACCTCAGCATCTTTACTTCCATTTCATGGAACCATTATCCGGTGGCTTGGCCACTAGTTCAAAAGAGCTGTAACAAAAATAAAAAAGCGAAACAAACGTAAAGAATCTATACACACTCATCCGTTTCTTTATAACAAATAACCTCTATAACGCTACATATTATTTATACACAAAGTTGTGTTCAAAGCTATAAGAAAAAAAATAAAAAATAAAATAAGTCAATAATAAAAGCTTAAGGATAGTGTTTAGTGCATGCATCAATCAGTATGAAGCGCATATGTGGCCTGTGGCCTTGATGAGTCACATGGTCAAACCAAGCCATTAATACAAATCAGTGGCGGATGGACAATCACACGGCTGCGGAACATTGAAGCCCACCAACTACTGAGAGAAGTCAAATCAACCTTAACCCTGAATCCTTACAATTATTATTTTCCATTTGATGGAATACTGACTGGCTAGGCCACAACATCAGGTGCCCTCAAATGTAACACTTAAATGTGGCATTGTGTGTCAAAATATTCACAATCATGAATACAAATTGACTTTCTCCTGCAAACAGTGTGTTTGCCTCTATTCCAATTTAAACACTGTCAGACTAAGCAATTTAGAAAATGGCCATGCATTATTGTGAAAGGGTTTGTTCATCTAGAGTTTTTCGTTTTTTTATTACTGACAGTCATCCTTATAACAATGATCAGCCAAACTAGTCAAACCTTTCCCACATCCCAATATACAGCTGCCTGCACCAATATCACGATAGTGTCTGTTGTCCTCTGGGCCGCGTCTCTTCCCACCTCGACTCGCGCCATTAAACGAACAACACTCACATCGCAGTGACTATGTTCTGAACCCTGTTCAAATAGCCGTGTTCGACAGCAGTTCCGAAAGCCCGTGCGAAAACGTTAATTTCGCTTTTATTTTAAGTATGTCGGGGGCCTTTACATTCATCCTGGGTCTGTAGTTTGGGCACAGCTGACTGAAATATGTGTTGGCGTAGAGTAAGTGGAGTAATACTGCTGTGATGCCAGTGCAGGCCTTCAGTTGGGCTGACACCAAGTGTAACATCTCTGAATTATAATAATATTTATACTGTTAACAGACAATCATCTCCTAAATGAAACCCTCCAAACTGGACAGCGACAAGCAGTCACACATGCAGCATTTTTTCTATTTTTCTGTTTTTAAGGGCTACCAGACCGGTTGTACCAAGAACACACAAAAAGGTAATTTCTCCATAATGTATCGTTTTTAAACTAAGGCAAGGCACATAATGTGTGTGTGTGTGTGTGTGTGTGTGTGTGTGTGTGTTTTATATGAAACATCGTGCAAAATAGAGGTTAAACAACAGGGCTTATTATTAAAAATCCAAAAGAGTATACTTGAATAGGGGAAGACTTCTCCATGTAATGTCCTACCCATCTGCAGGTACAGAGAAAGAGGTCGGGACAACATGTGGACATTAAGAGGAGGCCGAGGTAAGGGGGTGGGGGGGGGGGGGGGGCGTTGAGCCATGCATTCTTTAGGTCAGCACAGCGACCATAGCAGCACCATGCAGTATTACATCAGCTCTTAGCTAACTTTTTTTTTTAATCCAAACTTACACCCCCCACCTCCCCACCCCCATCTCCCATCCTCCCCGAGCCCTAACACAGCTCATCACCTTCAGACACAACACCGCGAGAAAACACAGAGCCCCCGTCATCCTCCTCGCCTGCTGCCTGCTTTCACCCAGTTAAAAAAAACTCTCTTTAAAGAAACATCAATCTAATTCCTAACACAGAGACTGCCAGCCCAGTCGGTGCATATTAACCCTTGGGAACTAACAATGATAGTATGTTGTATTAGCCGCAAAGCTCCATAGAGGTCATGATGTAGCATTGGGTATCAAACAACTAGTCACCATAAATAGCATTCATTATTTCTTTTGCAAAAGTACTGGTTTACTGAACACAGAGTACCATGTAATGGGCTTTAGAATATATAAAAATGCCAGAATTAAAAGAGATATCTAAATTGCATCACAGAGTGTGAATGTTGGTGCATGGTGTTTCAGAAAATAATCTATAAACCAATAAGCAAAACATGGTAAGAAAATGCCTTGGGCCTCATATTAGCTTTGAGCATAATAAGGATGTAATCTGGTTGCTACTGAATTAGTTGCGATGCAATGGTAGTGACATGAAACAAAATGTTACAAAAAGACTGAAATGCACTGACTACATGAAGCATCTTTGTAAGAAACATTAATAACTCAAATTAGCATAATTCCATAGTCAAAATATTGCTTTTCCCTACTAAACCATCCCAACATTTTACATCAAGGTTGGGAACAAAAAAACCTTCGTTTTTGAAGCTCATACTATATAAAATGCAGCTCGAAAGGTTCATTACATTGCTTATTGCCAGCAGAAAGCAATTAGGGCATTCGTTTGGTTTAGCCCTCGCATGCTGAACTTGCCTGGCACTAGCCATACATTCCTTATTAAGTTGTCCACATTTAACTGCAGGTTACTAGTGTAGCTCATTCCTGTATCCACAAGTTCCTGGTAAAAATAAAGGAAGGGTCAAGAGTAAAACACCACATTCTGCAGTGTGGCACATTCTAGAATATGAAGGTGAAACCTGTGCTGAGTTCAAACTAACATTCAGCTAGCTAGCTAGGGAAATGCTACAGGCCACTACCTATAACAACACCATGCTGTGGCCTAAACGCTTTGCATCATGTCAAACAATCCAAGAAAATAAGGTTTCCTTGACGAAAAAAATTACAAATTTAACGTAATCATAGTGCAATGCCTGCTGTATCCAAGTATCTTCCCCCGAAACAATAGACAAGTGTTTGAGGACACAGCGACGACCTACACAATCTCTTTAGGATTAAGAGCATGGTAGTGGAGACATAAAGAACCATAGTCACATACTGACAGATTTTCATCTGTACACAGTGCCCAATTCCAACGTGTCACTTCTGCTTCTACTAAAGATAGATAACTACAGTAACATGAGTCATCCTAATCCTGCAATTTGCACACAAATTACACCCTTTTTTTATTACTATCAGTAAAAACTCAAATTCTCTCCTGTAAAAAAACATTTTATATACCTTTTACAATGTACACATACAAATAACACTGTGCTTAGCTCTACCACTGAGTATGACTATGGCATTGTGCACTGTGATGAATATGGTTCATATGTCCCGCCATTTTTCTTTTTCCATTATAAAGAGAACAATTAAAAACAGTCTTAAAAAGATGATCCTTTGGAAGCAACGTAAAGGGTACCGGTGATGATTGTCAAGAAACAGAAAGAGCCCCTTGTCTTTTGGTGGGAAGAGAGCTAGGGAAAACAAACGCTCTGTTTACACATCCCCCCTAACATCCAAAGAGCATCATGAAAAAAAGTGCAAAGAAACCTTTATATTCACAACAGGATATCTATCGTGCCCTCTCTCTCTCCCTCCCTCTCTCTATGTATTTTGGGTTGGTTTAGAAAAGAACAGAGGCATATTTGCATATATAAGAAGCAGCACCTGCAGTGGCGAGGGGCATTCTGGGAGTAATGGAAGGGCAAAGGGCGTTTAGGGTGCAGGCTGGGCTGAAGTCCTTCCCAGCAAGGAGAACTTGTGCTGGGCTAAGGGATAAAGGGTAGCAGTCAGGGATAAAGGACTGTGGTTGTGGATGGACGGTTCAGTTTGTCTGCCCTGTGTCCCGGGAGCAGGCTTCTACCTGGGGATGCGATGATTCCACCACACCACCCCTCTGGGGTGGGTTGACACCTTGCTCTACAGCCAAACACATGGCCAAGACTGTTCACATGGGCCATCCGATCATCCCCGTCAATAATTAGCTTTCACTAGGACATCTCAACTCATAAAAGGTTGCCGCTGTGAAGCAGTCATTCTGTCGCCCTTTCCGCCATTTGGGGCGTAGTTAACCAAGGGGCTGCCAAGTAGCAAGAGTGACCACGTTCTTCTGCCGCTCTCCCACCGTCTCTTTCCTCTTTCCAAAAGGCAGTCTCCAAAAAAGGTATTAAGCATGGATAAACATATATAAATATTTGTAGGTGCATATTTATATATGTGTAACCACATATTATACTTTTATATACTCAGTATATCCTTTTGGGTCGTCAACATTGTTGGGTTCCTTCGACAATGTGTTGCCATGGTGATGACCCCTCCTCTGTCAGGTCAGTTGCCCAGGTACCATGACTGTAACAAAGGACCGAATACAAAAATGTCAATAGCATGAAAGAAAACAAGTGGCACCACAAGTTATACAGACTGAAGAAACAGGGAATGCTCCAACCCACATTTGATAAATGTACCTTTTCTTTGATAAATGTGACCTTTTCCTTTTCAGATTCCCTTTATTGTGCTCCAAGAAAACAGTAATTTGAGTATTTCTTATGTCTTCACTTTAAGGAATGTGAGGTATTTGTTATTTTTTCCAGCACATTCCTGCGCTCAACCTAAGCACTACCAGAAGACTAACTGAGGCCTCTTCTGTCAAGCACAGCACAGCTACAAGTCCAGCTCAACCCTCTTCTCTCCTTTGGAGTACAGTCACACAGAAGTCTAGTTCAGCCAACAAAGCCATCTCACTTTTAATAGTTTAATCGTTTTGTTGTGTCTTCCCAATATAAAACCTGCTTACAATATTGAATTTACATCATTTTGATGTAAATTGCTATCGGATGCATATTTCTATCAATAAATATATGCTTCTGGTCAGGCCTTTTTCACCTGACATGACCTGTACATTAGTTCTGCATTTATTTCCATATCATTAACAGTGAATGTGAATTACTGTCAAACAGTGTTGTATAGCACTTTGTACTAACACATCGTTTTACTTAAATCAAAGACAAATCTCAGGAATTCCAAGACATGAATGTAATGTATTCACATAACTAGTTAGCTCCACAAAAAACAACAAGATGACAACCTTATGTTTCCACTACATTTCTTTTTTACATGTTAATGATGATATCCAGTTTAGTATACAAATGAATTTGAACAACTGCTAATCATTTTCATTGTGGATTTATCAGAATTTCCTATTTCCATATTGAACCAGTAGGGAGTGACATCTCCACTTACCATTCTTGACTGAAAAAAAACATATACTGACTGATAACTGAAGAATTGATTGAGAATGCACAGAAATAACTATAGATCCATGTGGCATGGATGTATCATTCATGTATCTATCCAGCTATCTATCTCAAACCGTAAAAATAAAAAGAAGAAGCGCTGAAAAAGATGAAGTGAGTAGAAATAAGAGGAAGAAAGGATACGACAAAGCTTGAAAAGGAGAAGGAAGAAGCCTATAGAAAAGCTGCTCTATATAAAGGAGGATCATTTGGTTTGCTGAGAAAGCCAAGACAGAGATCCAATCACATAGTGGCAGCTGAGGTACATTTATGTACAAAAAAATAATGTTTTTCTGGAATTCAAATGGACGAGAAAGAAAAATGAAGAGGAGAGGAAGCCAAGAACACTGTGCAGATATTTTAAAGAAATTACAGGAAGTGAACAAGAAAGTGGAAAATGAAGAGAATACCTTTGTACTTGTTTTGATGCAGATTCAAACGACAGTGAGTGAATGGTGAGGTGATTGACATGGAGGTCACTTACAAATGACAGTATGCACCAGTTCACAGTAGTGATATAATGAATAATGTTACATATAGTATTAGTATGTATTATAATTAAATGACAAATGATACCACTATATATGAGCAGCTGATGATAAAACAATTCATTAACTTGCCCTAATTAGTTGTCTTGCAAACATTATTAAGTTGATAATTACTAATCCGACTTTAAAAGCATAAGCACATTAGTGTTACTCTTTTATATGGAACTTAGATGATAGAAATTAGAAGTATGAAGAATCAATTCAATGCTAATACACGGTTTAATCTTACTATTAAAACCATCATACCATACCAACTCTGGCCAATGCGTTCTCTCATTAAGCAGCATGCCAACTACTAAAGACCACTGATAACATTCACCTTACATTCAGCTTCAACACATACACACACACACACACACAAACACGTGTGGGTACACATACACACACACACACATATACACACACACACGCGGGCACACACACACACACACACACACAAACACACACGCACACACACGCTCACACACATACACACACACACTCACACACAGGGTCTTCCTTGCTCAGCAGTATTTGCCGGGCTGTTTTATGGGGCAGAAGCACTGCAATGCAGCAGTGGTCCAGAGCCACTAACCAGAATCTACTGCAGTCTGAGTCGGGGTACCTATCTACCTATATACTAATGCAGTGTGTGTGTGTGTGTGTCCGCTTTTGTGCATGTGTGTATGTGAAAGCAAGTCGCTAAATATTGAATACTTCCCTTTTGTTAAAGCTGCAGTGGCCTCTAAAAGTTGCAACATGCAAACGTTTCAATGATTCAATTGTGACTGAAATTATTAGTTCAAATTGTCTCAACCATAAGTCAATTTAAAGTAACAAAGCATAAAGGTCAACAGAGAGAAATTAAGCTCAATTGGTTGATGGGGCATATAAATAACAATTGACATTGCTATATTCCCTATCCTATTGCTTTCACATTGCCTTTTAAAAATGGTAATGAGGCATTTCATTCATGGTGTGCAAAACTATTGTGTGTGTCTGTTTGTCAGCTTGTCGGTCTGTGTGCCTAGCACGTTGATTTTATCCTATAACTCAGCCTTTGAATATAAGTCAGAATAGAGTATTATAGTTCATATGGCTATGACTGAGACTCCCACTAAATGGAATCTCACACTTAGTAGGAGCAACTTCATAGATTAAACATTTTAAATGCTATATTTTACATTACATTATTCGTACATTTTTACTTGACATAGTTGTTGTATCCTGTAACCTGGGCTTGGTAGAGTCCACTGAACACCACTAACCTGGGCTTGGTATGGTCCACTAACCTGGGCTTGGTACAGTCCACTAACCTAGGCTTGGTACGGGCCATTAACCTGGGCTTGGTACGGGCCATTAACCTGGGCTTGGTATGGTCCACTAACCTGGGCTTGGTACAGTCCACTAACCTAGGCTTGGTACGGGCCATTAACCTGGGCTTGGTACGGGCCATTAACCTGGGCTTGGTATGGTCCACTAACCTGGACTTGGTACAGTCCACTAAACTGGGCTTGGTACAGTCCACTAAACTGGGCTTGGTATAGTCCACTAAACTGGGCTTGGTACAGTCCACTAAACTGGGCTTGGCACGGCCCACTAACCTGGGCTTGGTTCAGTCCACTAAACTGGGCTTGGCACGGTCCACTAACCTGGACTTGGTATGGCCCACTAACCTGGACTTGGTAGAGTAAACTAACCTGGGCTTGGTACAGTCCACTAGCCTGGACTTGGTATGGCCCACTAACCTGGACTTGGTAGAGTAAACTAACCTTGGCTTGGTACAGTCCACTAACCTGGACTTGGTATGGCCCACTAACCTGGACTTGGTAGAGTAAACTAACCTGGGCTTGGTACAGTTCACTAACCTGGGCTTGGTACAGTCCACTAACCTGGACTTGGTATGGTCCACTAACCTGGGCTTGGTAGAGTCCCCCCGGGTCTCGGGGGGTGACCCCCACGAAGGAGGAGCGGTTGGTAGGGGGAGTCCCAGGGGCGGAGTAAGCTTTGAGAGGGGTGGGGGTGGGAATAGACAGAATGGGACAATATTCAACTATGATTTTGTGTACCTTAGGCCTGGGCAATAATTCAATCATTAATTGTTTATCGTCTTTGACTAGTATTGTATCGTCATGAAATACTACAATATTATTTTATAAGTATTATTATTTATTATACTGAGTTATCGTGATACCCGCTTTTGTATTCTAAATTAAGTACGATGAGAAGATATGCCCTCCAAGGTTCAATATGCAACATTTTCTGTTTGAAATGGACTCTAACTGAAATGTACTAGTGTTTGAAACGGACGCTGAGAATAAATTCCTCTGTGATCAATAGCTTTTAATTCTTTCTGGTGTTGGATCTATTATATGGTGGGAATAATGATCATTAATATTGACATGAACCTGTAATATTGACATGAACCTGAACATGAAATCATACTAAATTGGATTTATGGAGTGGTTTCATTAGGTATCTCAAAGACGCTTTACATAGAATACTAAGAGGATAAATTAAATACATAAGAAATTATTTACATATGTGTAGATACACATATACATATATATATGCTCACACACACATATATATACACACACGTGTAGTGTGTAGATGAAAAGCACAACGGAAAAGGTGGGTTTTCATTTAATGATCTACTTAATTATTTGTTCCCTCATTGGTTTCCTGTTTCCCAATAATGCAAGACTGCCACTCAACATATATCAGTGTTAGCACATACACCTATAAGTTATTATAAAAAGGTGTTTGAAATTAAATGTTTACCTGAAAATGAATGAAGGAAAATACACATCGTCTTTTAAATGTCAATGTTAGGGAAGTATTGTACAATTTAGCTATAAAACACTTTGATTAGGCTGCAAGAGATTTTTTGGGAGTACACTTTTTATGTGTATTTGGGAATGAAGAGAAGCAGCTTTGAAGCTATTCCAGCTCACGCTCTTGTTAGGCAAGAGTAGATTTCTCTTGCCTAACAAGAGCAGAAATCTACTCTCTTGTTACAAACTATAAAAATGTGTGCATGTCACTTACTGGGTGACGTGGGGGAGTTAGCCCCCCCATCAGAGGAGGTGGTGATGGCCTTGGAGTCTATGGCCAACGTGAGCCTGGTCAGGGAGGAAGGGGGCGGGGCCAGAGACGAAGGGGCGGGGCCGGGCGGAGCCAACATCTGAGAGGAGATGTAGTGACTGGGCACTTTAACCTGGCCGCTGCCATTCAACTGCATACAGAGCGGGGAAAACACACACACACACAAAGACAAAATGAGTGATTACATGCCCAAGAAAGGCATTATTCATTGGTTTCTTGGAAAGCAAACAATATCATCTGTCTGAGGGCGTCTGCAGTAGATTATATATCCACACAATTATATGAATAAAGCTAAACTAGAAAAATAAACAAGTTAGAAAATCAAGATGTTTGGATTCATTTGTGATGTGTGGTACTCACAGAGCCGGGGTTTTGATTGGAAGGGTCGCAGGCCAATGAGACCAGGTCTTTGAGCGGGTCCTGGGTGAGGTGGGGGGGGTAGCGTATCGCTCCGTGGGGGAAGTAAGAAGATGTGGGGAAATGAAGAGACGACGAGGGATGGGGACTCCGAGACAAACCTTACCAGGTCCCAGGGGGAAAGATAGACAAAGAAACACACATACACATGCAGACAGTTACACTGAAGCTGGTCTTACATGATTACAATATAATAGCAATTAACATAGTGACTCTAAGTTCTCAAATGAGCAAAGTGCTTCTTTAATGTTGTTTTGGGAGTATTTTTAGGGGTGTGCGTGTGTGTGTGTGTATGTGTGTGAGTGTGTTCGTGCGCCTGTGTGTGTGTGAGTGTGTGTATCTCTGTGTGTGCCTGTGTGTTTGTGTGTGTGTTCACATGTGTGTCTGCCTGTGCCTTGTGTGCGTGCCTGTGTGTGTTTGTGTGTGCGCGAGCGTCACGCTCACCACTGTGCACGGCTATGACAGGTCGATGGTGCTGGGTGAAGGGACCCATCCTGGGTGAGTCCTCCTGAGGAGACGGACTGTCCATCTCCGCCTTCTTCACTGGAGGGGAAAGACCTGGGATACACACACACACACACACACACACACACACACACACACACACACACACACACACACACACACACACACATACATAGGCACACAGTCAGAAATGCAGATCCATTTTCATCAAACTCTTGCTCTGGTTCACACAACCAGTAATGGATAAGTAAAGGAGTAACATGTTTATTTCGATTTAAAAGGTTCTGTTTTCAATAGCAGTGGTATATCAAGATACCGGTGTAATACCATTATAACCATGCTTTTACACCAACTCCCTGTGGGTTTGCGTGTGTACTTGGCTGGACTGCACCATTCATTTCTCAGAAGCACCTTTAAGTTTCAGTTTCAGTTGGTGCGGTGTTTGGTGCGATGTTCTGCTCACAGGCACACACACACACGGACACACACAGACACGCAATTGTGTTTAACTTCACAACTCAAGCTGGTATTCAAATAAGCTAGGCCCTGTCAACAATAGCTGCATTAAAAATGTTGATAGATTTTTGAATAAATTGATTTTACCATGGCCGTCCATCCCAAGTCACATGGTAATATTTAGATATACTTTCTTCCTGTGTGTGTGTGTGTGTGTGTGTGTGTGTGTGTGTGTGTGTGTGTGTGTGTGTGTGTGTGTGTGTGATTGGGTGAGTAAGGTGTGTGTAAGTGGTGCTATTGTGACCAACACCAGATGTTTATTCCAGCATTAGCATTAGCATCAGCGCTGCAGAGTGCATCTCTCACCTCCCTCCATGTCATCGGCCCAGTTCCTCGAGTTGCTGGCGGGGGAGGAGGGGGAAGGGTAGTACTCCCCCCCTGGGCTGTCTGCCTCCTCCTCCATGGAGCCTGACTTGTGGCGCTTGCTACTGCAAGGGGAAGAGGATCAGGATGATTTGTTTTTAATAAAATAATTTAAAACTGGATTTAGATGGTCTTATGCAACGTGACATAATTTGTTTATTTTCGTTTTAGTTTAGTTTTACTTTACAATATCTGCATTTAATTTCTGTGTTTCAGCATTATCCTCTTGAAGTAGAGTGCCAGACACCATGAATCACTTAATAATAATTCTCTCAAAGTGCTGCCAGAGATCTGGGAACCAGGCTAGGAGAGGAGCTAAGATGCTTCTTCTCTCCACGGTCTGTTTCAAACTCTTATTATACACCTACAAAAGAAAATACAATAATTTGCTTTACTTATAACTACGGTAAGTCCTCCGGCTTACACCATTCAAATTACGTATCAAGGCACAGCATTAGTTGCCGATCAAACCGCAAACCTTTGCAGGCTGTGAACCGTGAGGTGCACTGCACTGGCTTTTCGTTGAAGCGTTGCACGTTTTTACTGTTGCAAAGCAACCATGGAATGTCTAAATCTAAACCTACAATGACACTGGGCTCTATTTTCTAGAGTCACATTTTTTTGGACGCAAGGTGATCACAGCAGAAAAAAGCGAGGCGGTCAGAAACGCAATAGCAATGGAAGAATCGCTTGTTTCCCATTGATTACAAAGGCAAAACAGCCACCCTCAGCTGTTAAAACACGCTCTGTGTGATTGGGTAGTCTTATTTCCCTCTAATATCCTGTTTACTACCGAAGCAAGATGCAGTTCCACTGTCTTTGATGGAATAAATAATATCAATACAACCATAAAAAGAAAACACTCAAATAAATGTTAAAGGTTTACCTACAGAATGTCTTTCTGTGTGTGTGTGTGTGTGTGTGTGTGTGTGTGTGTGTGTGTGTGTGTGTGTGTGTGTGTGTGTGTGTGTGTGTGTGTGTGTGTGTGTGTGTACCCGCTTGATGACGTGCTGGCCAACGATCGCCTCAGGCTGACCGGCTGGTTGACTGACTGGTTGAGGTCGTAGGCCAAATGGCCCTGTAGCTCTCCCAGAGAGAAACTGGGCCCTGCTCCTGTTACAACTGGAGCTAGAACACAACAACAACACACACAACATCACACATAAGGACAGTCAAATCAAACGAGCCACGTGATGTATGTATCTGTGGTGAAATGTGGATGTAAGGCTTAAAGCTGCTGAAGGTAAGATTTGAGAGTTGTAAAGAGAGTGAGCCGAAAAGAGCAGAAAAGAGACCGATTTTGAAAAATGAACAACCCAAAAAACCTCCCCTCCCTCTCTCCTCCCTCTCTCCCTACGTGTTGCATCCACCCATCTGTGATGACAGGCAAGGTGGATTCCCCTAATAAATCAGGGAAGAGATGCCCTGACTGGTCAGAAATGAGCCGGGAGCGATCTAAAATCTAAATTGTCTCATACAGAGGCAGGTGCAGTCAACTCTAAATAGACATTCTCACAGAGCATTTGCCATTTCTAACAACTTACAATCAGGGAAGAGATGCCCTGACTGGTCAGAAATGAGCCGGGAGCGATCTAAAATCTAAATTGTCTCATACAGAGGCAGGTGCAGTCAACTCTAAATAGACATTCTCACAGAGCATTTGCCATTTATAACAACTTACACTCATATAATAGCTCTTAAATCTTACCTACAGCTCCTTTAGAAAATAAATAAATTGGTGTAAAGAATAGAGTGGTAAGAGTTAAAAGAGTATATAAGAGAGAAAAGTTGTTAGAGTAAAGTGACACGATAGAAAGTGACACATGACTTTTAGGAGTCATGTGACTCCTAAAAGAGTCACATGAGGTCAGGGGGACTTACTTCTAGAGACCTGGACCAGCTCAGTGACACTGAAAACTCCTGAGGTGACAAAGCTGTCCTGGAACTCTGGACCCTCTATATGAACACAACACAAAACATGACTTGTACATGACTCCATTGTTGTGTTGGAACTTGTTGGAAATGTGAAAATGGTTGTGGAATCTAGAAAGCACTAGGACGTGTGATACATAGCTATTGTAACTGTTCACACTACCACTATAAAGAAAATACTAACCAGATATTTTCTGGTTAATTTAAACTAGGTTGTGCAGCATAATAATGTTTGTTTTTGTAGCTACTACAATTCTGATTGCATGCTTTGATAGTTCTCAGTCTCACTTTGGATAACAGCGTCTGCTAAATTATGACTTAATGACTAAATTATGACTAAATGTAAATGACTCACTGTCAGAATACTACTACGTGTATTCTTACTGCAGCGGCTTACAGGGGAGGGGGTTCTTAAAAGAAAACCGTTTGTGTGTGTGTGTGTGTGTGTGTGTGTGTGTGTGTGTGTGTGTGTGTGTGTGTGTGTGTGTGTGTGTGTGTGCGTGCGTGCGTGCATGCGTGCGTGCGTGCGTGCGTGCGTGCGTGCGTGCGTGTGTGTGCGTGCGGGTGGGTGCGTGCCTGTGTGTGGGTGCGTGCCTGCGTGTGTGTGTGTGCATGCGTGCGCGCGGGTGTGGGTGGGTGCGTGCCTGTGTGTGGGTGCGTGCCTGCGTGTGTGTGTGTGCATGCGTGCGTGCGGGTGTGGGTGGGTGCGTGCCTGTGTGTGGGTGCGTGCCTGCGTGTGGGTGCGTGCCTGCGTGTGGGTGTGTGCATTTTCTCACCCAAGGTGGTGGTTCTACTGTCCTCCTGATCAGAACCAAGGCCAGTGCGACTTGGACTGCTGTTCTGCTCAGCTTCTGCAGGGAAACACAGGATCACAACCAGACGAAGGGATGAAAACTAAATATGGAGTTAGGCCAAGGCGGTTTAAATAAACCTAGTGGCACATACCATAGTAATAGTAGCACAACATTATGATACCTTTTATGCAGTGTTTAGCTGCTTTGTCTTCATTTTTACTCAGAGACTAGACTAATAAGAATGAACATGCATTAGTCGAGATTAATGCTTCAGACCAGCTGGTTGTCAACTTGCACGGCTGAGAATGTACGCATGAATGGGTGATTCATGAAAGTGCTTCCCAGGTGGCTATATAAATACTGTCAAATTCAACTAGCACTTATGCAGTCTAGTGATATATTCAGAAGACGGCCACAGAAAGGAGTAGGCCCACCGGTCTTGCCTATGGCAGGTTTAAAACCGCCACACTGCAGCTGTAAAAATACGCTACGGCTGTGGTCTGTCAGTGCTTTGTGATTATTAACTGAAATCTTTCTTAAAAAATAGCCCTGTTAGACACCAGTCGTGCACTACATGAGATTATCATTTAGGTTTCAGGTGGACAACGCTTCCCAACTAAAGTTGGAAACTTGGAAAACTCACAACAAAGTAATTTCTTACTTCTTAAAGAAAAAAAGAAAAAATTCTGATTCTTAAAGAAACCGAAAATGGTATAGAGAAGGGTTTGAAAAATCCAGATTGCTGAATGTCGGGAAAACATGGCTAAGTCCAAAAGTTGTACAAAAGCTATTGTCACTTCATATGCAAAAATAAAAAGACAGCATGTGACTTAAATGTTCCTCATATTATGTAAACCAAACGCGCAATGGGTTGGGCCGGTGCAGCTTAGGTTGATCCATGGCTACCAACATTCAAGATATTAACTAGTATGGCTTATTGTAAAGATCCGTCCACAATTGATTTCACAGCACTAAAGGAAGAAAGGAATTTCTCCTTTATTAAATATCCTTTACATTTTTATATATTCATATTTAATTGCTCCTCAGTATGTGTCAACCTTTCTCAAACTTGCAAACAATTGTTTGCGGTAGCCTTATGATTAATCATGGAGAGTTGAGTTCATTTGAGCTGCACAAATGCTCGAAAATCCATGGCGGAAAATTGTCAATGGGAGAAATGAATGGAATTTTTACCTCCCGAACCAAGACTGTCAAATTAAGCCCCAACTAGAATGCCATTGAAGCTTTGGAATGGCTCCTGCACTGTATATGTACATGTAGCTGCTATGTGGCTAGGCAATCCAAATTCATATTTGTTATTTTTGGCTTATATCCAGATTTCAGATGCACAATTTTTGGGTGAGAATCCGTTATTGGCCTGTTTCCATGATGACCTGAAGATTCACATGAGGCTGTCTCTGAAGAAGATGGGGTTCTTCAGGAGTGACACGCACCATGAACTGCTGGCACTCTATTCCGGCCCCAACCCCCTCTCTGTTTTGTCTGTGTCAGCTAGAAGAAGACTGGATGCCAAGAGAGAAGGCTGTTGCTACTGGCTCACACAAAGACTGACCCAGAGAAGGGCATAGACACAAAGAAAGGAAAACAGAATGAGAGGGAGGGAAAGAGACAGAGAGAGAGAGAGAGAGAGAGAGAGAGAGAGAGAGAGAGAGAGAGAGAGAAAAAGCATAGGAAAGAAAGAGAAAGGCAAACATTATAATATGTTTGGAACCAGACAGAGACAGAGACTTTTCAAACTACTTTGACATGTTTTTTTTACCCCAACCTCAAATCATACAAGAATAAAAAAATCAAATAAATCTGAGAGAGAAAACAAAAGAAAACTGTGTGTGTGATGATATCCATGTCTAACGTGGTAATCCTAACAATCAACAAAACATTATCCCCCACTCCCCCACGCTTCTTCTTGTTGGTTGCCACAAATAGCAACGACTCTACAGATCTTGAAATTATAGCCTGTAGGTTTATTTAAATTCCGACACACACGCTGAATGTTCAACACATCTGTAGGTAATTTGGAAAGATACACATCTACTTCTTTTTTATTTCAACTGTAGAATTTCCAGTGTGCATTTAGAAACGTGGTAATGGCGTAGCATGTTGGCACAGCCGCTCACTGTTGAAGGATTAAGGTTAACGTTTGCCTTCGTATTTTAAACGACGGAGGACAGATGAATGGAAACAAAATCGCTGCCTTTACTACCAGTGCCTTCTTTTTTTCACACACATCTTCTGAGTAGGAATCTACAAACTGGTCCAGTCGCAATGGATTAAGTCAGTTGGAGTTGATTCCTTATCCACGGGTGAATTTCATATATTTTTATAATATTTTGCAAGACAATGTTTTTTGTAAAAACGATGAACACATGGGTTACTCATACCTTGTGGAGCTGCCAAGCCACACCATTACCATAGGCCTGTATGCTAATTTGTTTCTATGCAAATTGATCAATTCAGAATACAATACAGAAGGCCTCTTCATTCATTTAACGGAAACACAGTATGTTCGTCACTAATGGTCTCATGACCAAACCCATCTTTAAAATAATCCTGAAGGTGTGGCTTTGTAGGCAAGTAAAGGGTTGGGTGCAAATTTTACTTCCAATACTCAAATGCTTCAACTCTCTATTGTCAGCAAATTCATGGCAGACTCTAATTACACTTGAGATGGGGGTTTGATGTGAATCGACTCTGACATCGGAGAAAATTGCAGTGTTTTGTCTTTTTCTCCTCCAAAAAGGTCACATCTTAACTGTTTGCTGCTGTGCACGAAATGCCTTAAAAACCGCAACACATGCAAAACCACAAACAGACACACATAAACGAGTGCATACATTGTTCATTTTGTTGTGTACTCCATCCTTATTAGGGAAGTGCTGGCGTAATGAACGCCTTCCTGGCTAAGCTGACGACAGCGTTGTAAAGAAAGCCTTCTCATCTCATGTTGGGCTATCATGGCATGATGAGTAGCAGCTCATATAAATATGTGCAGTGTTTTTTTATATAAGTTCCAATGTTCCTTGCTTAAAAAAAAGAAAAGAAAGCCAATATGAAAACCAGATGTGAACACCGTGTTCCCTTCCATGGGTTTTGGAACCAGCGTGTACGAGTCATATTAAATATGTTTTTACAAAGAGCTTCGAGCCAGCCAGTGAGAGAGAAGAACCCGCCTGCACCAAGCCCCGCCCAACCCTACTGCCCCCACCGCCATCCCCCCAGTTATAGCCCTCCTGGAGTCCAATCCCATACCAACTGTTTGTGTCTTTTTATTTATCCAAGCACCTCATTCAGCATTCTAACTGGCACAAAAAACAAGTATTTTCCCTGTATCTCCTTGTTTATTGTATGCTATATCACACACGCTTTAATGTAAATGTTCAAAAGATGCTATTAGATAAGGCCCCATTTTATTTTTAGTATTATTATTATTTCATATTTCTAAGATATGAGCGTCTTCATTTCTTTGAATTAGACGTTTTTTCTGCATAGTGCTGGTGTCTGAGCGAACAGTCAAGAAAGCTAGAAGGTTACCGGCACAATCTGTAAGGACATCACTAGAACAAGACAAAAAGGTAGCTCACGTAAGCTAACCTCTTTAAAATAATCGTCAAGTTGAAAAATTAGATCTAGGCCTTCCCTCACAGTGTCCTCTGTCTGATACACACAGGGAGAAGCTAAAAATAACCTGGGAACTTACATCAATACGCAGTGTCGGTAAGGCAGGCTTAACAACAGGCAGGCCGACATTGTGTGTGTGTGTGTGTGTGTGTGTGTGTGTGTGTGTGTGTATGCGTGCAGTGTTTGTGATAGTGTGTGTGTGTGCGGGCCTGTGTGTGTGTGTGTGTGTGTGTGTGTGTGCGTGTGTCTGTATCTGTGTGTGTGTGTCTGTCTGTCTGTCTACAGGCTCTAAAAGCTTAGTTTCCGTTGGGATCCTTTCCGATTTACAACGTTCCCTCTCTCCCTCACTGGGTTTGGCTGAAAGCATACTTCCTTTAACCTCGCTCAAGGCTTTGGTTGTGGCACACACACACACACACACACTGGATCTCACAAAATAACGTCATATAATGGAGAGCGCAACAATTTGTCAACTACTTTGCACTATTTTCCCTTACATAATTGAATCCGTTGACCATTCCAATCCCCACTTTAAGAGTAACCATCAGGAAGTTAAATCATTAAGCGCCATTTTAGTGCTTCACTAAATGTGGTTCTGGCCCTGACAACAGAATCTTATAAACTTCTCAACATCTGCAATAGCAGTTGTTGAGTAATTAAAGTAATTAGTAATTGTTACTTCGCAATATTTTATGTGCATTTTTATTAGGCATTGTAACACATTTTCTTATTATTATTTTGATTGAGCGAGGACAAAGGTGCTAAAGGTGAACCAAGGGCATCACCTGAGATGACCCATCCTTACTTCATCTTCATCATCCATTAAGCACTTTGTTCTCTCTCTCTCTCTCTCTCTCTCTCTCTCTCTCTCTCTCTCTCTCTCTCTCTCTCTCTCTCTCTCTCTCTCTCTCTCTCTCTCTCTCTCTCTCTCTCTCTCTCTCTCTCTCTCTCTCTCTCTCTCTCTCTCTCTCTCTCTCTAAAAAGTATTTTTTCGTTTTTATGAGGAGACCCCCCCCCCCCCCCCTCGTCTCTCAAACAAACCATTTATTTTACTTTCTTCCTTTGTTTCTTACCATCAAATGCTGACTATTGTCATTCAAGTCAAATAAACGTATCGGCAAATATGAACCCATTTGATTTGTGGAGCTGCAGAGATCAAGGCATAGTTGTGCTGGCAGAGAGAGCACGAAGAGTTCTCCATATTGTCAGCCTCCCAGCTCCCAGCACACTCACATGACTATGATTGATTAGCAACATTTTTACGCACAAGATGGCACTAAAAGAAAATCCCCCAATGGATAATGACGAACGCGGGCGGGGTGGGTACCTCTCTCCTGCACGTAGTAGGCCAGGTAGAGGTCCAGCTCCTTGACGGACACAGAGATGTGTCTGGGCTGAACACACAGGATGGGGTTGGAGCAGTGGCCTCCCTTCACCAGGCGCTCCCCGTCCGTGCTCTCCAGAGGGATGCCCTTGAAGAGGATCACCATCACCAGGTCCAGGCGCCACACCTTGGGGTGAGAGGTGGGGAGGGAGGTTCACCCACGCTGCATCCATATCCATGTCTACGTCTTGCATTATTACATGCATGTTGTGGCAAAGGTTGGATTTTTCTGTGCTTTCTAACTGGAAATGCGTACGTCAACCAAAATGCATTTTGGACTAATTGCACTGAACTTTAAACGGTTTAAGCATGGTGTCAGACAAGATAACATTGGCTATACAAATGTGTTAGAAATATAAACCTTGTCGGCTTGTCTGAGACAGTCTATGCGCCTCATCTTTCCCTTCTGGTCGGGGTTGGACAGCACACAGCATGCTGGCTTCTTCCCCGTGATGGACAGGACAAAGTTCTCTCTGCACTCTGGCCGTATGTCTTTCCTAAGCTTGGCCAGGAGACGGCTGGCCCACTTCTGCTTCACCTGGACGAGAGACAACAAGACGTTGAACAAGCCAAACATAAGTAGCGTGAGTAATTCAATAGTTCAATATATCCACACACTAGACTATTAGGTTGACAGCTGCCGGGTAAAACATTCAACAACAAAAAAAGTCTAACCTACGGCATCGTATTTATACATAAGACTTTAATTATAGGGGCTGTAGGTAAGATTTAAGAGCTATTATTTGAGTGTACGTTTTTGGAAATGGCATAGCCATCAGTCATCTATAAGTGAGGGAAATGCACGGGGAGAATATCTGCTTTGAGTTTATCTGTTTCAAGAGGCAGGCACCTGCCTCTTGAAACGTGTGTAGATGTAGATGTCGATTTTAGACGCCTCACGGCTCATTTGTGTGTATATATGAATGCATTTTAGGTGTCCCGTTATAGTTGCAGGATGACAAAGAAAGCCTTCTTATAGCTCACACTCACTCACCTCTGCCTTCTCGCCCAGCAGTTCATCCTTGACTGCTCTCTCTTCTTCTTTGGTCATCCTCTTCTCATGCTTCTTGAAGTACTTCCTCTTCCTGGCCTGCAGGTTGAACCAGGTGTAGGCAAAGGCACGGACCTGGGGCAGTAGTGCCTCGATGAATGGATGGAACTCATCCTGATGTGGAGAAAACGTAGATGAACAAAGTATGAGGACTTGCACAGAGTTTCTTGTTAAAACAGTAGAATGATGGCATCTAGTTTACTCACAAGGTAAAAGGTCAAATTAGTTGCCCAAAACTTGTTTTCATATTTAAAATGAGTAGGCAGAGAGAGGGTTGGATAATATTATAACACTTTGTCAAGTACTGTTGAAATAGCTTTAACTTATAATTTTGAAAAGTTAAGTACGGTTATGACCACCTTTTAATAGTAGCTGGGATCAACATAAAAAAACGACATTCCACAGCTTAAAGATTACATTTTTTAGCTGTGTAAAAATATATTAAAGGTGGTATTAAGACATATTTCTTCATCTAATTGAGTTTTTTCCACCATCATCACATAATTGAGCCATACCAGGGTGTGGACCAAGTAAGGATTTTTCCCCCTAACCATAACCTGTGTACTTTGGCTCAACATTTCCTACCAAATATACCACGTGTGTGTCTGATGCACCTGTGTTTCTCATTCATTTCCTGTACTTTCTTTTTCTCAATGTTTTCTTGGCTTACTTTCTCTTACTTTTCATTTTCCTTCCTATTCCAGATAAACATATTTTTATGTCCGTAACTCTCTTCCCTTCACACCTTAGCTGGCCCATTGTCATTGTTATATTCATTTATATGTTTTCAGCAAACCAAATCCTTCTTTGTTACATATCAACTAGGCCATTTTTCCTCTTTCTTCACGTTTTCTATTTGTTGTTGTGTTATCTTTTCTTCCTCTATTTAATGCTTGTGTTTGTTTCACCATCTTGGCTTCTAAAGACGGCCGGTCAGCTACTGTATAGACTGATTTACTAGTATGTGTTGTCTACAACTGTAAGCTGTATCCATGGCAGCAGCTGAGCAGAGATATAATTGGATATTATCAATGCATGTATCTCAGTGGTATAGTATTGATATAAAGCAATGCAAGCCTTTATGGATAACGTGGGAGAATCCCCAGTTATTGGGATGATAACTCCCACCATTTACCTGCCAAATACTAAATTCCAAAATTATGTTTTTGTGATTTATAAAAATACTCTCCTGTGTGTGTATTTAATGTTTGATAGCATTGCTTTATAACTGCTTCCATAACTTCCCTTTTTTCATTTCCCATCCATTGTTATATGTTAAGAAGTTAAATGGTGATTTATGATTACTGTTACACTGCTGCACATGGTTAGGAAAAATGGATGGGGAGAAAGTCTGTACGCAAGTCCCACTCCACACACATATCCTTCCCAAACGAACATCATAGTCACACACACACACACTTGGACATTTGGAATAGATTTAACATAGGCTGATCAAAACCATCTTTTCCAATAACACAGTTTAATTAAAGGTCCATATATTAAGTTGGTAATGTGTCCTACCTATATATTTTTAACTCAATGTCAATAATTTAGACTGAATGATAAACAGTTTAACATGGTTTTATCCTAGAAATATATCTACAGATTAACATTTAGTTCAACTTTAAAAAGGCCTCTTCAAAAAGATTTAGCAGCACTTGATTCTACAAACTCTTTCACCCTCACACCTGACAACGTGTAATGGCCTTCGGTGTGCATCTTATTTCCGTTATGACAGAAAACACTTTGAACATTCATTTGCACATTCCTAAAATGTACATGGAATGTGGTTTCAGGCAGGGTTTGACTAGATTGTGCAAAAGTGACAAAAACACAAGCCAGCTGTTTGATTAGCTCGCTGCAAGCATGCAGAGCGGAAACAGGCAGCATGCTGGTTACATGTTTGCCAACGCAAAAAAGTTGTCATTAAACATATAAAAAAATCGACAGTGGAAGTTTGGTGAATTAGTTTGGGATTTTAGATAAGGAATACACTTTCTTTTCAAAACAAGATTTTTTGTATTTATTCTGAATTATTAATAATTGTGTGCATGTTTTCTTGAATAAGTGAATAATAATAATTTGAAAATGTATTGTGTAAATAGGAATAATACAAAGTGACAAAGATAATTATATTATTTAAAAACAATTACTCAAATGACGCAATGGTGTCCATAGCTTGATTTTATGTAGTTATGTTATGTTTATGTTATATAACCAAATGTGCTCAGTGACTGAGACTAATAAATTCCAATGTATTTTGAAAATTTAAGAAAAAGTGTAGGGTAACGAGAACTCAACAAAACCATGTTTAGAGGCCAACTGCTAAAGTGACGGGAGTGTGGAAGGAGGAATCTAGCTTGTTGATGAAAAATAAACCCGATTTTTGATAACGGTATGTTCAAAGGCTTAGGTGTATTTTAAATATGCATTCATTCTGTAATCCTGAAGACGGGAAGATCTTACTGCTGGAATTTCCTTTATTATCATATGTAAACCACTTTAAATAGATTATTGACATTGTTTTTGGGAACCTCATTATTATTCAATAGAGAATATTGAATAGTATAAATAAAAGGTTTTACAATATATCATGAGGGGTTTCTTAAGGTCACAGGCATAGCCATCAATCCTGCTGGCTCCAAGCCCGGTCTAATGTAACACACACACTCTCTCTCACACACACATTCAAACGCACTCTTTCACACATACACACACACTTTCTCGCTAACACACACACGCACACACATACATACACTCTCTCACACACAAACACACTCGCTAACACACACACACACATCTTGCCTTCTTACACACAGGCCTGCACTTTTTCTCAACGGCAGAGAACAGAGTGATGTTGAGGCCGGTAAGGGTCGGAGGACATTCAAAACTCTTGGCTTTGACGTTTAAAAACAATTAAACTCTGCACCTCTGAATACAGCACAAATGCAGTCATGCAACCCACAGTGCAACACAGGTTCCACTTTGAGACCTCAACATTTATAAAATTAAAAACAAATTTCATTTGTTTTTCTACAATAACATTAGTAAGGCAATAAGGCAAATTAAATCAAATCAATCAAAAAGTGATCAATCAATCGATCAACCAATTACAAAATGCTACCCTATGCCATGCATATGTGGTTTGTGGCATACTGGAATTTTCGAAGCCACCCAAATGCCATTCATCCACAATCCTGGATGAAGTTGGATTACAATAATAATCCAACTCCACACAGCCAATGTCAATGGCTATGTGTATATATTGATAGATGGATGACAGATGAAAACCAATGTGTGAAAAATACAAACGGATTACTGAAGTGATTGGACTGGTGAACTAACTCATGCATGAATTGGTGAATGAATGGATGGATAATCACCCTAAAAGGATACAGCATAGTTTTCCTTCAAGCACAGGCAACCTATAACAATTGAATTAAGTGGTAATTTCATACCTTAAATAACATCAAGAGAGGAGACCATCCTTTGCCAAATTTAACACTATCTCCCTATGCAATCTTGGCATAGGTTCTAACATGAACTAAAGTCTTTCTACAACATCCAAACTGTCCAGGAACCCTCAACATCCAGTTTCAAACTGCCAAAATCACTTTAATCCATCAAAAAGGCTCATAGAAAAAAAATAAAAAGAGTAATTACAAATAGATACATCTTACTTTAGAGACCATATCCATTATCCCTGCTGATGGACATTTCTTTGGTGTGTAGTCACAAACCCGCTGCGCAACGGTAGCTGTTAGAGGCTAGGTGGCCCAAGGACACCTACAAACTTTGCACAGGAGGTGGGATCGAACCTCCATCATTCAAATTGAGATTACCTAAACAACCTGCTGAGCTACTGCCACCTCTAGGAGGATAATTGAGTATTTAGTAAATAATCAAAAACATTTGCTTTGAAACCAAATTAAACCAATACTCTTGATGAACACAACTATAACTACTGTGATCTCATTCAACCAGTGTCTCACTACCATAATTCATGGCCATCATTGACCATAGATTAATGTTTTACAAAGAAAATATTCTCATTATTCACCTGGTCTTTTAACCCTCCAACATACTGTACATAATGGGAACACTGAAACTGTATTTAGTTATATGTTTGCAGAACATATCAAAGCTGTTTTTGCTGGCTAACTGGGCTATTAGCTGACCCAATCATTGGTTTGGGCAAGGCATGAGGGCTTGGAGTGGGTCAGGAGTGGCTTGATTGGTTACAATCAAGCCGCGGTGCATTTTCTGCCATCTAGCTGTCGGAAATCATTGAATGCACCTTTAAGTTTAAAGAAAATTTAAGGTTATGCATAATGTATGCTGGCTATACATAGTATTGTTCTTAGATGTGTACCTGCTCTGTTAAGTTATGAACAAGGGGATACCTGCTGTAATCAAATACAAACTTGTCTATGAGATTCGGAGTACAGCATGTCATTTCTAGAATTTCACGTTTTTGGTGACACCACAATAGAATAGAATAAGAACTTGCATAGACAATGAGCTTTGTTGATGTCTCTCCACAGTAAATGACTGGAGGGCATATCCATCCTGTCTCCTCTCATTGCCAGATGTCTTCTCTGCTCCTTCCCCAGTCACTTTTACTTGTCCGTTCTATACTTCATGCTCAACTGGCGGCTGTCCAAAATAGAATCTTCTACTGCTACCCACCAACTTTAGACATATTTTCGATCACTATTAACATAGACTCCCAGATTTTCCGTTCTTGCATTCTTGGGTTATTTCAGGATACATCAAATAAGCTCTTATCGCTTGAAGATTAGTAAAAGACTTAGCATAGTTTTCTGTTATTCTGTATGGTTTTGGAGTCATTAGAGTTGACCATGTTGTGGCCCTTACATGAACAACCAAAATGGTTGTTCATGTAAGGGCTTTCATTGCCATGTGTGGTTGACATTGAAAATACAAGGTCTCAACCTTCTTTAACAAACTGTCGTAGGGGACACAGTAGCACTGAAAATGTAGCTTTCAAGGTAAGCTATGGTACAGAGCCATAACAGTGGTTTAAGACCAAAGTCATGGCAAAGAACTGGCATGGGTTAAAAAAAAAATCCTTGAACTCTTTGAGCATGATCAGTCCTGTTTGTGGTGTGGGAGGAGTAACATTTGGTTCTGCCAGAAAACTTAAAACATGTGTATGGTTGCTTTTTTAACCAAAAACGTTCTGTAGGAAAGGGTGAACACCACTTATAAGAGCTATATCTGCGTTTTACTCAACAGAACATGCAAGCCATGATGGACATATATGCCTGTTCCTTTGACATACGAACACAGTATGGTGGTTTCCTGATGTCTTAAATCCAAGCAAATATGGCGCTAAAATGACACCAAACCACAAATAAAATTCCTATTGGATAGGCCAACCCTGGACAAGTTGTTTTTTCTGGGTGCAGTTCCAATTTACACCAGCAGAGAGTATGTGAATGATTATTTTAGATAGAAAGTGATCGCGGTCAAAACAGCCCTGATAAAGCACATATAAATCATTTGGACAAAGATAGGATTTAAATACATCGTAATAAAAAAAAATTTAACACACACACACACACAGCCCCCCCCCCCCCCCCCCCCCCCCCCCACACACACACACACACATACATACACACCTTCTGTGTTACGACCAATACTTATCGATAAACGTTTACATATAGTCTAGACAAGTAGCACAATGCTTTGTAGTTTTGTATACCTATAACTGCAATCTCCATAACACGAGCATTTGCCCAAAATTCCATTCTCGATCAAATATGGTAATATAAATATCCATAACTTAAGCAGCATATTTACCCCGTTTAACAAGCTTTATGTTAATGTTGCCTACACCATTTAGATGAATACACCATTTTTGTGAATCGGAATCCAACTACCAATCTCACATAATAATAACAATTCAACATAATCGTTCTATGATCTATGTCTACACTGTCCTAATCTGTTTAGCCTATCAAATGCTATTCTTCGTGATCATGTACTCCTGGTTTTTCAGCTGTTAAGGCTCTATCCTCGGCAAGGGACAGACATAATTCAAATCACTGGAAACCTCGACTAGCGACAGACTGCTGGCCAGCACGTATCCCGCTCTTTTCAGGGCCAGGAACCCCACCGGTCCCAGCTAAAACACGTTACAACGACACAGAAACGGACGGTGAAAACCGACGGTGCAGACAAGCAGCCACACACACACATGCACAAATAGTATAGCGCTATACCTGAGACAGAGAGAGGGAAGAAAACATCATATTGTGAAAGCAGTGTGAAACCAGGAATCACAAAAAAAAAAACGTTGTATTTTCATTAGTTTGGCAGGGAGGGAAAACGGCTGGCCCTTCGTCAGCACGTAGGTTTTTGTAGAGACATATCCAAATAAAAGTTTTCTACAGCGAATTTCCGTAGTCGTTGAACTGTTTTTATAAATCCAGTGGAGCTCGTGTCGCCTTGGATGACTCCACTACGTAGCGAACGTAATGTTGATTCCAGAACTGATGACACGCCAGAAAAGTTGAGGCTGTGAAAAAAGACCCCGAAGAGGAAAAAGACAATCTTTGGACCAAATGTTCAGTATAATATCGCCGGAGGTGTAATGGAGCCAGTGAACTGTGCCATTTAGAGAAGGAATAAGAGGAGAGGGAGGAGATGTATAAAAGAATGAGAGAGTCTGCGGAGGGAGGAATGGAATGACGTTATGAATACAGCCCATCCCAAATACAGGCTTAAAGCCGCAGCAGCTGTTGTACTTCGTTTGATTTCTATAAGTAGCGTTATAATATGCACATTATCGGCCCAATGCGACTCTTTCAAAAGCTCGTTTCTGATCCTGTGGTAAAGTTATGCGTGGTTGCCAATATGCATTGAGGATTTAACGCCACCTTGCAGAATTTAAGCCTTGCAGATAGTTTGATAGTTCATTTAAAGATGTCCTTAAATCAATCGACCAACCGAGAAACCGATTTATCCAACAGTGTGTCCATTATCCGCACGTAAATGGTCGTACATGAAGGATAGCTAAGAGTGCTGCCATAGGCCTAAAATAGAATGCATAGATCAACAGGAATACATAGCAACTTGAGCCGTTAGCAAAACCGTTAAGTTGCTACGAATAAGAACCTATTGACATATGTTTAAGGGAGATATTACAAAATGTTAAAAGTTATGTATGTGTAAAATAGACTTGTGTTTGCTCTTGACTATAGTCTCTTTGGAAAATGACCCCAGGACTTAGCAGTGGGCCTAGTAATTAGTTTTGGTCCCTTCTCTGTATTTTATCTGCATGGTATGGAAAGATAGTGCATTTCTACAGAAATATTTAACTATATAGCCTAGGCTTACACTACAGCGTCTAACCTTACATTTACATTTTCACAGATGTTTAATTAACACTAACAAGTGAATAAAATAGTGACCAAAAAAGGTTACCTTAATAGATCACTTTTCATTCTATGTATGCAGGTTGTATCCCCGTTATATATGAAAGTGAACCTATTAGATTATAGGATAATTATCACATTACTTTCTGCTAAAAACTTGCATAGTGCAAATTTGCACACGAACGCACACCCACACACCCACACACCCACACACACACACACACACACACACACACACACACACACACACACACACACACACACACACACACACACAATCTATAGAGAAATCAATGTCTTAATCTCACATATACTTTCACTCAAAAATGGCATTCAAATATTAAGAGGTTCACATAATAACCGTAGTAAGGGCCATCATTTTATGAAAGTTGGAAGGCTTAATATTTCGATTTGATGGCAATTTATGACAGGGTCATCTAACTTTTGGATAAGCAATGTCGTCGTTAATTGTTTATTTTGCATATAGCCTAATTTCGAGAAAGTAACACATTTTAAAGTGGAATGCCATAGAGGACAATTCTTTCACAAAAAACATCATATTCACATCTGTTATTTCCCACTTCCAGTGAATACAGTAAGCATGTTACAAAGACGTTATAGGCTCACAGGATATGGCATTCCCCCTCTAGCTCCTTTTCAGTTTCTGACGGGTATCTGCTCCGTGAAATATATCCCGGGACAGGAGGCCCTCTGCTGGCCCAACGTTCTCACTCAGTCCGCTGCCTCCAAACTGCGGCCATTTTCTGCTGACTGACACACTAACCAGGAAACCGAGACCGGAGCTGAACTTCAACTTGGCCTTCCGCCGTCCCGTGACGAACGGCAGACGGGCCTGCTATACGCGCTCCCCGAAAACCCCAAAACTCAACAACTTTCACTGCTAGCCTACAGTAGGCGCCAATAGACACATTAAAAGGCTTCCAATCCTCACTCGCTGCCAGGAAACAGAAATAGTTGGCTGCGGTCTCGCCCGCGAGCTGATACGAAGCTGCGAAAACAGCAAACGAAATAGCAAAAGGGGAGAGGGGGCTGAACAGAGAGAAATATAAGCAACTCCTGACGCTTTATGTCCGACTTTCGTCTGCGCATATATTCTTATCTTGCTTGCATTGCGTATTTTGGAAAACCGGATCTTAAACGTAGCGTCCTAGTTCAGATTTCTAAACGCATTTGCCTACCATGTCGAAACAGAGCCACCGCCGAGGGAGGTTTAAGTTGATTTCACCGCCTCGCCATCCAGTGCTGTCGGTTATCATTCCATATCCATTTTATTATGCGCGTGCAGGAGTAAATCCGCGGTGCTCGAGACCAGAAACGTCCCGCGCCGAGACTAGACCTTCAAGGCAGAGTCCCCCCGCGCGCCGCCCGGTTGGCTGCGGCAGGAGAGAGTGCTGAGCTTCATTTACCCTCGCCCTCCCTTCGTATACGCCGTTTATCTCTTCCTTTCCTTCTCTTCTCCTCTGTGCCTCTCATCTCTCTCTTAGTTTATTTCGCCTTATCCTTCACGCCCACAACAAAAGGTATATTCACCTAACTTTCAGTTAAACCATTCACAGTTAAAACAGGCAATTCACGTTGAGGTATCGTCAGATTAGTTTAGGGTGACATATTTCTTGTCATTAGCTCGTTTCTTGTTAAACAGACATTGTGTCCAACTGTCCAACATATTATTATTATTTTTATTCTAGCTGCCTACTAGGCCTATTCTTTCTTATTTTATTTTACATTACATTTTACAATGAATTATTATCCTTTTTATTGCATGTATGAAATGTGCAATTTCAAATTGTATTGACATTCCAAACCGAAAGGCAATTTAAAAGCTAGACATAGGCTGACCTATTCAGACAGTTTGATGATTCAGATATCAGTTGCCTACTAGCATTTAAGCCGCAGAAGACTAGCAAAAAATAACATACATTTTTGCTAGACCCCACGATCAGCAGCAGTTACATGGGAAAACCATTGGTTTGGAGTTCATCGTTGATGGGCTTTAGCATGGTTGTCAGATGTTTAGGATCACTTCTTCAGTTGTGTTTGTTGGAACGGGTCGGTTAGAGACAAGCAAGTCGCATTCTTTGATTTGCCTTCATAAGTTACTGGGACTAAACAACCTAAAAATTAATTCCATTGTTTTAAAGCATGATTTCATGCATGCTTAGAAAGCAGTAGAGGTTTGCCTCAGCCTGTATAAAATATTGGAATATGGACATACGCCTAGACCTGCACCATAGTAATACATCTATTTAACTAACACTTTCCCATCCATTGACCGCAAGCCTACCCAGTTATAACCTTTCCCCTGTCTTCCTCCATTCCAATGCACCACAGAAAACAGACCCCCTCCAGTTTCTGACCCTCAGAAGCCCTAAGCTTTGCCTCCCAGCGGTTTGCTGAACAGATCATGCCCTGCTAGCCTCAATATATGCTGTACATTTATCTTAACCTGGTTGAGTACCCCATGAAACAATAACCTAAGCCCCTATGTGATGAATGCAGGATACAGCCTTCATGTCAATATGGTTTTCACTGTGTCCGTGGGTTACGTGAAATGCACAGGTTATACCGTGCTACAGAATTTGAGTATTTTGGAGTATTTTAACTATAAATTAATAGTCAAACAAAGCACATTATTTGAATCTGATTGAAATACTTCCACACAAAGATGCAGAATTAGAAATATGGTATGTATAATATTTTTGTATTGCTCCACCATAGCCTTAAAGCTGCAATCATCAGCAATTCTTGTTTTGATTGAGTCACATCATGGCTCTCATGCATTTGACTACTGGCCGTTTCTATAGATCCGAATGCATGAGAACCATAAGACTCAATCAAAACACAATTTAATCAAGACAAAGTGGGTAGAGCAAAAATTGCTGATAGCTTTAATTCCAACATCTATGCCAGCTAGGATAAAAACGAAGATGTCGCCGCCCTAAAAGGTTTCTGGTATGGGTGTCGATGTCTCCCTAAGCGGCTCTCATCTCTCTCTCTTAGGGCTGAGGAAACACAGGGCTCTTGTCTTGATACTAAGTGATCCATTCTACCTTGCAGAGCTGGATGCGCCACAGGAACATGCGGTTTGATGGTGCATATTAAAAGGAAAATGGCTAAATACCCTGAGCTGCTAAGCTGTTGAAACCTGTTTTAATGATCAAGACCAAAGGTGAAAGATAGCATGTTTAAGAGATCCCAGGCGTACCAAGCTGTGTAATGGTGTCATTGATTTGTACCCATTCCCAAAACGACAAGGATAAAGGGAGAACGCACACACTTAAGATGATATAAACATAGACTGTTACAATCAGCAATGTCATCGCCAATATATCAATCAATGATGGATGGGTTCAGACAGAGGTGTTGGATAGCACCTCTGTCTGAACCAGCACATTGGTTGGCTACAAAACAGTTTTTCTAAGTGTATTGCATTCAATTACTACACAGCTGGAACGGAATTCTATATTCTATATTATATTCACAATCCACATTCAACAACACATCTCCTCCAAACGGTTCTTCATCCTCTTAATTTACTTGATCTACTTTTAAATCGAAAACTCGAGACAAATAAAGGACACATTTCATAATTTATTCTGATGATGGTAAGAGGAAGAAAGAAAGAAGCCAACTCCTTTACAGTGGTCACATGCTAGAAATGTGGAATAGAAAATGACGAGGAGAGGGAGCGTGGGGTGGTGGAAACCTTGGCCACAGCGACTGTCTTTTCTTTCCAGCAGTAGGAGTGAATGCCAGCTAGGTTTTACTGAAAGCTTACTGAGGCCAAACTGGCTGTAATTTCCCTGCTTTTAGCCCATTACGGCTTGTAGGGGGATGGCAGAATTAGCCAACAAAAACAACTGCAACTACAGAATCAGAGCAAATATTCTTCGCCAGTACCATGGCTGGTCTCATAAATGTATCAAGTTAAATTACATTTTTGTGTTTTTTATTTTAGGATTTACTTTGTTTAAAATCAATTTATAGCTTTTGTTCAAATCTTAATTTTTTCCAACAGTGATTCTTTAGGTTTAAGGGACACATGGTAGTGTCCGTGTTATTGAGCTGCCATAACCCATTGATTCATGACAGAATTCCATCTATAAAATGGTGAACCAGGTACAGAAAAGACCTAGCAAGATAGGTAGAACCAGGCTGGGTGAACAGTAGTGTCATGATATGACCACTAAAGTAGACCTTTGCGACCACTGAAGTCTGCTGTAATATAGTCAAGTGAAAAATACAAACACAAATGGGGGAAACAAAGAAGGTACATTTTTCGCTCTCCACTTTTTACCAAGGTTGAGTGAAATCAGAGGATAATAGGGATTCTATAACAGGGATAGGTGGATCGGATTCTAACACAGAACCATATATACGCAATGGAGGATTGTGAAGACAGTGCAGAGAAAAATGATGCAGTATATGGTTATAGTGAAGGAGCACAGTACACTGATAAAGACGAAATGGACAAGACAGCAAGGGAGTCTAAACTTGTTATGACTTACTTAAGACATGCAGTAGGTGTGCGTGCATGTGTGTGTGTGTGTGTGTGTGTGTGTGTGTGTGTGTGTTTGTTTGTGTGTGTGTGTGTGTGTGTGTGTGTGCGTGCATGCTTGTGCCTATGTATGTGTCTTTCTGTGTGTGTGTGTGTGGGGGGGGGGGGGGGGGGGGGGGGGGGGGGGGGATGGAGAACAAAAGAGAAGTAGTTGCTGATTCAGCCTCTTTCAGTCTGCATAGCGATTCCCCCTTGAGGTGCGCATGCCCAGAAAGGCGCATGCGGACACGGACACACACACACGCACACACACACACACACACACACACACACACACACACACACACACACACACACAGATACAATACAAAGCTCCAACTATATGACCCAAAATGGATTTTAATTTCAGCATTACTTCTATTACACCCATCACAGCAGAGAAAACCATTATTCCAATTTGTCTAAAATTGTAATGATTACGTTGATAATTTATTATATTTATGAATGAACTATGAAATAACACAAGAAAACGTTCTCAACAGAAGAGAGGGTAATATCAAAGCAGTATTGTTTCATCAGAAACAAAGAGTGAAACCTAAATATGGCTGGTGTGATGCTCGAATGGGACCAATTGAAACACGCTTGTGTCTGTTGATACAGTGCATGATTCCATAGACTCCGCATACTCCAATAATCACCTCAACATCAGAGGCCATTCAACGAAACACCAACACGGTACAACCAGGTAGATTGATCTATAGAGATGCACAGCCTACAAGCACACAATAGCTGCAGTCACACAATCGTATTCTAACCCTTTGTGTTACAGCGTTGCAACATTTTGGGGCAAATATGATAGATGGGTATGTATTATAAGTACTGGTAGTATACGTTTGAAATGTTATCTATCTTTATCTATTGTATCAATAAGTCTTTGAGGTGCATACAAATTATATCTAAAATGCACGATAGTATAACATTTAGTGGAACTATGTCAGCCGCGAAAAATACATGCTATTTTGCTTTATTATAAGGCTACGCCATTGAAAGTGAGTCATATCGGTCAAAGCCAATTCAAATTTGCCAATTCCTGCGAAGACCCTGACGTGAGCTAATGCTTTACAAATGCATGCCTATATCTCCATCTAGTGGTATGTGGTGTAAAACAGTTGGGTTAACTATAGAAATTGGTCCGCCGTTATAACTGCTGATGCAACTACTCATCTAAAGAACCACTTCTCTACAGCATGTTCTCTCCATTTCCAGCCCCCTCCACCTCTCTCTCTCTCTCTCTCTCTTTTTTGCTCTCTCCCTCTCTCTCTCTCTCTCTCTCTCTCTCTCTCTCTCTCTTGCTCTTTCTCTCTCTCTCATTCTCTCACTCACGCTCTGTCTCTCTTACTCTTGGTCTCTCTCCCTCTCTGTCTCTATCACTCTATCTACAGAATTAATCCATCACTGTCCTTGTCTTTATCTTACTCTCATTATATTTGTCTCTCTTTCTTTATATATATTTTTCAAGTTTTTCCTTATCATCAAAGTTATTTATTAGTTGTCAATTTGTGAGTTGATATTAAGAGTAGTGGGTTAGTGCTTCAATAGTTGTACAAAATATGAAATGGAAACCTTAATACATGTACTTGCAATGGCAGCATCTGCCACAGTCCCTCTTATACAACAACCTTTGAACATGCAAGGATAATTTACATTCAATATTTTGTTTGAAGGAAAAAAGTGAGAGTTTGCACACAACCATAAAAGGTCAACTTCAAAATAATTTTGGAAAATCTCCAAACACTAAGCTTCATTTCCTTGACTACTAGAACTAGTTTAAATCCCCCAGCATCTTACAGGATTCATCCCACAAAAAATGCAACGGCCAGAAAGGCGCATTATTCCAAGCCCTGATTAAAATGGAGATACAAAGCCTGATGCCTACATCCAACCACTTCCTAGTTGTCTCAGCTAGACAGAGTAGTAGAACACAACTCTCTGAATTCACAGTTGTTGGATTTTGGAGTTCTGTTGTTGTTATGAAAAGTGAGGTTAAGAACTTCTGTCTCCCTAAGCATCCAGAATACATGTTAATAAGTATTTTTCAAAAACACTTGCGCCAGACATTGGCCAGGATCCCTGCTTTAGGAGATAACAGACTTTTGGCAAAGAGTTTGTGATTTTGTCTCCTTTCTGTGTTAAACCAAAACATAAATGTTTGCTTCATTACTCATTGACATAAGTGAAGAATTGCTACATGCATAGAAACAATTATGGTTAATGTTTTCTAATCCATTTTGGATCATCAAAGGGCATGGTCGGCTTTGCATGGTTTTAACCTTTAGATTGCAGCAAATACACTCAAGTAGTCAACAGTGTTGTTTCCGCTTTAATCAATCAACTTCTGTGTTATTCTTCAGTTTTGGGTACTTCATATGCTTCTTCCTTCCGTACTCTCCTTTTCTTTCAGTAACTCATTCTTTCTTTCTTTGTGTTTATCTCATTTTCCTAATTATGAAACCAATGGTTTATTTCCTACTTCTATAAACACCTTGCCCACCCCTTCCCCTTATTGCCACCCAGTGAGTTGTTTAACATCCACATAGTTTGTAAGGTTCAGGTTTAGGGTTTGTGTGTTTATCTTCGCAAACTATAGCTCTCAGAAATATAGCAACAAGAGGTAAAACCACGAACATCGAATATTCATTTTCATTGTAGTGCATATGTTTTTGTTTGTTTGTTAGTTTTTCTGCTGTTTTGTTAAATTAGTTTAAAGGTTAGAATAGGTTTTAACATGTAACATCTAATCTAATGAATTTAACTGAAACATATATGAAGATATGAAGAAGGTAAAAACCCAGCCAAAACAACCAAACATACATTTTAACCAGCTATACCTTCCACTGAGCTACAAGCACAAGTAGTTGGAGGACATGATGAGGTTCAACTTACCATCCACCACGTCTTGGCTGTGACATCATAGCACAGCTGCCACTTCACCGAGCTGTCCGCCTCGCTGCAGAGTCCGGACTGGGCTGCCATGACAACCGACTGGGAGAAAGATGGATGGAATAGAAAGTGGTTGACGAGAAGCGTTGTGGAGGAGGACAGATTGGTCCGAGGGTTCAAGCCTCGAGATGGGAAGCTGGTTGTTTTCCCCAAATTAGAACCTGGCTTTAACTGGCTTGGACTTTGTCGCCAGTTTGTTCTTAAACGTAAATGCAAGTGAAAGAGTTTATTGCTAATACATTTATTTTGCCTCTGGGAGGAATATAACATGCCATAACAAATGCACCTCGGTAGAGTATTCAAAGAATGTAGAGTGAATGGTCATATATGTATTAGATACTGAGCAGGGGGCATTAGTGCAAAGGTTCAACCACCTTACAGGTGTTACTTACACATTATCTTTAATGTTGAGGAATAAGATCATCTGAGGTGAGGATCCTTTAAGATGGGTAAGTAGTTGCTGTCATAAGGATTGTTCTACTCACATATTCGAGGCAATATGGATGACAATGTATGTTGTATTCAAGTCAAACAATGATTAGTCATTACTTACTACTTATCTTTGGTTGGTGGGTCTTGTCTTTTACAGGCCCGAGCACTTTATAGTACTTCTTTGATCAGTAGCGAATAATCACTATTTCGAGACTGGAGAAAACATCTTATAATGAGCCACGTCCGTCCCAGGAGATACGTTAACAGCAACGATTGAGCAGTGTAATTCCTCAGAGTGATCTGCTGGCACCTGGAGCTCCTCAATGTGGTGCTCTGTCGTCCGGCTGGGAATCTGCCATGGCCATGTAGCTGAACATAATCACCACCACATGTGTAGTGTATCAGCCCTGCCTTGGGTCCTATGAGCAGGTCCCGGTCCAGACAGCTCTTCAGTCCACGTGTTCAGCACCTGTCCCACTCCACATTTGATTTCATTTCAATGAGAGAGGGGAAAACATGTCCCCTGAGTCACTTTGTTAGATCCACATTTGGTTCTGCCACTATAACTGCTGATGCAACTATTGGAAGCACCTCACAGTCCTCTCAACTTCCCCAAAGAACCACTCCTCTACAGCATGTTCTCTCCATTTCCACCCCTCCTCCATCTCTCTCTCTCTCTCTCTCTCTCTCTCTCTCTCTCTCTCTCTCTCTCTCTCTCTCTCTCACTCACGCTCTGTCTCTCTCTCTTGGTCTCTCTCCCTCTCTGTATCTATCACTCTATATACAGAATTAATCCATCACTGTCCTTGTCTTTATCTTACTCTCATTATATTTGTCTCTCTTTCTTTATATATATTTTCTAGTTTTTCCTTATCATCCAAGTTATTTATTAGTAGTACTCTCTCTCTCTCTCTCTCTCTCTCTCTCTCTCTCTCTCTCTCTCTCTCTCTCTCTCTCTCTCTCTCTCTCTCTCTCTCTCTCTCTCTCTCTCTCTCTCTCTCTCTCTCTCTCTCTCTCTCTCTCTCTCTCTCTCTCTCTCTCTCTCTCTTGTACTTGGTTTTCTGACTCTGGCAAGTTGGCTGTCACTCCAAATAGGAGGATTAGGTTTTAGAGGCCACACACACACGCACACACACACACACACACACACACACACACACACACACACACACACACACACACACACACACACACACACACACACACACCACACACACATACACACACACACACACACACACACACACACATACCTTTAGTACCAGAGGCTTCATAGCTAGATGTTCCCAGCTATTTCAGCACACGCAGTCTTGAACTCAGAGACGTAGCAAGTGATAGTTAAGAAGAAGTTAGAAGTTAGAAGTTAAACCCCAGAGAGAAGACAACAAATACCGGGTCACATTAGAAAACATAAAAAAGGCCATTAAGTGTCACATAACCTTAAATATGAATATATTCAAGCAGCATTAACAATGAAATATATTTACATTATGTATTCCCATACCCAGACCTTCAGAGGCTCATCTGTAGAACAAAATACATCCCAGTGATCAGTAATAGGAAGGGTTACAAGAACCATAAACTCTGTGTATTCTTTCAAATGGAA
>JACYXH010000091.1:1277500-1562500 GCA_026745465.1 Lota lota | reverse complement strand
TCAGACTTGCTCTGATCAAACAGTCCCTCAGGGGCCTTTGATTAGTTCGACATGTCATTCTTTTTCATGTTCTTGAACACACATTGGTCAGCGATCTTCTCTATAACCTCTAAATCTAGACATTTCTTCATGAATTGGGCCACTCTTGACAAAGCAGATTTCAGGTCCTGGAACACAGTTTGTTTCAACAACAAAAGTGATTGTGGGAGTGTGTGTGGATGGTGGCTGGTTTAAGCAGCCTCACCTGGCCTGAGTCAGACTGATTGGACTCTGGGGCTGGGTGGGGCTGCACACCTGTTGCACATTGAGCAATCAGTGTGCACAGGTTAAACCAGCCACCACCACACACACTCGAGGAGAGCTCTTCGGCATGGCAGCACGGAGCACCGTCTGCCTGCTTCATCGTATGCAACTTTTACAATAAACCGGTTTTCAACATCACCACCCTGTGTCCAATTGTTGGGAGGAGCCCGAGGAAAGTCACCTAGGTGGAGTATGGGAGCCACCTAGGTGGCGTGTAGTAATGGACATTGCAACACTGGCGCCCAATGTGGGGCCTCTCCAGACTGCGTTGGACACAGGAAGGCTGTCCAGGGGCGCACTGGGCCCAGCAGCGACGAAGGACAGCCTTCGCCCAACACCATCCCTCTCCCCAACGGCGCTGTGGATTCCAGCGGAGGACGGGGGAGGCAGCGCAGCAACCGCCACAGGCAACCGTCTGCAGCTAGCCACCCCGGCATCCAGCCAGCGCCGCTGCCCAACCAACTCTTCCGCCAGCCCGTCCAGACAGCCCTGGGTCAGCAGCCCAGGCCTCCGAGTCTCCAGGATGGAGGGGGAGGGTGGGCTGGAGTGGACCGCCAAGTCCGCCGACACCTCCGCCAGTCAAGGCAGCAGCCCAGGCCTCCGAGTCTCCAGGATGGAGGGGGAGGGTGGGTTGGGGTGTCACCCTGGGAAGGTGTGGGGACTGTGGGGTTGGGGTTGTTTTTTTTTAGTTTTTTTTTAGGTATGGTAACCCTGGTCAGAGTCCGTGAGGTATGGTAACCCTGGGTCAGAGTCCGGTTTAGGATTATTATTTTTTTGGATGGGGGGTGGTGGAGGAGGAAGGGGGGGGGGGGGGGGGGGGGAGTAGGTTTCAGCCGGGGACACTCCCCGGCTTCAATTGAGTGTTGGGGGTATGTGGGAGTGTGTGTGGATGGTGGCTGGTTTAAGCAGCCTCACCTGGCCTGAGTCAGACTGATTGGACTCTGGGGCTGGGTGGGGCTGCACACCTGTTGCACATTGAGCAATCAGTGTGCACAGGTTAAACCAGCCACCACCACACACACTCGAGGAGAGCTCTTCGGCATGGCAGCACGGAGCACCGTCTGCCAGCTTCATCGTATGCAACTTTTACAATAAACCGGTTTTCAACATCACCACCCTGTGTCCAATTGTTGGGAGGAGCCCGAGGAAAGTCACCTAGGTGGAGTATGGGAGCCACCTAGGTGGCGTGTAGTAATGGACATTGCTACAGTGATATTAAGGTCAGAAATTTTGAATTGGTACATACAAAAAAAGGTGTATAACCTTTTACTCAAACCATACCATAATAATTTCCTCGTAGGAGATGTACAAAATGCGCTCTTTCTCTTCAGCATTCAGCCAGCTCTTTATGTGATCAAACCAAGATCCAAATGCCATTGGAAGTTCAGAATCAAAATATAGTACAAATATAATCTTTACATTTAAGTACTTAGCATAAATATATTAAGAAAGGTACTTCACCTTTCCCATCAAGAAACTTCATTAGATACTGGTTTGGTGATTCCGGATCAACATAAATGGAGGCCATCTTTTGAAAGTGAAAAAAAGATGTGAAAACATCCTTTGGGTTCCTCATGGCATAGATTACCTGAAATTAAAAACAAATTCAATAAATGTCTTGAGAGTTGGTATATATGTTTGATGGAGACAGGGCACACAGCTGACTTCAGATAATGACATAAAAAATGTAATGGGTCTTGACAGCATCAACAGAATTGATGCTTTTTGTTGTTGCTGAAAGAAACCAACGTGATTGTGAAACTCACACATATTATATTCCCTTTTTAAGGACTGCCCCACAACTCCACCTGGCTCTCTCTCGCTCTCAAAATGTTTGAAAATGTATTGAATAGAAAAGTGTACTGATTAAACATTACATGAATTGCAATATAGGCCCCTGGATATAATACACATACTAATGGACAATAGCTTACTTTTGGCCGGGCCTTGAAGAAGGAGGGTGGCATCATACTGTAGTGATGGTGTGTGGTTAAGAATCGAGGGGAAGGTCTCTGCTCCAGGTTAAGGGTGGGTGCAATGATTTCCTCTAACCAGGGAACTCGTTCCCAGTTGGGTAGACTCTGAACAGCGGCCAGATCCCCTTCAGCCTGAATCAGAGGAACAATCTCTTGCATCCATGTGGTGCCTGGGGAGGAGATGCATGTGTTGGTTACAGTGCTGAAAAGCAGTCAATCAAATGTTTTGTAACTACTTCTCTTCAAACACTATTTTGTATGTTGAAATATTGTAAATTAAATGCAAATATTCAACTATTTTGATTAAATTGCCATTCATCTGCATAGTATCAGACTCTCACAAACATTGCGTTTACATTCACACGGAAAAGCTAACTGCAACCTGGTTACCGCTTACTGGTTTCTTAACTTCCTAAACACAGTCTCAGTCACTTCACAGGGCTGACGGGAGGCCTTAATAAAATGGCCATACATTTATTAAAAAACAACTGAAGGAGTCCTTAAACAAATTGAAAACCAACATTTGTTGTCAAATGTGTTGGTTTGTATCATGTAAAATTGCAAATTGTAGAAAAAGATAAATATATGACTATCCCTAACATTCTTTGAGCACGCTGCTCTTCTAGGGTAGGCTACCTTTTTTAATAAACGTTTGGCCATACAAATGGCATATAACATTACAAAAACAGTAAACGCCATCCAGAAATACTGTGGATGCTGGCAGGTATTAACTTTGTTATCGGCCATGAAGTTTAGGGCTCCTCAATGACTCTTTAGAACAATGCTGTGAAGCCCTATGGTTCAAACTCAGAAGGTTGACATGATCTTTGATGAGTAGATGACCTATGCAAGTCACACATAGAAGACCTTCAACGTTGCAAATAAATACAGTAGGCCTATCTGTCAGGGGATGATAGTTAATGATTGTGGCAAGGAAATGCTTCTGTGTTTAGGTAAACAGATGTAGAAGGCAAAATACTGTAGGATTATTAGGTTCTTAATGCTAAAACAGGGGATATGGTTAATACCAATATTCAGGTTTGAGACTGATACGTGACTGATAAAATCTACAATTTGGGCAGGCCAAGTGACTGATAACCATGATCCTATTTCAAGAAGCTAGATTTCTCGGTTAACCGGATATGTTAAGTCAGAATTCAGGGAAAGAATTTTGTTTCAGATACAAAGCTTACAGCAATCTTAGTTCAGTTACCATGGGCAGTTCATGCAGTGAGCCTGACCTGGATCAAACCTGGTACATAGCAGGTTAAACCTGGTTCATAGCCAGTTAAACCTAGTACATAGAAGGATCAACCGGTACCGTAGCAGCCCATCGTGGCCCTTTTCCACATGCTTTTCAATACACATGCTGGCTTGGCTTGACTCAGCTTGACTCGCTGTGTCTGCCCAGCGTGGCTGGGATTTTCAACTCCATTACAACAGGGCTACTCACTTGAAGGTGTGTCATTAAATGATGACCCGCTTGTCCTGAGTCGATGACGTTTAAAAAGACGTTTGAAATCAGCAGTTTTTAAACCAGCAGTTTTTAAACGAAAACTCTTGACAACCCAGGGAGGCGCTCGCTTGAGTCAGAGTTCTGGTTTATGCTTAAACATATCCTAACCGGCTACTTGAAACAGGGCCCATGTCTAGAACAAAGTAAACCACTGCATGAAGGAGCTGAGACTCAAAATACAACATTTTATTGACAATTATGGAGAGAAAACTGTTCTGCTATCTTTTAAAGTCTTATTACCAATGTTATCGATTATATAGTCATGATTAGTATTCACACAATGGCATCGTCAAGCACTAACTTCATTACATTATATTTGGAATGCGTTATAAGGCTACATTGCATTATTCCAGTGTTGTTTTTCATGTTGCAGGGCAAGGCCATTCATTTTATTTTGATTATACACATACACAACGAACAAAAACAATTCCCCAAATTAAAAAGAATTTCGCGCTCTAGTGTTTGGTGAAAGTTGATTGGTCAAGTTAATTTGCCCCCTGATAATGTTATTACACTCATGCTGCTGACAATGATGCTCATCAAATGTTGATTATATTAATGATGATATTTTTAGAGGCAGGGATTGTTACACTATCGAACCTAGTGTAGCTTTAACATTAGCATCAACTATTAACAGCCACAGCATTACTCACAACAAAACAACACAATTTAAAACACTATTTTCATTTATTTATTTATTTTACATATTAACTATGTATTGTCTAAATACTATAAGTCGCGTACACCCTATATCCCTATCAATGAATGAAATCTAATTACACTGTTCATCTGTCTATCAATGGGGATGATAATCTGATAGTGAAACATATCTATCCTTGTTCTAATTTGAATTTTGAAGGATTGCAGGGGGTACTTGGACAATTTCTAAAAAGGTATATTTGTTGTTTAAAATTGATTATGAACAATTGGAAAACAATTCCACCTTAAAGGTGCAGTGTGTAGGATTTAATGCCATCTAGCGGTGAGGTTGCAGATTGCAACCAACTGAATACCCCAAACCAACTGAAAACTTATATTTAATTTCTGACAAGTTCGTTCTGCTAGATGCCACTCAATTCTACACACTGCACCTTTAATAAAATGTGTTGAATCTGAATAGCACCTCACCTCATCTTAAAAGGTTTTGTGCTGGTGAAAGGGCTACTAAGCTGAAAAAACATCTGAGAGGGGGACATATGTAAAAATAGATGGTAAAAATAGAGAAACCACTGATTTAGAGGAACATTTGGATGACTCCAATTTTGCCTCGATTCTTTCTGCTTTGTATACAAACCTATCCAGTTACGGTAAGTGTTAGATGATCATTAGATCATAAATGTAGGAACTATGAAAGTATTCTGAAAATGATCCTTCCCTCTCCTCTCCACTGTGTGCTCTATCTTGCTGTGGTTGGATCCATTTGACTTGAAGCAAGCCCCCTTCTGGAAGGAGCCAGGTATGTGTCCTGCAAATAAAACACCACAAAAAAATTGTGAATTGGTAGTGTGTGTGTATATGGATGAAAGGATTCCTCATTGACACCGAGGATCTTTGGCCACTATGTATTGTGAAATTTGATGATAGCTCATCTATCTTCAAATATGTATCATCACATATATCTCATATATAATCTATTGAAGGCCTTGCTGAAGAATATTGGATGTGCATTAGGTTTTACTTCTGATGGCAAATGTGCTGTAAGGTGGCAAAAATGCAATGGAACGCAATGTTATCAAGTTTATTGATTAGTATAATCTGACAACAGAGCCCCATGGCAGAAACAACAGCTACCTTACAGATAGAAACACAAAAGATACACACAGCAAATACAAATAGCCTGTAAATTGAAATGTGTGTGTGCGTGTGTGTGTGTGTGTGTGTGTGTGTGTGTGTGTGTGTGTGTGTGTGTGTGTGTGTGTGTGTGTGTGTGTGTGTAAATCCCAGGGTAAGCCGACAAAGCGGGACTGGTGTGTAGAGGTTAAAGCGAGCCACAAGAGCTTGGGTTTTTCAAAAAACTGTAAGCTGATTAAAAGGACAATAGCACTAAGATAGTGTTGTTGAACAGACTGCACCATGCTGTGTTACTGAATGCTGGTAAGCCTTGATGGAAAGTGGGCTTTGGTTTAAGTTGATTCTAATAGGTGGCAGGATCATAGGAACAGCATGGCTGACCCTTAATTATGACATAAATACTTCTTAGTAAATAAATATTGATACTATTTATATAATATGATAGAATTCCTTTATTTTTTATACACATACAAATGATGACTACTGTTGAGCCATGAAAGAAAAAGTACCTTATTCATGCTATGATGGCGACCTCCGGTTCCGGCTCATCTTTCAGCGTCCTGCAGAAGGCCTGCCGAAACAGGAAGTTGCACAGGACCAATGTCAAAGAGGTGTTGGCAGTCAGTATTCCAGCCAACAGTGGATGCATACTGGATGGTTGGTAGAGGTGGCAAGACTGCTTAGATGTCTGAAGGTACGGTCTGTAAGTGAGCTGGCTGGCTGGCTGCTGAGATTCCATGCTAGAATTGCCAATTTTGGTTCTCTGGATGAAAGTCTGTTTAAAGACAGGTATGTTGGCGCAGGTAGGAGAATATCTGCGGGTCTTAGTCTGTGGGTCAATCACACAGCTTTGATGACATAACTCAAATGGCTGGAGCTGGTTCAGTCTGTTAGTCTTGTTGTCTGCTTTGTTTCGTAGCAGGGTAGTTGGTCGGTAGGGTTGGTAGGTCAGTTGTTTTGCTTTTGGCGTAAAAAGGCTTCAACATTTCTATGTTGATGAGTTGATTTTCTTTTAGACTGTCAGTGTAGCTCAGATTCATAGAGATTGGATCGTTGTTATTTTACCGGCACACTGAATGACAGCCCTGTTCACCAATGACAATTTAGTTGCCAGTTTCATTTAGCCTGCATATGTAGGGATTAGAATAATCTGTGACATGGCCTCTCTTTGTCCTTCACAAACCGACACACACACCTGGATAATCCCTTCACTCTCAATCTTAATTAATCTCTATAATTTGCAATGGACATTCCCCCACGCCATTGGTCACTATGTGATATATATTTTTGAATTGCAGTTTTTGTTGCTTGTTGTACAATCCCTAGCATTTGCAAAAACAATAACAAAATGTATATATGTTTGCTATCCATTATAATTAAAGTACTGCCATTTAGCTGAGTTGAGTTTTAAATTAGGTGGCACAATCTCCCTGAATATGGTCAATGCAGTAGCAATGCAGGGACATTTAATCCACAACTTGCAGCCAGACACTTATCTCAGTGTGAAGGAGGACTCTGTTGAACGGTTATGTTGGTCAAAAGACCACAACAAAAACCCTAGAAACCGTAGATAAAATGCATTCAACAATAAACACGTTGACCAGGGTCTGTATAATTTTTCTTACAGAACAGTAAGAGAACACGGAGATAGGATTTAATTTCTTGAACAATACATTTAAAGACTAGCATTGAACAAGATTAAAAGACAAAGATTGCAAAATATAACGTTTTGATCTACCTATAATAAAAGAAGAATGCAACTTTTCTTAGAAAACATTGTGTTATGTTCATAAGGAAGTTTGGGTTAATAGCTCTTATGCAGGCGGGTCCATAATCTTAACTCCAGATGCTACTGGAGTAGACTAGCACTTTTGAGGTTTTGCAGAAAGCGGCATCAACATTTCTGTTATATGGGGCCACCCAGGGACTCCCGTCACTCCTATGTCCCAGTCACCTTAAAAAACAAACTTTCACAGAAAAAATAATAAAAGGACATACAACATGCTACATGAAGTACCCTTTATGCAGGCTGTTGGTCCTCCGGTTTCCTCCTGTAGAAGGCCTCAGTCAGAATGAACACCCAGTAGAAGACAGTGATGGACACGTTGATGACCAGCACAAACACAGCCACAAGATGGAGCATGGTGCCAGCGTCCCTCTCTCTCCGTCAGCCCCTTTGGTAATGAAGAAAACTCAAAACCACACATACCCTTTCCAATCTTCTGCGTCTCTCTCCCCCTCCCCCCCCCCACGGCCCCGCAGCTACACATTGCTTAAACCTCAGGGTCAGAAATCCCTTCCTCCTACTCATAAAGTCAGACTAGTTCAACAACAAAGATGCTCATGTTGTTTGGTACAGGTATATAAGTAACACAATATTACAAACATGTCAACTGTCACAGTATTTAAAATTTGTAATAAAATATATATTATTTTTGGAATGCAGTCTAATATGTTACATGAATGCCTAATCCTGACCATAGGATTTCAGGTGAGAAAATAAACAATTACTTGATAGTTAACTGTTTAATATATAAGTAATCTATTATTTTAAGTGTCACAGATCAGACAACTAACCATTGTGTATATATATATATATATATATATATATATATATATATATATATATATATATATATAATAAAGATCACTTTGTTTCATTTGATATAAATAATGGTCTCCCTTGCATGTAGTTATGTTATGAAAGATATTGGGGCTCAGAATAACATTTATTGTGTTGTGTTAGATGACAGATGGTTGTGGTGATTGATGATTGATTTAAATACAACAAGCCAAGGCTACATTCCAAAATGTCAAACAGACCATAGCAATAACTATAGACATCATCACAGTGATGCAACCAGTTGAACACATAATATAATATGGGGAAAAAAACGTCATCAGTACAATACAATTTAAAGCAGTCATTGAAGCTCATTAGTTGTATAAATGCCGTTTTATAATATACCCTTCAAGACACAAACACATTAACCTCTCATTCCCCATCCCAGTCACACATAGGCTACCCATGGTTCTGTTGCACACAGTACACACTAGTGGACAGGAAAGCCCTCGTAAGCCCCATCTGCAGAACCATGGGCAGCTGGACTCTTGGTTGTGCTTGTCAAACAACCAACTTCATCAGTCCTGTGCCATCGTTTACTACGTACAATTGTGTTGACCTTTATGTTGAAAGTAAATCTCAGATTCTTTCCGTAGGATATTTCTCCTTGGAGATTCAGTACTTTTCTCCTCCCCCATCAGCAGCGAAATATCTGTAAAAATTCCCCTCCAAAAATTGGGGAGTGTAGTGACCCAACCCCACGTCCGTCCTGCGTCAACACTGCAGCCGGAGCAGGCCGTCCGCGTACTGGAACTGCCCGCTGCTCTCGTACTCCAGCATGTCCAGCGCCACCTCGCAGCTCTCCTTCACCACGCGCTCGCCGTCGCCGCGGTGACGCTGCAGCACCTCCAGGCACTCCTCCTTGCCGATGGAGCCCAGAGCCTCGGCCGCCTCGTGGCGCACCATGGGGCTCTCCCCGCTGCGCTCCAGGGCCGCGCGCAGGGCCGGCACGGCCGCCGGGTGCTGCATCTGTCCCAGGACGTAGCCGATCTCGTGGCGGAACAGGGCGCTGGAGCACTGCAGGCCTGCCGGGGGGGGGGAGACGAAAAGGTTGTTGATGGGGGCGGGTTCATCATCGTCCTCATCTTTACATTGTCATTGTTGATTAAGCTGTCGGCTATTTATGTGTTTAAATAAAATAAAATAAAGTAATACAATCAATAAAAATGAATGAGTAACGCCATATTGATTAATCGACCAATAGTTTCACAAATACACTGAAGTAGAAGCTCAGCATAAATCAAAGTATCAACACTGACACAAAGCAAGAACAGCCTAATAAAATATTGGAAAATAGCCATGGCAAATAGCTTGACAGTTGCATCGACACACACACGTTCACACACACAAACACACCGTCTCCTAGCGCCAGCACGGCCTCTTCGCTGCCGTTGTTGCGGAGGGCAAACATTGCCCTGTAACGCTCAAACAGCGGCAGGGTCTCTTCCAGTAGGACAGTGCGCAGCTCCGGGATGCTCTTCTTGGGTGCGGGAGGGGCAGGGTCCACGGAGGAGTAGGGGTTTTTGTCCGCCACGCCGTCCTCAGTTTGTCCCCCACTCTGCAGCCACTCCAGCCGACGCAGCGCCAGCTGGCACGTCTCTGCCACCTACAGGAGAAACAGGGAAACAGCGCTTTATGCCACTTCTCAGGGCTCCATGTAGGGGCGTTTCCCCACTGCATAGTACGCTACAGCAAACACAGTAACCCCCTGACCCATGTGTTGTGTTTCAAAGCAGAGCGGTGACACTAGGTGTAGCCCATGAACGGTTAACCGTAGAACTAGTGGAACATGGACTATTTAAATAATGCTTCTTTATATTTTTTATTTTTTACTGTGAGCTGTAACGTGAAATGTTTCGGTGGTTGAGTCTGATCTTCTGATCTACTGATTGTGAAGACAGTGGAAAATTGCCATACGTATAAGAGGATTGCTAATAAAAGACATGGTTGACAAAAGCCAAGAGTTAAGAAGTTCAAATATTGATGAACTTCTATCAATTTATGTATTTAGTGTAATTCATTAATAGAAACATATTTTGTAAAGAAATAATTCAGTAACACTGTTCAAAATTAGAACATACTACATTGATTTTATAACATAATAGTTTATAATTATCCAACATAAAATATATTGTTATTGTTATCGTTGCCGATTGTACTTCAGCAGAAAAATACTGATGTTTTACAGTCCCAAGTTTAAAAAAGGGTTATAGTTTGTTTATAGTAGTGCTTGCTATACCTCAATGACGGGGTCCTTTGAATACTCTTCAAGTATTGGCAGAACTTCTGGGTCACCAATCGCACCTAAAGCCTCACCTAGAGATGCAAAAGACAGACAATTATATTACATAGACATCACAGGACCTTTTCAGAACAATAAATCAGTATTCGACCATTGCACAACAATGACAACAAATGTAGGTTGTGTATGGAGGTTGAGAGTGTTATACAAGTTTGGAGTTTACTTCTCTCTACATTTCTCCTTTCCCTGGACAAGCCAGCCCTACCTGCTTCGTGTCGGACCATGGGGTCTTGCTGGGTGTCTTTCAGGACAGCAGGTTAGTGTGGGTATTGCTTGTCGGTCCTGCATCTGTCCCAGGCAGTAGGCCAGCTCGTGCTTCAGCAAGACAGACTCATCAACAAACGTCTTGCTAATCCACTCTATGGCTTCTGAACCTAAATGTTTTAGAGAGAGTAATGACATGCAATTACAATACATGTACAATGTATGTATATAGGACAATGTATAGATGAAACGACAGCTTAGGTTAAATCTCCCATTATTATTCCTTAAATTATGATATAAGATAAAATGAGACAATACTTTATTTATCCCAGAAGTAGTAAAACAACAAAGAAAATAGAAATGTATATATACACAATGATAGTAGAAATGCAGATGCAAAAATAAATATGAACACAATCAACAGTGGAGGTAGACAATATTGGCAGTATTGGTATATGCTACATTATTGACCATTATACATTAGTGGCCAAGTGACTTAAGTGTCCAGTACGTGCATTACCTCCCAAGTTCCTCAGTGTGAACAACGCTCTGAAGCGCTGGGACAAGTCCTTACTGGGGTCCACCAGGACGCTGCCAATGGCCCTTATGTGATCGGGACTGGCCATACTGGTGAGGTTAGAACAACCTTTGAACAACAAGCAAATACGTGTAGTCAAGACAAGATAGTGGGTAATTGTAGCAGGGTCATCAAAGGTAATAATTATCTTGCGGACTTCTTTTGTCCAACGTAGACCCCAAATTGAGTAGCCAGTTTGTATGACAAATATAGTTTGAATACAGAAAGATATAAAGTGTCAGGGGGTTGGAGGGGTAAATATAAAATGTTTTTTGTGAATAACTTTGCTGAACTTTAATAGTTAGCCCTAATACCCGCCTAACAGAACACGTCCTTAAACACGCAACAATATATGGTACCATTCAAGCAAGCATGTCCGTCACGCTGTGCTTATGAACGCAAGTAGACGTTGTGGCAAGTATCAGCTTAGCCACACTTTGGATTAGTTAACATTGGTCCTCATATTGGACCATCAAATGACATGCAAATAAAAATCAACACTATAATACACTCACTTAATAAGACTTCCGTATTCAGCGGTTGATGTTAGTAGCTAGCCTGCTTTAACGTTAGTGCTTTTACGCAAGCTGTAAGCTGTGGCGTGGGCTGAGCTCTGCTGAACTACTTCCGAACATGTGACAGTCCTCGCCACAAAATAAAAGTACTCACTAGGCTAGTGAGGACACGGTAGTACACACGTAACGCAGACACGTTATGTGTGTGCTATCTGTATCCAAAACGTGTGTATCGGAATGTATAATTATTAAAGTAAAATTCAAACCGTGGAACAATTCCTTTACGGAATCGCCTTTACGGTGCTTTTTGCTCATGGAAACGGCGAGGATGAATTTAATTTGAAAGATTTATTTAACCCGGAATCTGCTATGAGGGCGTGGCGGCGAAGTAAAGATAAACACATTCATTCATGCACAGTACAGAAGTCAAACCCGTGTATGTATGTAGTTGAATACATCTTCAAATATGTCTCGTTTTAAAAGAGGAGGTAGAGTGGATTCCCTGGCTGGGTTCAAGACGGACAAGGCAGAACCAGCCGTTCCCAACGCACTGCTAAATGCTGCAAGAAAGAGCGGTCAACTCAACTTATCGGGTCGTGGGCTAACTGAAGGTAATGAAGAATAGAAAGGAAAAGGTACCTGGAAACACCACGGCCTTGTAAACAACACAACCCAGTGTTTGAGATGTAAATGATTGAGTTGATTATTTAAATGTATAATATGGTGGTTGGATATAGTATTGGTTCAAGATTGACTGCTGATTTGAGATCTGATCGAATTAATCGAGTACCGTTACACAGAGTTGGAGACTAGGTTCACTTTATTATATATTTATACAATTGTGTGTCACGCCGTGTAAGTGGTTTATTGATATTCACTTTCCGGATCATGTAATCAGGTGGTCTTCCTTTTTAATGTATGAGCCATTCGTTTACGAAATGCTGATCACCTTTCATTTTGGCCTCATGCCATGACCTGACAAATGTAAACTCGGCACAGATTGTGCTGACCCCTTTGAAACCTCATGTTTGAGACCATCATGTATTTTGCGAACTTGGCTATTTACTGACAGGTCTCATCATCTCATCTCATCATGGGAAAGGGTCAAAGTCTGAACGAATTCAAAGGATGTTCTATTGTTGTTCTCCTTCATTATTGGTGAAGACGACAGTCCTTCCTTTAGCATTGCCCTACCTATAATCAGCAGGAGTTGTTAGGATTTAGCTGTCTTGCCCAATGCAAATACTTTCCACAATATTGAATAGAATAATATAATGTTCTGGGTAGTTAAGAACCTTTGTGTCACGTTTGTGTGTGTGTGTTTAACAAAGCCAACACCAGCAACCCACAATGTTGGACAACAGCATTGAAATACTCTATATTATAAAGTCGTTATAAAATAGTTACATTGCATGAGAGCAATGTATTTGCTATTGCAGTGTCTTTTAATATATGCAGAATATTTTCTGAAGCATCATAACCCAAGACTGTACAAATGCAATCTCTGGAGTAGCTCTCTCTGAATCCTACTGTGTTTTGTGTGTATATCTATATATGTATATATATATCTCCCATTGTAGTGACCATCACACACCTGTCAAAGTGGCAATATACACACTACTAGTTGCCAGTAATGTTAACCACAGTAACCTCTGTTTCAGTCCCCCAGAATGTGTACCGCCTTAATGTGGACACGCCAGAGGAAGCCAATCAGAATCTGTCATTTGGGGCAGCTGACCGCTGGTGGGAACAGACAGATCTCACCAAACTGCTGCTCTCGTCCAATCAGCTCACGACACTGTCCGATGACATCAGACTCCTGCCGGCGCTTACCACACTGGACGTAAGTGAATGCTGGATAAAGTTAGTAATTGGTAACTGTATAAAGCCAGTGTATATAATAATAAACTAATTCATTGAAGTAAACATAACAAAAAGTGATATTCATTCCTGCTTTGTTTACTGTTTTGATGGTCAGCTCCATGACAACAAGCTGACCAGTTTACCCAGTGCTCTGGGAGAATTGGAACAGTTACAGCAGCTCAGACTCAGGTACACACACACACACACACACACACACACACACACACACACACACACACACACACACACACACACACACACACACACACACACACACGCAGTTTCCAATGATTCCACAGCCAAATTAAGTGTGTGTCTTGTGTGTCCACCAGTAACAACCAGCTGAGTACCTTGCCTTTGGAAATGTGCAGAATGCGTAACCTGCACAGCTTGACTCTCCAGAAGAACCTTCTAGAAACACTGCCCGAAGAGCTGGGACAACTAGACAATCTAACTGAGCTGGTAAGGTAACCAATGCTAAATTAGAGTTTTGTACTACACACTGTAGTACAGTACCACACACTGCTTTGTGTAGTATGTTGATTAACAGTTGATAGCCATCGATACTGTTGTAACTCGGGACATGAAGCGTATCTGTAGAAAGATACTCAGTTTTTACATTACATCACACAGTACCCCACCTACACTGCATTGACTGAAATCGGATCACTCTACCTGTAGTTATTCTTTAATTAAATGATGCTGATGTCTGAAAGTCACTCTAATCAAACTATTATTTAATATTGGACACTGCACTCTAGTACACTAGTTCCCAACCTTTTACCCTAAGTACTTAAGTACATGAAGACACTAAATTGTCTTCAAGGCCTTTCGCGGGCCACATCATATGCAAACGGGAAAAGTAGATAAATATCGATGGAGTGGCTATGCAAAGTGTGCAGGCGCCCCGTTTATACACAATTATTACTGCAAGTCCATGGCCAGTGGGAAACAGGGGAAGAATAAGTCAGCAACGCTGCTAATGCTCCCAGTGTTTGTGTGTAACTCACACAAATACATGAATGGAAAACATTACAATGGAAAAAATTACAATGGAATGCACAAAACACTATTTTTGAAATAGCCATAATACTATATTTTCTGAACTATATTAATAATATATTTATTTTAAATTATCTATACTTTTTTCTATCATTGTAAATTAGCCTATTTCAAGAATAAAGTTCTCCTTACCACCTGCAGTACCCTCATGTACCACCAGTAGTACCCATACCACAGGTTGAAAACACTGCTCTAGTAGACTACATCAAAATGTCTTTCTCAGCCTATTCTGTAACTGGTTGATGAGGTGTTGCTTTTGCTTGTTTCTAGGTCCTTTCCAGCAACTACTTAAAATCCCTCCCCTCCGGTCTGGGGCGTCTAGCCTGTCTCCAGAAACTAGACTTGTCCCACAACCTGCTCACCTCCTTGCCTGACAGTCTGGCCAAACTAGCAAGTAAGAACCCTGTGTGTGTCTGACCTCATATGAGACACGTTCTGTCTCTAGATTGTACGTGAGTAACATTGTGTCCATACCTGTGTTGTTACTCAGACCTCATTGTGTGTTTACAGGTCTAAAGCTGCTTGACTGCAGCAATAACCAGTTGACCTGCGTTCCTGCTAGCCTATCGGAAATTACCAATTTGGAGCAGCTTTACCTCAGACACAACAAGCTCCGCCTCCTGCCGCAACTCCCTGCCACCAATCTGAAGGTAACCGTAGTTACAAAAGGTAGTCGTAGATATTGGTCACCCTCCAAAGGAATTCTTTCCCTTTTTTGTGTTCAGACATCCCAACGCTTGGATTCATGTTATTGTTATTTATATTGGGTATAATAGTGGTCCATTTTTTACGTTTATTTTGTATTTTCTTGTGGATACTTTGTGCATGGACCTGCACATAGTTTATTTGCAATTTTGCAAATTCCCTTTCTAGTATGAAAACGAACAATATGCATTATGCAGGCAACATATGAAATTCCGGCCGTAGCACGTTCAATGCAGTTTATTTTTATATAATAATAATAATAACGTGTGTGTGTGTGTGTGTGTGGCGGTAGGAGCTGTACCTGGGCAACAACCAGATAGACCAGCTGGAGTCGGAACAGCTGGCGAGCCTGGCGGCCATCTCTCTGCTGGAGCTCCGAGAGAACAAGATCCAGAGCCTCCCGGAGGAGATCACCCTGCTGAGCACACTCACACGGCTCGACCTCACCAACAACGACGTCGCCACGTAGGTCCGCCGGCCGCCGTTGGCATGACGCATAGCGTATGGAAGTTGTAAGATGTACCACAAAGAGAGCTGTCAAACTTTATAGGGGGTACAGTCTAAGGCTGATTCTGCACAGGGTTCCTGATGGGCAGCTCGGAGCCACCTTGTGGACGGATCGGATTGTAAACAAAGAGGAATGTTGTGTATTTGGCTAGTATGACAAATATAACGTGTGTGTGTGTGTGTGTGTGTGTGTGTGTGTGTGTGTGTGTGTGTGTGTGTGTGTGTGTGTGTGTGTGTGTGTGTGTGTGTGTGTGTGTGTGTGTGTGTGTGTGTGTGTGTGTGTGTGTGTGTGTGTGTGTGGCCATTAGTCTTCCAGCCTCTCTCAGCCTGCTTCCCAATCTGAAGGTCTTAATGTTGGAAGGAAACCCACTGAGAGGAATCCGAAGAGACCTGCTATCTGTAGGTCATAAACACACACACACACATCAAACAGCTCTTGCATTCAAAATATCCTCATGATCAAGCACACTTTGATCTTCTTCATAAAATATCCCTCCCTTGTGTCTCAGGGCCTGTGGCATTTGTACTGAGTTAACCAACACAATCACAATGCACTGTATGTGCAGGAGCTCACCACTGTCTCAGTGTAATTGGCTCCAATCCCATTTTAAATCCCATGTCATGTAAGAGTTTAGTGGTGGTTAAATACACTGCTACACTAATTATCATTAATACACATATTAATGATTGGAATTGAAAAATGTTAGATACAACAATTGTCAGAATGTAGTTTCTTCTGCTGTTGCGGTCTGAATTAGTTATCATTCAAAATGCCATAATGATGATTTATTTTGCTTCCTTCTGCCAGAGAGGAACCACTGAGCTGCTGAAATATTTACGGGGGAGAATTAAAGGTGATATAATGTGGTGCAACTAAATAATTTATATTTTCTACTTCTGTCTATTCAGCCCACTTGGTTTACTACTATTACTTAGTTTAACTACGTAAAAATGTATTTTAGTTGCTTGATTAGGGGTCCAAACACATTTTGGAAGTATGCCAGTGGTTTATGTGGCGATGCACATTTATATCTATACATCTATATTTATAGGGGAGACTTGGCAATGTAAATGCAAATAGTTAAAAAAAAAGAAAGAATGAGTAGACTTTACTTGTTGCTTGCGCTTCTAATTATTTTTAATGATAGCAACAAGCTAGTAAATTGCTAGCTACCCACGTTTTTTATTGTTGTACTAATGAATCAACCTTAATAACCCACTGGCAACACACTTGGATGAATGTCATACTAAGATGTGACTGTGCATGAAGAGTATTGTTGTTGTTGTTTTTAGAGGAGCCAAATAAAGCCGATGAGACTCCCACTGCCATGACTCTACCCAGCCAGGCCAGGGTCAACATCCACAACCTCCAGACACTCAAGATCCTGGACTACAGGTACAAAGACCAACAGACCCCGACCACTCTTAAGAACAGACCGCTGGAAGGTCTGTGGAGTACGACCTATAGCGGTGTGAATTACATTATTGTGAGTGTGTATTTGCGGTGTCCGCATATTCTCATCTGTGTTTCATTTGTGTATGCACTGTGAATTTGAGAGCTGCGTTCTTAGTGAGAAATGTAATCATTTCAGTAAAACAGGTTAAATGTGACTTGAGAGTACTGTGTGTGTGTGTGTGTGTGTGTGTGTGTGTGTGTGTGTGTGTGTGTGTGTGTGTGTGTGTGTGTGTGTGTGTGTGTGTGTGTGTGTGTGTGTGTGTGTGTGTGTGTGTGTCAGTGAGAAGCAATCAGAAAACATTCCAGATGAAGTGTTTGATGCTGCAGCAGGACAGATTGTGACCACCATGAACTTCAGCAAGAACCAGCTGACCACACTGCCCCCTAGGTACACACACACACACATGCGTGCGATGCATGCATGCATAAAACAACGCCATGACCATCTCCCTGGCTGGCAAGTATCTGACATGGTGCTCTTGTTAATTCCTCTCTTACACCCCCCTACCCCCCCCTCCCCCAGGCTAGCAGAGTTCCAGGGGTCCATGACGGAGCTGAACCTGGGCTTCAACAAACTGTCCTGCCTCTCCCCTGCAGTCTTCACCCTGGTGCAGCTCACACACCTGGACCTCAGGTAGAGATGATGCATCATGGGACTTTTACTGTCTGGACCCCAAGAGCGTCCACCCCAGATCCTATGCAATATTAAAATGACAGCCAGTTGAGTTGCAGGCACGTACCCCTCCTATTCAAGGAGTGTGCACTTGCATGAAAGCTTGAGTGTAGCAGACTTGTAGCAGGTCAGGTCGTCTTTCGTTACAGGATATTCTTTGCTCTTGCTACAAAGTGCTCGCGGCTTTAATCATTTGTTGACTTGTCACCATCAAGTATGGTAAAGGCCTTATAGTTGTGACTGCATGGAGCAATTTACTATCGCAGTCATTCAGGGAAGAATCCAATTATCCACCAATGTCCTTAGGAACATCATGCTGCTCAGTTTTAGTGGTGGGGTCATTGTTCATTCAACACGTTATAACTGCGGTAATGATAAAATGACCCTGATGGTTCATGATTGTTGATATCTTGCATTTCATTTCAGCTGAGGATTGAAAGTTAAAGCTGCTATCAGCAAGTTTGGCTCACCCCACTTTGTCATGGTGAAATTGTATTTTGATTGAGTCTCATGGTTCTCAGGCGTTCGGATCTATGCTTCCTTTAAATACACAATATTTATAGTAGTTTTTACAATAGTTTGATTATGTTAACTTTACACTTCTTTGCTATATTGAAACTCCAAAGTAAGTCTGCAGGTGGCATCATAATCATTCCCAATGGGTCCGTTCTTGCCACGGTTTAGATTGTATTTGTTTGATTTGTATTTTGCCAGGAACAACCAGCTGAGTGACCTGCCCTCTGACCTTGGGACCTTGAAGAAACTGCGCTCTGTGATACTGAATTATAACAAGTGAGTGAGTGGCAGACACACTCACATCACCCTTTATAGCTTATGCTACGTAGGTTAAGGTTTACACTGCTGTGCCAGACCTGCCTTGTTTTTTTTAATGGCATCTATCCAACATATACAGGCCCTCAAGCTAGCATAGTCGTATTGCCTGAGAGAAAAGATGAGAGTAGCTAGTCTGTAAGAGGAAATTATATTATATAAGAGGAAGTTATAGTGCTTATAGAACTTATTGTTTATACAATGCAGTTACAAGTTATTACCTTTTTAATTACTTAATGAATATTCACCTAAAGCATTTCTAAGGCAGTTTGATTCGAACCTCACTTGTGCTGGACATGGATGGATAGGATTCTTGAAAGACAGACTATACCGGATATACAGTGATGTCCTTGCTTGGACTAATAGCTAGCACTCATCAGCAGTTAGTAAGGTTAGCAGGTCATGTAACACCCGGGTAGTTACAATTCATTTTCTCCTGCCTTTCCTTTCCGGTAAAAGGTTCAAATGCTTTCCTGATGTCCTGTACGAGATTGTTTCCTTGGAGACTGTGTTGCTAGGCAACAACCAAGTGGGTGGGCTGGACGCTGAGCGTCTAAAGGCGCTGGTGGCTCTCTCTACTCTGGACCTGTCCAACAACGACTTGCTCAACATAGCACCTGAACTAGGACTCTGCACTTCACTCAGGTAGGCCAAAACGTGCATACACTCAGATTAGTCACATAGATGTATTAAAATGTAATTTCTAGTCCACGGGTCTAGACACACCCTCCACGGTTCAAGCATGTTCCAAACAATTTGCTAGTTCAGTTCATGAAAATCAATGTTTGAACAAGGCAAAAATGTATTTGAATGTATTTTAAGTTCAATGTAAATGTAGAACACTCATGGTTCTCTCTCTCTAGGTGTCTGAGTTTGGACGGCAACCCCTTCAGGACACCAAGAGCAGCCATCGTTGCAAAGGGAACGGATGCTGTGATGGAGTATCTCCGCAGTCGCATCCCCACATAAATCCTGTCCTTTCAGGCTACACCCTGCCCTCTCCCCACGCCCCACCCACAAGATCAGGGCTTAGTAGTGATGTCACTGCCCATTGGCCAGAGGTGAAATCCTCCACAGAAGGATGGTGCCGTTTGTAATGATAAATGTGCAATCCATGCATTCTTAAAACACATCTTGTACAACATCCAATGAGAAGCACTTATACATTCAATAAATTATTTCAATTGTGGCTTCACAATCATGATTGCTTGGTGTGTATTGCAGGCATGATAAACAAGATGCTATTTCACGGTCCGTATGCTTGTCTTCACTGTCTACTACATAAGTGCTGCAGTTCATTACACTATTGGTTAAATGACCACTCTGAAGCACAACCAGGAAGTGTAGTCTACTCATGAGTCAGGAGATGGGCTCTTTGAATAAGCTCAGCAGTGTGCCTTTCATTAGGTTGTGTGACTCGTGAATATGGTGGGTGATGTTTGTGTGGAGGGGGGCAATTTATCTCAAACTGCAGTATTTCCGACAAAGATTAAGAGGCAAAACTCTTTTGTTAAGAACATTTGAATCATTTATTTAAAACATCCATTTTTACTTCCGGAGTCGTCTCTTGAAAAGAATGGAAGATGAAGGTGGACATTAGAAACTGAACATTTTGACAAAGGCGAGCGAGCAGATGGGAGCGAAGCAGAGCAGCAGTGAGCAACATGGTAGCTTCCATTCCCCATCTCTTGCAACATCGTCTTGAGAACATGAATCCTCTTAAAAGTCGTAGTAGACTTGGACCCAATGACATTCAACAAACCAAAAATCTTAGTGAATTTACTTTAAAGCTTAATGTAGCAATACTGTCTTTTTAAATCTATTTTTAGTGTAGAAATTGTTATGCCTTTATGCCTGAAGAAACAACTTTTCCTGCATGCTGATTGGTTCATTTGCTGGATCGGATCAATACATAACATTGCTACACATTATATTCTATCTTAAACCGTCTCTTGCATGGACACATTCACTCACATATGCACACACACACATCCCACAACTTTAGTCACACTCCAATCATAGTGTATTTTTCACAACACCGGTCTTTCGTTTTACAGATTTGCACTTCCTTGAGAAGTGTGTGGTCACAAATAAACAGTTCATCCCTTGTCAAGTCATAATATCACCCCCTTCCATTGGCAGTATACCATAGCTATGTAAAAGGAAAAACCCTCATACACAGGGGGCGCAGCCTATTGTCATTGTGAATGCTAAAGTGGTGGTTTGAGAGGGACGGGGTAAAGTGATAAACGTCACATTTTTTGTTTTGTTTTTTACAAAAGTGTCAGCGCAGAACTTCAAACCTTCCTCCCCTCACAGACCTGTTACAGTATAAACTACAGCCAAGGGGCTGAAGTTTAGAGGGGCTGAAGTTTAGAGGTAAGGGTTAAACAAGACAAAACAAACAAAACACCATCTGGTAGCTTTGCAGCTGGTTGGCAGGAACCCTGCATGGTCTTCACGCTCTTATTTTCTAAAGGGCGGAATGAAGGTAAAAATGGCGGCAAACTCACCTTCAGACATAGTAAATTCAGTAGTTCGGCAGCCGTTTTCCCACCGGCGCGTTTCACGCTTCAGATTGTAGGCCTATTTACTAGTTACTTTTTTACACAGTCTGTACAACGGTTTAATGTACATGATATATATATATATATATTTATATGTGTAGTGGTGGTAAGGGTATGGGGATTTTGTGTGAGGGCAAGATGAAAGAACAACTATGGTCAAATACTAATATGGTCAAGTTTTTCATTTTCAGTTGAACTTCCATATTCTGCTGTGTGTGTGTGTGTGTGTGTGTGTGTGTGTGTGTGTGTGTGTGTGTGTGTGTGTGTGTGTGTGTGTGTGTGTGTGTGTGTGTGTGTGTGTGTGTGTGTGTGTGTGTGTGTGTGTGTGTGTGTGTGTGTGTGTGTGTGTGTGTGTGTGTGTGTGTGTGTGTGTGTGACTGAACCACATTGAAAGGAAAATTTCAAAATATTCAAAACAAATTACACATTCATCCCTTTTGTGTTAAGTAGATTGACAAGAGTGCATCTATACAGGACGAAACATTCACACATACCCACATGTACATAAAAGGGCCACATCTCAACATGTATGTGTGTATAAACATCTCATTTTGAAACAAAAGTATATCCACACAAACACCTTTTACTAGAAAGTGACAAATGGAGAGGGGTTGGGGGAGCAATTATACATCTTTCAAAGGCATTAAAAAGACAAAATAAATATAAATAAATAACTTGTAGAGCTCAGGTTAAAATCCCCCAAAACACCCCCGACAAACCCTTAAAATATAGACCACCGCAGACAGGTGTGTCTGTAAACAATAGGATGGACATACGGCTTCTTTAAAACAGCTTGACGGACAAACCCCACAGGACGGACACGTCAGTAAATCAGTCTTTAAGAGGAATGGGGGGGGAGGGGAGGTTCAAGGTTGTTGGGGGGCGTCAATGGTCAGGTACAATGAAGGATGGGGGGGGGGGAGAGGTCAATGTCAATCACTCAATTCTTATAATACCCATTCCTTCATCCATGTAAATACCATTGTGTGTGTGGACATCATTTACTCCTCCATAGCTTCTTATTAGCCGCAGTACTCTTACCCTCCTCAATCGTTGTAGTGTGTGTTGGAAGCTTTATTTGGCAGCTGCAAGCCGATGGGGGGTGTGTGTGTGTGTGTGTGTGTGTGTGTGTGTGTGTGTGTGTGTGTGTGTGTGTGTGTGTGTGTGTGTGTGTGTGTGTGTGTGTGTGTGTGTGTGTGTGTGTGTGTGTGTGTGTGTGTGTGTGTGTGTGTGTGTGTGTGTGTGTGTGTGTGTGTGTGTGACGACATTGCCTCAGCACCTTCATACTTGGGTGCGCTCAGGAGACAGAGCCGAGAAGGCCCCCCCCTCCTCCCCTGAGCCCACCATACATCACCCACCCCTCTCATCCTGGCTCTTGTCTCAGCCACAGGCCAGTTCAGTTCACACTGGTTTGCAGTTCGTCTTTTTTTTGTTCTTCCTGGGTGGGTTAAAAGAATGCAAAAGCACACCGGTGTTTTGTTGAAGAAGGCAGTGTGTTTTGTGGTCCAGACGGCTGTGTGTGTATTAATGAGACCAGGGGGCACGCGCATGTGTGTGTGTGTGTGTGTGTGTGTGTTGCACGCCGTGTGCAATCAAAAGGAGGTTACTGAGGTGTCAAATAATAGAAACAAATTAGTAAAAGGCAAATGTTTTTTACCCCACGGTCATAATATGTGATGTTGAGAGTATGTTGTTTATGTTTTCGTATTTTTTATCGTGACATCCCTGCCAATAAAATGTGTGTGTATATGTGTGTGCGTGTTATTCTTTATCCTATGGCGTATTGGTGCACCACAATGTCCCTGTACTAGGGGGGTGGGGTGTTAGCACAGGTTGAGTGTTTGTCGTGTACACTGTCGGTCACGGGGGGGGGGGGGGGGGGGGGGGGGGGGGCTATAGGATCCCATCCATGAAGCTGGTGTCCAGCCGCTGGATGAGCACACGGATGAAGGACATCTCCTTGCGCGTGTTCTCGAAGATGACGCGCGGGTCGTCCGACTGGCAGCGCAGGCAGTTGGGTGCCATCACCATGGCCAGGTTGTTGACGTCCATCTTGGTGTAGGACACGTTCGCCGACTGGGCGAACACCTGGCGCAGCGACACACACGCACGCGTTATGACGTCCTACGTGCTTTGTGTTACTGGCCCCTCGCTGTGTTTTTGCGTTCACGTTTCTTTGTGCGTTGATTGATTTTGTGAATTGGGTGTTTGCGTGCGATTGGTTGGATGTGTGGGTGTGGTCCCTGCTGATTGGTTGGCCAGGTGGCAGCTGGGTTTAAAGATCAGCAATGGACCACACACACACACACACACACAATTTCAGCAATGTTGTGATTCTTTAGTTTAGCTGTCTTTGTGCTATTTTGTAGTTAATGTATTTTCAGTCAAATTTCCTTTTTGTGGGTATTTGTAAGTTATTCAAGCTGAGGTGGAAGTGGCCACTTTCTTGGGTCTACTCTTACTTCCAAAATAGTTCAATAACTCGTCTGAGTGGAACTTAGAGGGCACTTTAATGAATCCATTGAGATTGACTCAGTTGACTCCAGTTTGAGCCTTTTCAGTTTTCATGGTACAGAATGTACAGTTTATTTATAGTAACCTTGCAGCACTCAAAATAAAATGCCGGGGCCAGAACCCAACACAGGATTCTTGCCAAACATGCCCTTTCTAGTTTCCATTTTGTTCAAGTTTGTAACCTCACCGAAAGAAATTGCACTAAACCGTTTAACACAAAATGGTTCCCGCTCTCCCTGGATTTTAAGTGTCTGGTTACTCCTTTATTTTGACTATTGTGTTCAGTACATTATATCTTGTTGTTTCTTTATTTAACATCTACTAAAAGTTGTGTTTCGTATGTTTTATATTCTCACTAACATAACAGAAATCGATACGAACGTACTCCATGTGATCCAGAGTGCAGATCCTCCCTGAACAACATACAACCATGCATGCGTTACCTGGAGGAAGCGGATGAGGTAGCAGAGCACCAGCTTGTTGATGTGCGGCAGGCCCAGCACCACGTTCACGGCCGCCTCGGGGTTGTCGTAGTGAGTGATGCAGTCCTCGTAGAACTCATGGGGGATCAGCGGCTCCTCCAGCTCCCTGTACCACAGCTTCAACAGAGATGCTACACAGAGCCAGAGAGAGACACACACAGACAGAGAGACAGAGAGACAGAGAGAGAGAGAGAGAGAGAGAGAGAGAGAGAGAGAGAGAGAGACAGAGAGAGAGACAGAGACAGAATAACAGATGGTATAAAATAAAAGATACTTCTGTTTAATCTGATTGATAATACTTTTATTCCTCACCATTTTCTTTATTACCTCGTTTTCTTAAATCGTTTTTCAAGGTGGTTTTGCGTTATTGCTTTGGCAATATTGTTGAAATAATTGTAATGCCAATAAAGCATTTTTTTATTTTTCAAACTTGAGAGACGGAGAGCGGTGCAGATACACAACATAGTTGTGACTCATGGGGGTTCTCAATAAGGGGAAGAACACACTATAACAACAACAATGACCAAAGAATAATCCTCAAATAATCCAGTAAATCAAACGACATGTGCTTCTGGTGCGCTTCTGATCTCCAGAGAGTTTGGTACCGGGGATATGGGGGTCCTCCAGGCCCGTGGGGATCTTCCATTGGTCCACCTGTAGCTTGAGGGCGTTCACCTCGTCAATGTCCCCTGGAACCCTGGGAAAGGGACACAGCAGACAGGTTGGGCTAAGGTGCAGCCTCCTACAACAGGCCTGTATAGAGGAGCATTACCGCAGACCTGTAAGCCCCACACCCACAAAAACACATGATCTGATGGAGGTACATGGATACACCATAGAAATGGGCCTTCAAGATAACCTGGAATGGAACTCATTGTATCCTTCTTCTGCAATTGGACATTTAATGCATTGAAATGGGAAGCCTGCCAGTAAATAAGCATAATTACTATGCTAATAATTGCACATACAAAAAATGCGAACAAATTGTTGAGCAGATAAATGATAGGACTAAGCAATATCATACACATTTTCAAAAACAAATAATTGAATAAATAAACGTCCAATTACTAAGAAATCTTTCAATTTAAATGACACATTTATGACTTGACTATTTGGCACCAATTCATTCATTTATTTAGGATTTTGTCCGGTTCGGGCTCCCACACTTAAAATGTCCCCCCAGGCAGCCTGAACTCCCCCAAGTGAGCTGGCCCCGCGGCTGCGTACCTGAAGATGCCCTCTGTCTGGTCCCCGTTGAGGCCCAGCACCTCCTCAGAGAGCCGCGTCTGGACCCAGGGCAGCTGGCGCTCCGGGTAGCGCTCCGTCTGCAGCACCATCACCTCCTCCAGCGACGAGCCGAACATGGAGGGGCTGAAGATGGCGTTCTGCGCGTGCTTGATCTCCTCCAGACACGGTTTCTGCACGCCCTGCGGACGTTGTGGAAAAGAAGACGTGTGGTGTAAGTAACCGCTCTGCTCTGAGGGAAGAGCGGTTTGAGACCACGCCCAGGTCATTTCTGACCAATCAGGGCATCTTTTCCGTGATTGGTCTGGGGATTTCACCTGGCCTGTCAATCAGAGGTGTGTTAAATGCAACACTTCTCAATGGCAAAAACATGTAGGGAGGGAGGAGTCATTATTTTGGTTGTTTATTTTCAAAATCTTGCTATCTTCTGCTAATTTCTGCTCTCTCTAAAACTCTCAAATGTAGTCTATTTGTACCTTTGAAGGATATGAAAAATCAAAATCAAAGTAAAATATATATATATATGCTGTCTATATATGTCAGACATAACTACTGAGATTACAGTCCTAATATGGTCATTATGGGTGAACAATTTCCATTTCTTCACTTGAAAAGTTATTGTGGGCCAATGACACAAGTAGATGGGCCCCTTGGCCCAAAATGCAACTGTGTGCATCCTCCGCCGACAAGAATTCAATGCGCTAAGCCACCAGACAGTTTCCGTGGTCACATGACAACCACACATTGACTATCGACCCCTCGGTAAGGTGAAGTATGTAACCCCCTAACTAAGTAGTTCAGGAGAATGGCAGGTCAAATCCACGAAGTACTACCGTACAATCAAGTAGGGAATGAGGGGAGAGAAAAGAGCCGACTGCTCGATTCCCCCCATGGCCAGACGAGGAGCTACATTTAGAGAAGGAGGTCAATGAGACAGGGGGCCATGTGCCCTCCTCCCCAAGTCTGTCTTCAAGCAACCCCACCGACAGCACATTCATCTGCTGTGAAAGGTTAGCAGGTTAATAGCAGTCAAACACCAGGACCCCTCCAGGGACTTTGTAGTGTTAGTGTGTGTGGGTGTATGTAAAACCGCTGTGTGACAACCTGCCTCCATTAATTCCCTGTGGGGATTGCTGGCACAGGCTAGGCAGACACTGTGCCAAAGCACCCCAGCACTGTTATCATTGCAGCTACATTCATGATACATCCATTAGCCATGGCATGCTTATGTGCATACACACACACACACACACACACACACACACACACACACACACACACACACACACACACACACACACACACACACACACACACACACACACACACACACACACACACACACACACACACACACACACACACACACACACTTTGGATTGCATTCTGCTTGTATGAAATTGCCATGTTTGACAAGTGTGCTATTCCCCCTGGTGGAGCATTTGTATGCTACACATACAACCTTGATATATATTGTTGCATGTGTTCATTGTGCATCACACATTTTGTAATAAAACCTAATAAATGAAAGACTTGACAGAAATGTGCTTGATTGTTTTGAAGTGCAGTACTTTGTTGCAGGTTTTCCTATCACGTGGATTAGTAGGATAGCACCAGAGAAAAGGGTGTCTACTGGGTTTTGTTCAGGGTCAGCTGCCCTAACATGAGCTGGGTCTTAAATCTACAAATCATAAAACTTGGATTGTGCATTTAATCCAAAATGTTGAAGCCAGTGCCACAACTTGTAAGCGAGTCTCTCAACATTTCTTTGTTTGTTTATGGGAATCGACTGAAGTGTTTGGGTTTCCCCAACACCGCATCCCAGATGTGCTGATCGCCCCTAAGCCGCAGTGGACAGAACGAGCCTTTCAACTTCAGAGTCAGATGAATTGACTCATTAACATGCAAGACGGGTGCACCATGTTAGAGGCCATGTATCCACTAGCAAGCCTCGCCACAACACATCACAGCGGCACAAAGACAACTTGATTAGACTGCCCTCCGCACTTCATCAACGAGACATGACTGGAATTGGCCCTGTGCTTGTGGTCCTCTGTCCAACAAGTTTCGTCGCTAGTCTCACATCACTCATCAGACTTTATACTAATAACCTAAAATCTGATGACAGACAAGCTAAATTCTATGCAGATGGGGCGTTTCACTTTGTTTTGCTTCATATGTTTTCTCAACCAATGATGTTAATGGAGGCAGGGCTCTGTAAGTGCATGACTGGCTAACAGTTAACACCAACTCAGACATTTAAACTCTTCCCGGTGGGAAGACAAGCTAAAACATCCTGTCCTGACTCCACCGTTCTTAGACAATGTGTCTGTAAAGGAATCGCCTTCTGAATGCTTCATCCACTTGCTTGAATGAGTGTCTCCTCAATATAATATCTTAGTAACAAAAAAAGGCATAACTTTGCCCCCTTCAGTTTTTGGTTTTCGGCCAAGGCTCTGTGCTGTCTCCCCAGAAGTTATGCTAACATAATAGGACTGCTGGATCCAAGATTACGGTGAAACTGACTATCGTAGGCCATTTTCTATAAACCAATGTCTGCAAGCCTAGGGTATTATAGACCACAGCGTATGAGAACAATAACAATAGACCTTAATCACCTATTGGCCATATTAGTTAGTTGGGTGGGGAAAGATTCTGGAGTCTTTGGGGAAACCATGACAACTCGATGGAATGCATTCTAAATGCAACCTGGATGGGGAAATTGGTAATGGTAAAAAGAATGCATTGAGTTGTCATGGTTTCAGAAGATTTAGTGTTTCCCCTCCCAACTAAACAATATGGTCGCTCAATGAAGCCCTTTTGGAAAATTGGAAGGTAGGCATAGCAACCAACCATTCTCAGGCAGTAGATGATGCTGGTAATCTGTACATACCTTCTTAGCCCCGGTTAGAGCAGCCTTGGTAAGTTTACGGTAGCAGTATTTGGCGTAACTGCTGATGGCCACTCCTGCAACCAAATAGAAAAACATTATTTTAAACACTAACTCCTTGCTTCTTTATTGGGGGAAAAAAGCAGGATGATTAGAAAGGGATGTTGTACAGTAAATTCCTACAGTAAATGAGACTAGGAACACTGGAATCTCTGTGGTCCCAATATTTTAGGATTCACCCTCTCGTGTTTTTCTTCATAAAACCACATTAAAACCTTGATTTGATTGATTGAATACATAACATTGTAGTATTTTTCTTTATTGCTGCCCGTGTTGGAAAATATACCTATTCTGCAAGCTGTGTTACCCACACTTTTCTGAAACTGCTGTGAAAAGGAGGTGACCCTCCTTTATTTTCCCCAATGGTAATGTGGCTGCAGTGACCCATGAAGACTATGATGAGAGAAAAAGGGGATGAGGATGGAGACGGTCTCAAAGCCTATTGGCAAAGAGAGCCACCTGTTGTTTTCCTTTTAGTGTGTGTCTTTATGTTTGTAAGCCCTACAAATGCTAGTACTGGGTCGGATTAGCCTGTCAGTGTAGTCTGTGGAGCGTGTGCATGAGAATGATACTAGTTTAATACATAGTATTTTCTCACTGCTCTCATACTTGCAGATATGTATTGACTTCATATTAACTACTTGGCTGCCTGTGTGTGTGCGTGCGTGCGTGCGGTCAAAGGCTTCCAACTCAATGTTATTCACAGTAGAGAGGGTAGAGTGGGAAGGCTGAGACAGCAGCTTCTGCGATTGCAACGCTATAGGCTCTTCAACTTTCCTCACAAGATAATCTGCCGAATGTAATAATATTTGTGTCTCTCAGTCAAAGGCCCAGTCGGTAGTGTCAGGCTGAACACAGGGGAAACAGCACACTGCCTTTTTCCCTTCCCCCGGTCCTGAGTGAGTGTCAACGTGGCAGTGCTTTTTATTGTCAATTTACTCTCAATTCCCCTTATATCCCAGTTTCTTTGTTTGTTATCTCGCTACCTTGCCATCTCTCTTAGCACGCTCAATTCATCATTGCTGCTATGCACTTATAATTATTAAATCAATTCATGTAAAGTGAAGAAAATAACAAAGTAAATGAACTGTGTGGGTGTGTGTGAACACTAGTATGATTTTCATATTACATAGCAGGCAACTTGTTTGCATCAACTCCTAACAACAGACACCAAAGCATGGAACAATCAATGGATTTGATTGCCTGCTATGCAATGTGAAGATCATACTAGAGTTCACCCCCCCCCCCCCCCTCCACACACACACAAAATAATTATAATAATTATAAAAGTATGTTCAATAATGTACATACTTTTATAATTGTTATCTTGTTTTGTCTATCTGCACCGTTCAGTTATGCTGTAACGCCTGGATTTCCCTTTAGAGATATAATTAAAGTGTTATCGATCTAACTATCTGTCCATCCACAGACGCCCACCCTTGGTGTCGTTGAGGGGGTCCGTGTGGCGGCAGATGTAGCCTTCCAGGTAGGCGTGGAAGCGGGGCGTGGGGGGGAAGAAGGCCAGGCAGATGGCCATGAGCTCCCAGCCACGCTCCAGGCTGTCGTAGCGGAAGTTCTCGGTGGTCTGGCGACACAGCTGGATGTAGAGCTCGTCACGCAGGCCCTGGCTGCTCCAGCCACGCACCACCACCTGGCCAGAGACCGTGCGTTAGGGATTATTGATCCAGGAGGCACTCATCGATACATAATGAGGCGTGGTTGACGGGCTATTAATGCAGCCGTACGGTGTTATGCCGTTTTAGGATGCTAGGTTTGAGACCAATAGTTAAAAAAGGAAATCGCCATAGCATGCTTGTTTGGATTGGCAACTTTTTTTGGACAAACTTATTTTTTATATGCCTTAGCCTTACAACTGTTGAACCTTGCTGGGAGATGATGCTGCCAAAAAAAATAATAATAACATGTGCTCCATTATAAACAAAAGGATTCCATTCCTTTTTAAGGTTAGAAAAGCTACATTTGCACTTGCGTTCTCTGGGCTTAGCCGAATTCTGCACACTATGCAGGAGGACCAACCCGTCAAGTTTATACATGACTGCTTTCAAACTACACTCCACGTCCAAAACATGATGTCGGTCCACGGACCTCCAGTGCCACGGCGAGGGGCTCAGTCTTGGAGCGGCGGTCTCCCATGAAGGTCTGGATGAGCTTGAAGATGTCAACCGCCTCCCGCTTCACGTTGCGGTCCGACGTGACGATCATGGGCTTCTTGATGGGCTCGCTGCTCCACGCCAGCATGTTGGCGATGGACACCTTCCTCCGAAACAGACCCTGGGAGAGACCGAGAGGGAGAGACCGAGAGGGACATAGAGAGGTTAGATAGCCCGATATGTTGGCCTTATTCACCAAGCAGCCATCTCGGTTCAAAACGCTAGCATTTAGAACCAAGATGGCCGCTAGCGGAATAGGCCTATAGGGGACAGAGACAGAGTGTAGGCAGCGGAGAGGGAAGTGAGAGAGGGAAGGCGTGGTAGTAGAGTATTGTGTCCGGTATAAATAGGTATAAATGATGATGCATGAAAAAGTGACGACATCCATTTTTATTAACTATGAAACAATTACGACAAAATTTTTTTTGGAACAATGAAAAATGTCCAATGTTGAGTATGCAACAAACCATATAAAACAATGTATGTAAGCATGTTGGTGAAGGGTTGGCAGGTGCATAAAGAGAATGCACACTATATACAGGCATGCACATAAGAGTGTGTGTGTGTGTGTGTGTGTGTGTGTGTGTGTGTGTGTGTGTGTGTGTGTGTGTGTGTGTGTGTGTGTGTGTGTGTGTGTGTGTGTGTGTGTGTGTGTGTGTGTGTGTGTGTGTGTGTGTGTGTGTGTTCTCTAGAGCACCTGTGTGTGTTTGTTAAAGTGCTTGGACGCCCAGTTCTCGATGTCGGTCTCGGAGGACGGCTTCCTCAGGGTGAACTCTGGGAAGACGCCACAGCTGGCGCTGGGCATCATGTTGCGGGCGTTTCTACTGGCCTCAAACTGGGCACATGCTCCCAGGTCCTCTGACTGGGGGGGGGGAGAGAGACAGAGAGAGAGAGATACACAGACAGACAGGCAGAGAGGGGGGGGGGAGAGGGAGAGATACAGAGAGTTTTTGTAAAAGTTACTCATGAACTAGTGCTAAAGTACTAATTAATCAACTGCTGTGTGGCTCCCTGAAAACCGACCAATCAATAGAGTCTTATCGCAACTAATGTCCTGCTACTTCAGCATTTAAGTGGAGCAGTCTACGGCAATTACCCAGAATACCACCAGCACAGCAGGCCTGTGTGTGTGTGTGTGTGTGTGTGTGTGTGTGTGTGTGTGTGTGTGTGTGTGTGTGTGTGTGTGTGATTAACAATCATTAATTTGTAAATAATTCAAAATATAAGTAATGACACACAACCACTTCAATGCATTTCTGCATTGTCAACATTTTCCCTTTGTATGACAAAGGGTCACTTTCAAAACACATTGTTGCGTTGTTTCTTGAATACTAAGTAATTGTGACTCAAAACAAAAAAATGACAAAGAACTGAGCTATTACAGTGTTAAGGCCCCTTATCTGATTGATAGTGGCTTTTACCATTATATAAGCCAGTCACTGTTGATCAAATATGAATGACATTCAAACAACAGGGTGTCGCTGTAGCTAATTTATGAGCAGACCCCTCACTTTGTGATGGATCCTGTTGCTATGCGAGGAGGAAAAACACATGAATTCACGCATGACATGACAAAGATCATGTGTGTGTTACCTGTGAGGGGTGGAGGAAGGCTGGAGGAAGGGTGTTACCTGTGAGGGGTGGAGGAAGGCTGGAGGAAGGGTGTTACCTGTGAGGGGTGGAGGAAGGCTGGAGGAAGGGTGTTACCTGTGAGGGGTGGAGGAAGGCTGGAGGAAGGGTGTTACCTGTGAGGGGTGGAGGAAGGCTGGAGGAAGGGTGTTACCTGTGAGGGGTGGAGGAAGGCTGGAGGAAGGGTGTTACCTGTGAGGGGTGGAGGAAGGCTGGAGGAAGGGTGTTACCTGTGAGGGATGAAGGAAGGCTGGAGGAAGGGTGTTACCTGTGAGGGGTGGAGGAAGGGTGTTACCTGTGAGGGGTGGAGGAAGGCTGGAGGAAGGGTGTTACCTGTGAGGGATGGAGGAAGGCTGGAGGAAGGGTGTTACCTGTGAGGGGTGGAGGAAGGCTGGAGGAAGGGTGTTACCTGTGAGGGGTGGAGGAAGGCTGGAGGAAGGGTGTTACCTGTGAGGGGTGGAGGAAGGCTGGAGGAAGGGTGTTACCTGTGAGGGGTGGAGGAAGGCTGGAGGAAGGGTGTTACCTGTGAGGGGTGGAGGAAGGCTGGAGGAAGGGTGTTACCTGTGAGGGGTGGAGGAAGGCTGGAGGAAGGGTGTTACCTGTGAGGGGTGGAGGAAGGCTGGAGGAAGGGTGTTACCTGTGAGGGGTGGAGGAAGGCTGGAGGAAGGGTGTTACCTGTGAGGGGTGGAGGAAGGCTGGAGGAAGGGTGTTACCTGTGAGGGATGGAGGAAGGCTGGAGGAAGGGTGTTACCTGTGAGGGGTGGAGGAAGGCTGGAGGAAGGGTGTTACCTGTGAGGGGTGGAGGAAGGCTGGAGGAAGGGTGTTACCTGTGAGGGGTGGAGGAAGGCTGGAGGAAGGGTGTTACCTGTGAGGGGTGGAGGAAGGCTGGAGGAAGGGTGTTACCTGTGAGGGGTGGAGGAAGGCTGGAGGAAGGGTGTTACCTGTGAGGGGTGGAGGAAGGCTGGAGGAAGGGTGTTACCTGTGAGGGGTGGAGGAAGGCTGGAGGAAGGGTGTTACCTGTGAGGGGTGGAGGAAGGCTGGAGGAAGGGTGTTACCTGTGAGGGGTGGAGGAAGGCTGGAGGAAGGGTGTTACCTGTGAGGGGTGGAGGAAGGCTGGAGGAAGGGTGTTACCTGTGAGGGGTGGAGGAAGGCTGGAGGAAGGGTGTTACCTGTGAGGGGTGGAGGAAGGCTGGAGGAAGGGTGTTACCTGTGAGGGGTGGAGGAAGGCTGGAGGAAGGGTGTTACCTGTGAGGGGTGGAGGAAGGGCTCTGGGGAGGCCAGGCTGGTCTGGACGGACAGGCTCTTCTCCAGCAGGGCCTGGGGGAAGCCCAGCCGGTCGAAGGTGCTGCGCTTCCAGTGGTGATGGTGGTGGAGGTGGCCGTCGCTCTGGGCCAGCGCCTCGTCCTCGCTCAGCGCCCGCACCACGGGCCCGGGCAGCGGCCCCGGCACCGCGCCGTCGCTCTCGTAGCCGTCGCCCTTGCAGCCCCCCAGAGCCACCATGGCCGCCGAGCCCCCGACCCCCGGGCCCGAGTCCCAGCTGCTCCTCTGCTTCAGCACCTGCTGCGCCTCCCAGGCCAGCCGCGCCTGGGCCAACATGGCCTCCGACAGGGTGCCCGCCGTCCCGCGCTCCGCCTCCCCGCCGCAGCGCCCCAGCTCCTGGGGCAGCGACGGCTTGCGGCTCTTGCGCTTGCGGTTGCTGCCCGGCGAGAAAGGCCCTCCGCCTCCTCCACCACCACCGCCTCCTCCTCCTCCGGCCCCAGTAGAAGAGGAGGAGGAGGTGGTGGTCATGGAGTGGTTGTGCGCCGAGGACGACCAGGAGACGGAGTCCTCGTAGAGCAGCCGGCCCCCGTCCCCCTCGCCGCCGTAGTCCAGCAGCAGCCGGGGGTCCCGGATGAGGGACTGGCTGTGCTGCAGCGTGTAGGAGCCCCCGTAGGAGGAGCTGCTGTAGCCCCCGGGGACCGCGCCGCCACCGCCTCCGCCTCCGCCTCCGCCGGTGGTGCCGTAGCGCAGCAGGCGGTCGGCGGTGCGGAAGCGGGGGCTGCAGGAGGACTGCTCCACGTACACCAGCTGCTTGACGTACTCCTTCCCCGCCGGGCTGTACTCCAGGCTCTGGCTCTTCTCGGGACACTTCTGCCGGGTCAGCACCAGCTGGCCGTACGGCGAGGCGCCCTGCTTGGGCGAGTGGTAGAGCGGCGACGGGGACTTGCGGGCGGGGGAGCGGCCCACTGCGCTGCCGTAGAAGGCGGGGGAGGGCTCCGACGCCAGGTGCATGATGTCGGAGGGCGGCTCCTCGTAGATGGGCGGGGGCCCGTAGTCGGAGGGCGGCTCCTCGTAGAGCGGGGGGTCGTAGGCGTAGCGCGGCGATGCCGGCTGCGAGTCGGAGACCGAGGGCCGGCGGTAGGTCCCGCCGCCCAGCTCCGCCCGCTTGAGGAAGGGCGACTGCTGACGCCGCTCCCCGTAGGGCGTGGGAGAGCCGCCGTCCGGGTCGGAGGAAGGGGCGGTGTTGGGCGGGGGGTTGCTGCCACCGCCGGAGGAGCGGCGGGTGCGGGGGCCCGTGCCTCCTCCTACTCCTGCGTGGGCGTCGATGGGGTTAGGTGGGGGGTCGCAGGGGGAGTAGCCGTTACCCTGGTGGGACAGGAAGCTGGGCTCCCGGTCCGTCACCTTGATCAGCATGCGCTCCTTAGTGCCAGTGTTCCATCGGAAGGGAGACGTCCTGCAGGGGAGAGAGAGGAGAGAGGAGCGAGGAGCGAGAGGAGCGAGGAGAGAGAGGAGCGAGGAGAGGAGAGAGAAGAGGAGAGGAGAGAGGAGAGAGAAGAGGAGAGAGGAGAGAGGAGAGAGAAGAGGAGAGAGGAGCGAGGAGAGAGAGGAGCGAGGAGCGAGGAGAGAGGAGCGAGGAGAGAGAGGAGCGAGGAGAGGAGAGAGAAGAGGAGAGGAGAGAGGAGAGAGAAGAGGAGAGAGGAGAGAGGAGAGAGAAGAGGAGAGAGGAGCGAGGAGAGAGAGGAGCGAGGAGAGAGGAGCGAGGAGAGAGAGGAGCGAGGAGAGGAGAGAGAAGAGGAGCGAGGAGCGAGGAGCGAGGAGAGAGGAGCGAGGAGAGGAGAGGAGAGAGAAGAGGAGAGGAGAGAGAAGAGGAGAGAGGAGAGAGAAGAGGAGAGAGGAGCGAGGAGAGAGAGGAGCGAGGAGCGAGGAGAGAGGAGCGAGGAGAGAGAGGAGCGAGGAGAGGAGAGAGAAGAGGAGCGAGGAGAGGAGAGGAGAGAGAAGAGGAGAGGAGAGAGGAGAGGAGAGAGAAGAGGAGAGAGGAGCGAGGAGAGAGAGGAGCGAGGAGAGAGAGGAGCGAGGAGAGGAGAGAGAAGAGGAGCGAGGAGAGAGGAGCGAGGAGAGGAGAGGAGAGGAGAGAGAAGAGGAGCGAGGAAGGGAAGGGAGCACAAAAAGAATAAAAAGGAGGGGAGACAGAGACAAAGCAATTGAATTAATTAGACACGAAAAAAAGAAAAAGACAAAGAGCTTTCTTGTCAAGATCGATAGTGCAGCAGCAGCTTTTATCTCTACAGGCGTGCCTTAGGGGAGATTGTGAGACCCAGAGACATGCAGAGAAAGAAATACTGTACGAATGAATACTGAGATAATCTAGGAAAAAGATGAACACGATTCAACATGCTCTCCGGATGCTGGCACCGACAGTGTGGTATGAACTCCATTTATAAATGGATTCAATAATGTAGAGCTGTTGGAAAAATAATGAACCCACAGCAATGAACTTAATGAAAACTCCAAAGCTAGAGTTGTGTGGAGTTGAATACCAAGTAGCCACGTACGTCCAGCATAAAAGAGAGCTGGTAATCGCCACTTCAAGGGAATGAGGTAACTCCCTATGTCCACAAAAAAATGGGCTTGGAGAATGTATTATTCAGGTTAAAGGTTATCAATCCTAAGGCAATGTGACCACCAGTACAGTGATTAATAATGTTTCACCGCTCAGTCATTATAATCTGGTGTAGTAGCCGTTTGAAAGCAATAGGGGATACAAAGCACTTCTTAAAAGCACATCATACATGCAATGGCAGATGCTTGATTCTTCCAAATAGATTCTCATGATGAATCCAGTCTAAATTGTTTAGCCAAACAGTGAAGCCGATTAATATCCTAAACACAACTTTTTTAAATCACAGTTTGAGCTCAAATTATTCTCGACAATGAAGGTGGTCAGCATGCCAAAGTATTGGACAACCACCAGGGATTACTGCAATTACATCAACTCACAGCCCTATATTCAAGATGTAGTACTGCTCGCTGCCATGCCGGTTCCTGGAGAGTGTAATGCGTAAACAGCTTGAAACAATACAATGAATAGAGGTGGTCTGGTCTCCAAGCCCAGTTGCCGGTCATTTCTGCTGACAGTGCCTGGCCCCTGGCAAAAGAGCCTGTTTAAAACCCTTGGCTCGGCTGCAGTCTTTACCGATAATATAGGCTCTAGTCTCTCACCATACAACTCCTTTTGTATTCTTTAAATCCTTCCTCTTTGTGACACCAGAAGAAGAGAGGCGAGGAAGAGGGAGCCAGGGATGTAGAGGGCATTAGAAGAGGAAGAGGGGAAAAAAAGAAGAAAGAAGACGGAAGGTGTGAAATTGATTTCCGCATCCGCCGCATTCCCTCGCTTTCTCAAAATGGTTTCACTGTTAGGCCTGGTGGTCTAAAGAGCCGTGGTTAGTAGTGGGAAGAGAGCTAATGTCTGAGGGACAGAATGTGACGTGTGTTCTCTCTCTAGTCACACACACACACACACACACACACACACACACACACACACACACACACACACACACACACACACACACACACACACACACACACACACACACACACACACACACACACACACACACACACACACACACACACGGTAAGATTAAGACTTTAAAAGGCCCCTGATATGCGCAGCACAATATGCTGCAGATCCACCAAGCTGAGAGACATTTTTATATCTGCCCTTCACTGTCCATTTCCTACTCTCATCTTGACTTTCTCTCCCTCTTCATCCCTTCCCTTTCATCAGGCCAGGATGAATTTATGGTTTGTTTTGCCCTTCAATGTACAACATTTACTCTCTCGCGTCTGTCTCCCTCCACTTTCTGACTTCCACTGCTCACATCCACCATGTAAAGACGTAGCTCATGTCTCACCTGCTCACTCCCTCTCTCTCTCTCTCAATCATTCTCTCCGACTCCCTACTCACTCAATGCGTGCATCGGTTGTTGAGCAAGAGCAAGCCTAACCAATTACGGCACATTTGGAAGAAACTGGGCAAAGTGGATGTAATCCAACGTGAATCTGTCTGTTCAGTAAACCCTCGGTTCAGTAAGCAAACCATCGTGGATGACATGATCGGCTTCCTGAACATGACAGGAGAGATTGGGCTGTGGGCGCATTAGAAGGTAGAATATAGGAAAGTAATATGTATATATATGCAATAGACTAGTCGGAAGTGACAGAGAACAGACATGAAGTTGTAGACCCAGCAAATGACCCGCTGGAATGCAAATAGGGAGTGAAGCAGCATTCAATATCCCTAGTTAGACAACCAGTTGGCGTACAAAAAGGACAGGAATCGGCAGGGCCCTCACAGTAGGCTATTTGTGAGTGCCGATACGATGTATCTTTGGTTTGGACAGTGTGGCAGTGTGTGTGGATGGTGGCTGGTTTATGCAGCCTCACCTGGCCTGAGTCAGACTGATTGGAGTCTGGAGCTGGGTGGGGCTGCACACCTGTTGCACATTGAGCAATCAGTGTGCACAGGTTAAACCAGCCACCACCACACACACTCAGGGAGAGCTCTCCGGCATGGTAGCATGGAGCACTAGCTGCATGCCTCATTATATGCAACCATTACAATAAACCGGATTTTCAACATCACCACCCTGTGTCCATTGGTTTGGAGGAGCCCGAGGAAAGTCACCTAGGTGGAGTGTAGCAATGTCCACTACTACACGCCACCTAGGTGGCTCCCATACTCCACCTAGGTGACTTTCCTCGGGCTCCTCCAAACCAATGGACACAGGGTGGTGATGTTGAAAATGCCCAACAGACAGATTTTATTTTTTATGTTTTTACTTGCGATGAAAGATTAGGTTTAGACATTTGTCCTTCTGAAAAAAATGGAATGACAAAGATTAAGAAAGTTTAGAGTCAACCTGATAATATGGGTATTGCGAGGAATCTTTACTCAAATTATATAGATTTTTATTTCCCCATCCCTATCAAAGTGATTTCAATTATAACGCTTAGTGGACTATCATCGCCTGAACCAACGTAGCATAATCCTGAAACAAAAAGACGTCTGAACATGCGTCAACGATATACGGCTTGTTTTGATGGAGGCACAAGCAATGTGCAGTCCTTTAGAATCAATGGCAAAGGTTAACACCATGTTTATATAATATGTGGTGTTATGATGTATCACATCGTATACTCTTCATCTCCATCCAGCAGTCCTGACCTCTCACGACCCATCAGTCCTTCTGCAATAGATTCAATTATCTTTCCCCATCATTGAGAGCTCAAACTTGTTCGTTCACTCCTTTCCCTCGCCATAACTCCCTTGATTTAATAGGATCCTGTGTGTGTGTGTGTGTGTGTGTGTGTGTGTGTGTGTGTGTGTGTGTGTGTGTGTGTGTGTGTGTGTGTGTGTGTGTGTGTGTGTGTGTGTGTGTGTGTGTGTGTGTGTGTGTGTGTGTGTGTGTGTGTGTGTGTGACCATTTTGAGGAACTCCAGAGGTCAATAGCTGTCATGCGTGAGCAAGGTCCTGACAAACTGCCTGAACACTCAGTTCCAACCACACACACACACTTGCCACATTTAGCACTTTGTGGAGCAATTAATCTTCAGTCATTTGAACTGTTCATAAAAATATGCTTTAACAATTTATTATTGACAAGTGACGACTGTTTCTGCTTGTATGCATCTAGGACATATCTTTGCATGTGACTATGAATATATAATGTTACATTTATGATACATTATAATTATACATTTAAGATGGTAAACACATGCAGTTTTAGCCATCTCCATTGACTGAACAATGTTTGTAATCAGAGATTTAAAAACATTGTTTCAACAGTGGCTTGATCGTAGAAAGAATTACGTTATATTTTACTACTTATTATCCATAAATTATACTTAAGCTGGTACTACTTGTTCATTTCTTACCCGGCAAATCATTATTCTGTGTGATTGGTGCAAAAGACGTGTAACAGTTGGTTTTATTGAATTCAACATACTTGCATAACATTGCGCAGAGTGCCCTGCTCAAAGTACCACAGAAGTGACTGTTTATTGAGTGTTTAATGTGTGCGACGAGTCGGTGCGGGGGTGGGAACACGACGCACAGGACAATGTGACCCCAGTCAGAGGTACCCACCAATCACTGCAGAATTACTGCGGCAGATTTCAGCAAAAAACTAGTTTGACGGGAGAGGGAGGGGGCGAGAGAGAGAGAGAGAGAGATGGAGAGGGAGGGGGAGAGGGGGAGAGAGGGAGAAGGGGAGAGACAGAGGGAGGGGGGGGGAGCGAGCGGCTAAGTAGAGAAGAGGGATGAGAAGAAAGGTGCCAATCAATACGAGACCCATGGATAAAGAGAGTGATAAAGTGATAAAGAGAGTGATGAGAAATGGAGGAGAAAGAACGCGAGGAAAGACCCCCACACACAGTTCTTTATTTACCATGTTATTCTCACAATGTTTTATGTGAATTGATTTTATAATTATACGTGCACAGCGGCAATGACAATTAAGCCTGCTGAGAGAGACGGAGAGTGAGCGAGATAACGAGAAGAAAAATGGGATAAAAGTCGAATTGAGTGGAAAGTGATAATGAAAATCCCACTTTGATGCTCACTCAGGACAGTAGGAAGAGAAGGGAAAAAGGCAGTGTGCCGTTTCCTCTGTGTTTAGCACGACACAACTGACTGGGTCTTTGACTGAGAGACAAATATGAATGCATTCATCAAATCATCTTTCGAGGAAAGTTAGAAAGCCTATAGCGTTCTTGCGTCGCAGAAGCAGCCGTCCCAGCCGTCCCTGGGAACCTCTCTACTGTGAATAACGTTGAGTTAGAAGCCTGTGACGACGCAACAGACTATGGAGACTACATTGAACCAATTAAGAGCAGCGTTAGAAGAGAACATTGCAGGCTCCGCCACGACCTTGCCGTTAAACAATGTCCTTGTCAAGCTAGCCGAGGATAGAGAGAAATCAGAAGGTGGAGTGTGAGTCACGTTCAGCCCTCACATTTCCCAGTTGTCTCTGCACACTTTCTTGCGGGACTAGACTGAATAGAGGGAAAATACAACCTGGTTCATGCATCATTAGCGCCAGGTTGTACTTGATACAAGAAGTACTGTGCTTTATGGCTCTTTGCAATTTTTTATATGCCATCACTAACGCTTCTTCCTGATCCAGTGTGTCACATTACCTAGAATAACTTCCCTCACATCACACATCTTTCTGAGCTGCGAAGCCAAGGTGTTGGCGTATTTATCTCAATATTGATTTAACTCTTTTTTTAATCCACCATTGTAGGGATTCAACGATCATAATCAACGGATAAACTCTCTGATTGGGTGATCTGCGATATGCGGAACAACATTTTAAATGATGAGCCGATCGCATGACATAAACAAATATAGGAGTTGAAAAGAAACCTGGACCAGGTGAGCTTGGCTTTGCATATTACACGGTGCAGGGAACATGTACGCTATACATAAATCAAAGGCCCACTAGCACTTCAGGACACCATCAGTCACTAGTTTCTGTGGTCTAAAGCTCTATTCCTACCGATAAAAACAAGTAATACAAAACTTGAACCATAGTAGTTAACCGGATGCACCAGAACCATCTGGGACGTTTTTTTGTTGGGAAAAAGAGCAACCCCTTTCCAAAAATACTTGGCAGGTAATTGGAAGAAACATGTCTATCACGTAGATCCTCATGGGACGCTGATTGGACCGTACAACTGTGGCTCAGCCACAAGCGCACAGCTTGAAGCCTGGCAAGATGGATTCTCGCGTGAAACTGATCCTGCAAATCGCCTCGCAAGACAAAGCAGCGGTAGGAGAAAGAGCACAACTTACTTCTCCGTCTCGTCGCGGCTGCCCTGCTTGTTGGCCTCCTGGTCCAGGGAAGAGGAGGTGCTGCCTTCGCGGCTCACCCCGCTGGTGCGCCCGGGGCTGTTGTCTCCGGATGTCCTTCCCCCTCCACCACCACCACCACCACCACCTCCTTCTCCGCTGGCGGGGCGGGAGACGCAGGCGCCGCCGGCGTCGGCGTGCTGCTTGAGCGTCTGCAGCTTGGCCAGCGGGATGATGTCGCAGGAGTGCGGCCGGTGCCACACCGTGCGCTGTGTGGCCGCGTTGTAGTAGTAGAAGCGCGACGTGTTGGGGTCGTACAGCTCCCACCACTGGTTGTCGCCCGTGCGCTTGATGCGCACGCCCGCCGGCGGGTCCCACACGCACTCGCCCGTCAGCAGGTTGGCGTACATGCGCTCCCGTGTGCGCGGCTCGATGATCTCCACCCACTCCAGCCTGTTGGGAGGCGGGGGGGGGGGATTATTGGTTTGGGGGTTTGAGGAAGTAGAGATACAGAGACTCAGCAGGTATCAACAGATAGAGAGAGATGGAGGGGAACGAGACGATGAGGCATGCAAAAGGTGTTCATCGGGGGTTTGCCCACCAGCGAGCAGCAATGATCCCAGCAACAGAACCCCAAACTTGTGCTGGGCTAGATCGTGTGTGTGTGTGTGTGTGTGTGTGTGTGTGTGTGTGTGTGTGTGTGTGTGTGTGTGTGTGTGTGTGTGTGTGTGTGTGTGTGTGTGTGTGTGTGTGTGTGTGTGTGTGTGTGTGTGTGTGTGTGTGTGTGTGTGTGTGTGTGTGTGTGTGTGTGTGTAATACGCCTTTGTTGTTATGTCAACCTTGTATGAGGCCCTTAAAGCTGGTGTAGGCAAGATCTGAGAGCAAGATTTTGAAAACATACAACCCAAAATGAATACGCCCTCCCTCTCAACTCCCTCATGGTTTCGCCGCCACTGAGATGTGTTGCATTCACTCGCCTGTGGTGGAGCTATGATTATGCTGTGTGTACATATTGACAGGCAAGGTGGATTGCACAAACCTATCAGAGAAAAGTGGACATGATTGGTCAGAAATGGACCGGGAGCTGTCTGAAATCTAAATTGTCCTTATACAGAGGCAGGCGTAGTCAACCAGATTAGATATTACTCACAGAGCATTTCGCTCACTATAGCTGACGAATGGCTATGGCATTTCTAATAAACTGCACTCAAATTAGAGCTCTTAAATCTTACCAAAAGCACCTTTAAAGCCCTCAAGCTTAAGTAAATAAATAAGCAGCAATGGTTTCAAATGTGCTAAACATTCCTCTGGCGTGTGTGAGGGGTAAGCTTTGGAGGACCGCCAGTTCCCATGATTCATTAGTCCTGCTGGGAGCTGCAGGGCTGGGTCACACAGCTCAACGTCATCTAGCACACACACACGAGACCAAATTCCCATGCATGTCCTACTAATAGAACACAGCAGTTTTGGGTGATTAAACAAACTGATGTTAATGCAGAGTAATACAGCAGAAGCACTCCGACAACAATCTCATTGAGGTTCACAGCGAGAGCAACGTTTCAACTGATCTTCATCAACACAAAGCTCTGCACCAAGATCATGCTCAACCTCAAAAAACACTCGTTAGAATCTTACCTTCAATCCAAAGCGCACACCGTCTAATTAGGATTCGATTGGCCAGGTGATTTTTGAATACGAGATGATGAATCAAATTAAGGATTTCAATTGCTTCAATAAGCACTTGAATTAATGAGGGGACTAAATTAGGTAATTTAAGGTACTAGTGTGTGTGTGTGTGTACGTTCGGTAGGTTGGTTTGGTTTGATTAACTGGCCATTTGTCTCCCCTTCTCTCTCCCCCTGTGTAAAACTGGTTTTATGGTGCGTGTGTGTCCATTGTGTTCGAGGCTTAACGGAGTCTCAATCTCAACCCTGCCACTGATCCTACCATAACACTCCTAAGTGGCTGATTGAGTCTTAACAGGAGCAGATGGGTTTTGTTTGGACCCCTGAGCCTTCAGCCCTGTTCATGAGCACTACAGCATAGGACCACTACTACTGATCAATCACACTCAAATTAGAGCTGGTGAATCTTACCTACAGCGCCTTCAATAACATAATGTAAAAAAGCAAATTGCCGATTTCTGTTTTCTTAATATTACATTACTTATAGGCTTTAGACTATTGTAGTTCTCTTAGTTATGATTAGCTCTCTCCCTCTCACGTCTGATGAAGTGTACTGTCTATATATCCCAGTAAGTGTGAGTATGTAAGTGGTTTTGTGTTTGCGTCAGTGGACTTCGTTGGGAGTGGGTGTATGCGCTTTCTGTTACAGCATCAACACATTATGATCAATGCACAAGGGCACATGTTGTATGAAGTCATCACACACACACACACACCTTTTAGCATATGAGGAAAAAGGAAAAACACTTAAAACTTGTGTACTTCAATAATTCTACATTTATGTATATAAATCATGAATCGACATACTGCAAGACATTTTGATAGATGGCTACAGGACTTGACCTATAACTGATTCATATTCTATAGTGAAACAACCAAATTTCCAAACATTATAACACTATAGACTAGCAAACGTGACAACAAATACTAATACAACAACAACAACAACAACAACAACAACAACAACAACAGAAGGCTGGTGGAAAATAAGACTAGCAACAGCAAGTACCCTAGCCTGGTCTAGCATAAGCTTTGCAGAATGTGCCTTTTTACAGTAGACAGGGGATTTTTATTGGAGTGAGTAACCAACACACAGTAGCTCAACCAGTGTTGAACATTAATTATAAATGAAGCCATCAAAGTATTAGTATCACAGATTGTTCGTACACAAACAAAATGTATGACCAGCCCTAGTTCAGCAGTATTGTAGGCAGGATGGGGATTCAGCATAATAATAAGTCAAGTATTTTCATTGCATCTCATGACAAGAGCACATGGGTGGGCTCATTGTTGCTTTTCAGTGACATTCTCTGTTGATATTGTTTGATGGGCACAGTTGGAATTCCCTATTGCTTCATTGCATGATGTTAAAATAAGCTTCATTAATACTGACAATGATATATTCCACACAGCTCAACAGGGTCTCCAATTCGGCTTTCAAGTATGGTGAAATTTGACCTTGTTCCAGATTTGATTTGCTTGCAATTCTCAATTAAAGTAACTCAATTAAGTATGAACAAACTGTACACAGGGCTAAAATTCATATCAGGCAAAAGATGTAAAAAAACTAAAAAACTTTCGATAATAATGCAACTGATGAAACAGTATCTTTCGCGATTTGGAAATTGCACTCCCTCATATTGTGATAGCGATATGAAATCAATAGTTTCCAGCCCTAGACGGCACCAAAAGTAGACATCGCATGACATCACCTGGCACCATTTTCAGCCAATCACAAAGAGCATTGGAAACAAAGCATCGTCACATTGGAGCCAATAATGTCCATGAGGTTTAATTGCGGTGTCTAATAATATAACAAGCATGATGAGAAGGAGAAATTATTAAGCAGGGTACGAATGTACATTATCTAGTCCGGGAAATGTTGTCCTCTTGTTTGGCGCATAAGGGTAGGGCCGGCCCCCTGTGGGGTACAGGGAGAGTGCAGCAAAGATTGTGTGTGTGTGTGTGTGTGTGTGTGTGTGTGTGTGTGTGTGTGTGTGTGTGTGTGTGTGTGTGTGTGTGTGTGTGTGTGTGTGTGTGTGTGTGTGTGTGTGTGTGTGTGTGTGTGTGTGTGTGTGTGTGTGTGGAGGAGCAGAATGAGATGGGTGGTGCACACTGCATTCCCTGCTATGTGAGAGTGAGTGCCTGAGATGAGACTGATGAAAACATGATTCCATTACATCCACATGGTAGACAGTAAAGGTGCTGGACGTGTGTTTATTATGCACTATACTACACAGGCCCCTGTCCGTCTATCTATACAATAACAACACTACACAAGCTAAGGACTCATCATACCATGGCATCCACTTCAAACAGAGGCAGGTTTTGTCATTTGTGGATACAACGAATGCATCTTGAACATCTCTTGTCCAAAGTGCTAGAGCCAATTAGTGCCAAGCCTATTTGTGTTCCCTGGGGTTCTTGGGGAGTAAGCAGATGGTTAAAGCTTTGTGCTTCAACATAGCTAATTAGAATGGTAAACTTTGTTCCCAAGTGAACAAAAAAACTAAAACCTTCAGGGTTGTTTGTTGGTTGGCTTTATACAAAGATCTGTAAGAAATTACTAAAAGGGTATTTTTAGAGAGACAAAAATCTAAAAGCCCTTCTTTTCCAGTGGCAAGGAAATGTAGGCTTGGATGAAATTGGTGAAATAGTCACCCACCTGTCAGCATCCTGGCCAGAGTCTTTCCAACTCACCAATTAGTGGTGAATATGCAGTTATACCAACTGTACAAAGGTTATCTTACCATGTTGCATTGTTATTGTCACTAACATTATTAAACTTGAATTACAATTGTATTACCATTTTGAAAAACACTTTTTTTGAAAAACATTTTGTTTATGTCCTTAAAAACTAAATTTGGACTCTATTTATACAGAAAATCGGACAATGAACCCTTAATCAATTAGCAGTTAAAATATGTGGTTGCACCACACACAGCTGTACAACCAGCAGGGTGATCGTCAACAGGAGAGGCAGATCAAACGGTAGCAGATGTCCCTACATTTGTTTCTGCAGTCTTCCTTGGAGCCCACCACAAGTGAATTCTTTCATCGGTTTAAAAACAGTGTTCATCTCAATAACTGCTTCGCAGAGAGCCTCCCTGGGCTCAGCTCCTCTCTCTTTACACAGGGGTGTAAGAAACTGCCAACACGTCGTCTCACAAAGCCTTTCCTGACATAACTGGTACAGCTGAGGCTAATTGCCGTTAGCATCAGCAGCCAACTCTGTGGTCTTTTTTTTGGCAGAGCCGTGTGCGGGATAAGGGCGAGCACTTGACACACACACACACACACACACACACACACACACACACACACACACACACACACACACACACACACACACACACACACACACACACACACACACACACACACACACACACACACACACACACACACACACACACACACACACACACACACACACACAGGGAGCGAGAGAATATTTGATAGAGAAAGATGCCTATATGGTGTTTGGGCTTAACGCAAACTTTGCTCCTGCTTTTAAAGGACAAAAAGGTAAATCCCAAAAGCAAATCAAATGTACCGTAGGCTTCATTTTTATGCCTTTTGCTTTAGGGTGGCACTAGTAGAATGTACATCTGCAGACATAGTATTGACATGTGTCAAAATAAACTGCTGGGGGTGGTGGAACAACTGCTGTTTCCGTGTATTGCGTCCCGAACAGACGCTCAAGGATGACACGCATTCCACTCAAATGACAGCTGTCTCCAGTCTGTCAAACGAGGCCATTGGCAGAACTGTATTGAAGGAAAACCAAACCCTAAAACAGCTTATTTTAGATGAATAGTGGGATAGTGGGTAACATGGTAGCAATATGGATTGATCCCAAATGCCGAGCTAAACCCACAAAAGTTTTAAAAACATAGGATAAGATGTAAATATGGACTCAAACTGCCTTCTATAGTTAAATAGTTTAATAGTGACCGGCAGTTTTGGGTTAGCAGGGAACGTTAATCAAACGTTCCCTGAACCGCATTAACAGCAATATAACCCCGCCCCTAAATGAACAAAGTGTCTCCCAGTTATGTTACAAAAACAGGCTACTTTTTACTTTTGTGGATAGTGTGCAGGCCTAGCTTAAACAATGGTGTTTCATTTTCCTCTCACAGATATTGGCCAGCAGCCAAATGATGGCAAGCCCCCATGTAGTGATGGCAAAGATTATGCAGCAAAACAAAAAGGCATTTAGTTAATGACAGACATTAATCAATAAGCCGACAGATATCAATATTGTTATCCTTTGTATATAATGGCCCTAATGTCCATTTTTAGGGTTAGGCCTAAAGCATGCATACTATAAAAGCTGAATCAATGACATTATCAATTATAGACAATGTAAAACATATATTACTGTTAGTGTTAGCCAATGTTAGATAGCCAGCCAACTTAAATGCATTCTTCAATCTTAATTTTGGTGGAGTTTGACACACAAGCAGCTTTTTATCCCGTGTAACTCAATGCTGGCAGTATTAATAAATCAAGCAAACATAATTAAGCCACCTTAATAAAGTATGCATCAAAGGCCCTAGTCCTTGTAAGATATTTGAGATGTGTGAAATACCAACTGTATAAATATACAGAAGAAAACAAATATGTTCTGAATTGTTCAAAGAGTTTTTTGGGGTATTTTAATTTGAACAAAATAAGTTTGAAATTATATTAATTACCATTAAAACAAACATGAACTCATTATGTTATGAAGCCTTTTGTAGCGTGATACCCATCCAATGCACAATTGAATAAGCCGTTTCCCAGCAGTGTGGGGGAGATAATCTTTTCTAAAATAATTTTCAATTCCCCATGCAGGCTGGCTGGCAGACACATCCCCAGATCTGGAGTCAATGTCTGATTACCGCAGCCCAGGTCCCGGGCTGGCGTTTAATCTAGAGTACTGGTGGTGGTTCTGGATCCTTGACCAGAGTCCTACACGCTTGTAGGACTCTGGATTACAGCTGTTCAACATTTGCTGTGTCATGAATTCTCTAATCTCTTACAATTTGATTGGACTATTTTTTGGAGATGCACTTATCAGGAGCAGTGTGCCTTCAAAAGATATTAAAAATTTTCCCAAAAGAATTAGGGGAATTTTGACAATTATAGCATAGCTTGCAGCAGGGTAAATACACCAATGTTCAAATCTAGATCTTGTGGCATGTTCTGTTCAAGGCAATCAAATTGAATGGGAATTAAATTGCGACCAAGTTTAATTTAGAGGATGGCTCATAGGAAAAACATGGTCAGAATGTACGTTTTAATTGTACATATTGAATGGGGTTTTTGGGGAACAATGTTCAACAATCAATTATTGATATTAAATGTGTAGAGTTATCTGTAGTGCAGATACTGAATATGTAGATTAGGGGAATGTTCTAGAAATTTTAATAGAATTGCCTACTTCTCCAGGTTTAGTATTTTTGACCAAATGAGTGTATAGAACAGCGAAGATATACAGGGCAGGTAGGTCGGCTTAGGTTTAGAAAGACAAGACTGCTGGCCAACTAAGTTAGTCTGATCACAACTTTTGAGAGACGTGTTGGACAGCAACCTGGACAAAAGGGTGGGCAGCTGGACACACTTGTCTAGATAAGGGACGGGCTTTTAAAGTAATTTCAATATTTGAGTACTCACATTCAATTATTATAGAGTACCTAAGTACTCCCCAAAAACCTTGAATGCAACAATAGGGTCCGAAATGAATACCGAAGCCAAAATGCGGGAAGGGGTTAGGGTACGCCTACCTTACTGTGCTCCACAGCGCACGTGCTTTGGTCATACATCTTCATCACTCTCGTGGTTCTTGGTCACCACGATAGTAGCTTGTACTCTGGCTCAACAAACGGCATCAGCTCACGGAAGCCTTCTCCTTACACAAAGCTTAACGGCAGCATATCTCCAGTCATCATTTTCGTGATGAGCTGGCGAATCTTCTCTAAACTAGTGGAATTACAACGGCGCGTTTTCACAGTGCTAGCAAATGAGGTGATGCAAGGCTGCCTGTAGAGAAAGCAAATAGAGAAAACAGCGAACTAGTGGTTCTATGATACGCATGTTTAACGTTACATACTAGCTTGCACTGCATATAATTTATTTTATTTTGTCGAAATACTTTCAAACATCACTTATGCCTGTTCGCCATTCTGCCTGTAACGTTAGACTGAGTGATGTTTGACAGTTACATCACTGCGATTACTCTATACTTTGAATGAATACTCATTTCCATATCGAGTACTCGAGGACTCAGGCCCATTCCTAGTCTAGATTAGGACAAGGATGTATAGACTGCCTCCAGTCTTCTTGAAAGATTGGATTCTGTCACTGCATGCAATCATAATTGAAGCTCCTAAACTCGCGCTCGGTCGACCACTGTAAATCTTGCGGTGGTGGACGATGGAATGCAGGTGGCAGATGCTTTAAGGGCCCAACAAGTCTCACAACCTTAGGGAGACATTTGGAAATGAACACAAACGACAATTAATTTCAAATATGACACTTTGGTTGCCCCTTCACCACATCTCCAACCTTTTCTGCTCTGCTAAGCAACACATTCTCTGATATATTAATTTATGATTGTGTGTATGATCTATGAGAAGAGGATTGCAGACAGCGAGAGAAAAGATGAAGCAAGGCAGACGATAGACGGAAGGTGGGAGGTAAGAATGATGCATGCATGCATGTTATTAAGTCAGGACAACAATGGGTCACAGTGAATATCGAGTGTACACTTACTAAATGTTTTCTTTACAATGTGTAAGTGTTCTGAACAACCGAGTTCTCCACTCCAGATGGGCTACCCCATAGATTGAACTGACATACTGGGCGGTCAAACTGAGCTCCCTTGTGATAATAATAACAATAAAAATAATAATGCTCATTAGCTTAGATAGCCCATACTGAGCAGGTAGCTCAGTTTGTCCAAACACTTGCATTAATCATGTGACCTGCAATGTAGCCTTCTTTTTCCAAAACCTGCGTGTGTCAATGACTACAATATAATATTATCGATCTAGATGGATTTTTCATACAAAAAGGGGTCAATCACGTGCCATAGCTAGCATGAAAAGGCCCAGCCGCAGTAACATAAGCCTAATAAATAGACAACTAGATGCTACTCCAAAGGTGTGTCATTATGTTCCAGTATGTTGTTCCTTATGGCGAGAATATTTCTGGGTATGCATTTCCATAACTAGGCTATGATATTCTTTTTTTTATAGATTGATTTTCTTATATTCATATGCAACATCGAAATTCAGCGATGAAGATATCCTAAAACAAATCGGATGCTGGCGCCAGCCTCTCACACACACACACACACACACACACACACACACACACACACACACACACACACACACACACACACACACACACACACACACACACACACACACACACACACACACACACACACACACACACACACACACACACACACACACACACACACACACACATTAAAACCCAAACAGCCTTTCAGCCCGGTGAGGTTAATGCATATCTGGGAGTAAGAGACCAATGAAAACATACATATATTACATGTGTCTCATTCTCATGCACACACACCACAGACTACAAACAGGCTAATCCGACCCAGTACTAGCATTTGTAGGGCTTACAAACAAAAGGACACACATTAAAAGGAAAAACAACAGGTGGCTTTCTTTGCCAATAGGCTTTGAAACCGTCTCCATCCTCATCCCCTTTTTCTCTCATCATAGTCTTCATGGGTCACTGCAGCCACATTACCATTGGGAGAAACTCAAATAAAGAAGGGTTTGAGTAAGTGAGCGTGAGAGTGAGCATGAGCGTGACAGAGACAGAGACAGACATTAGCCACTGCGGGAAAAGCAAGTTACAGTCTCCTAAGAGATCCCAATGATTACAAGTTAAGACTTCTATTCTATTGACTCAAAACTAAGGTTCTGTGTATTCTGCTCAGCACAGGTCATGATTGGAACAGGTCAGATCTAGGTGTGTATTGACCCGTACCAACAAATATATCAAAATACATACAAATATTTTCTGCAAATGTATTCCGTGTATTGCAGCAGCTGTTTGTGAGGGGAAGGAAAGAGAAACGAGGAAGAGAAACAGCATGCTACTACTTTAGCTAACAACAAAACTAGCACACTGGGCTGAGCTGGCGAGGAAACAGATCCTTGACGAGACGTCAGGCCCTCCTCAATCAAAGCTTTTTACAAGGCAGCCGGCTGGCCCGGACATCTGGTGCCATATCATGTGTCCATCCCCCATCCCCCCCATGCCTACACCACACCCCTCACTCTCTCCATCCCCCAGTCTGTCCGTGTCTCTGTTTTGCTCTATAGAGTATCCTACTCTTCTAGCACTTTCCCTTTTCGACCAGGGAGGTTTTTTCCGTCAGTGTTTTTCTCCCATCTCACACACACACACACACACACACACACACACACACACACCTTTCAGTGTATGTGTGGAAGATGAAGAGGCTGAAGCAGTAGGGTGTGGGGGTAGGGTGTGTGTAGGAGAAACAGGGGGAGGGAATGCTATTCATCTAGTGGTGAAGGGAGCACCTGCACCCCTTGAAAACACCATCCGCCCCCTTCTGCACGGCCATCATAAACTCCATCAGTAAACCCGTTGCAGCGGATCCCACGCGGCAGCCATTTCATGCCATCCATTGATTGGGAATAGTTGCTTTGTGTATGCCACAAGCTTTCAAGACATCACTACGACGCCACAACCAACAATCCACCACAAACCCCGCCAACAGACGTCAACAGAGACACATTTCCTACCAGCTCACAGAAGGCCTTTTAATTTGGCTTTTTATGGCATTATGTGATGCACACATTTCATTTAAACCTTTTTGGAGGCACTGGATCTAGGTCAACACAATAGCATCTGTAGCATAAAACTAATCCCATTCCTCCATCACTATATCAGGAAAGCCAGCAGAGGACATCCAGAGGAATTGAATGCACCAAGCAAACACCAAGCACCCGCACCATCACCCACAAACCTCCTTGTGATTTGACCCCCAGCTCCCTGTCAAACGGCCATTATACATGGGAACAAAAGATCAGTTAAACGCAGAGTTTTTTTTCATGGCACTATTGATCCTAGACTAGCACACGAATTGAACTAACTACATTTGTTAACCAAGTGGTCAAGACAATGCGTATTCATTTCTCAATACCTAGTCTCTCTTATCAATATCAAATATTGATTTTGAATATTGGCATCACCAACTGATTATCAGTATTGGTAAAGATAGGGGGCTTGACATGGTCTCATGTGACATTGCCTTCTGGCCAGCAGCCTCAGAGCTTTCCTACATTAAGTATTTCGTCTACTGCCACCATTCCTACCACTGGGGTAGGAATGGAACTTTAAGTTTAAAGTACAATGCAGAAGCAGAATATTTGCTTTATTGCCATCTATTTTTTTATTAAGTAGTTGTTTGCCACCACCTGCAGACATGCAGACATGTTGGTCGATATTCATATTCATCAGCAGATCAGAATTCACTTGGCTTTACATTATTTTACTGGAAAAGGGAAATCCATACTGCTCTTCTGCCTTTTGAGTACGTCTATTACAGTAATATGCATAAACTGGTTTTATGCGTATAAAATAATTTAAAAGCAATTCCATTGTAATCTTGACTGATTGTATTAAGAGCAACGCTCTTTTCCAGCATTTACAGCTTAAAAGATACAGCTGTGAAAAAAAAAAGGCAGCAACAACAATAGCAAGGACTGGACAACATGGCAAAATGGTCCAACTATTTGTATTGTTCCTTTCTCTTTTAACAAATAACACATTCAGTCATTGAAACGAATATAATGCACTTTGGTCTACTTTAACAGTGGAGCAGTCTGCAAGCCAGTGGGTTGGGCGTTATGCTCTCTATGCTTGGTGGTACCTATAGGCCTAAATTCCTCTTGCTCCCCTTAGTACTGCTCCCCTCTGCGCCGCCCCTCTCATTGCCTTCTTTTCTCTCCATGCACTTGTGACCCTAACCAGATTCTAATGGGGGGGAAATTATTCCTTCTTGGCTGAGCAGCTCCAGTACAATGTAGGCCCTTTCCTTTCACCCTACATTCTGTTTTGTTTTGGAGGCCCATCTCAACTTAATTAGCTCTAATCGGTGAGGCTCGGGAAGCCCAACTCTGGCTGGAAGATGAGAAGGAGAAAGAAAAAAGAGCAAGAGGACATGAGGAGGATGGCTGTCTGGCTGATCGGTACGCCGTGATGGCGTCTGTTTAGCGAGGCTAGTTGAATTTTTAACTGACAGATCACTTCCGGCCAGAATGCTGAGAAGGCTCTAGATACAAATTGTATTAATTTCTGTCAAAGTCTGTTTTGTTTGTGGCCTTATTAGTAGCGGGTCAAAATATTTGTTTAATATGAAACAGATCACTCACCGGTGGGGTTTTGCTTGCAATAATACAGATTCACTAATTGTTATTTGCTCGCTCTCAAATAGAACTCAAAGCTAGAGTAGGCAATTTGGAGAAACTAGAAGAAGAGTTTGCTAGATGTTGAAAGTATTTAACCGCAAAAGATCCCATCTCTCCAAAGCCACCCCCCCAAAACACGTGGCACGCACGCTAGCTATAGCAATAGGTCTGCCTAGCGTTGTGGAAGAGGGTGTGCGCAGGGAGCTGGGTAGGTATCATGCGCATGAGTCGACGCTGGTCTGTCAAATCAGACGCAATCCTTCAGGACTGCTTTGGTTCAGTGACAGAGTTTGCGGCAAGCGAGGTCGCGGCAGGAACCCTGGGCTTCATAGAAAAGGTGATAGAGGAAGTGGTCCCCACGAAAACAGTCCGTGTGTATCCAAACCGGAAACCATGGATTAATATTGACGTCAAAACAGTACTATCTACAAGAAAAGCAGCATTCAAAAACGGAGATACTACAGAAATAAAAATTGCCCACTATGACATTCGAAGAGTGATCAAGGCAGTCAAGAGAGATTATGGCAAGAAAATAGAGTCACAGCTAAGCAGCAATGACCCACGCAGTATGTGGAAGGGACTACACACAATCTCTGACTTCAAAGAGACCCTTAGCTGCACAGCTGACTCTCTACCAGATGAGCTGAACAGTTTCTACGCCCACTTTGGACTGAGCCACACCAACCTCCTAGAGAGCCTACACCACAAACGACACGGCCAGCGCTCTGGTCATCGCAGAGGAAGATGTGCGTGTGGTATTCAAACGCATCAACATCCGAAAAGCGGCCGGGCCAGATGGAATACCAGGCCGGGTGTTCAAAGCATTTGCAGACCAGCTGGCTGGTGTATTCACAAACATTTTCAACCTCTCCCTCTCCACAGGCATAGTGCCCACCTGCTTCAAGTCATCAGTCATCATCCCAGTACCGAAAAAGAGCAAGGTAACATGCCCAAATGACTGGCGCCCTGTTGCTCTCACCCCCATAGTAAGCAAATGCTTTGAGAAGCGTATCAAGGTGCTGATCTGCAGAATGCTCCCACCCACCCTGGTCCCTCACCAATTTGCCTACAGGAATAACAGATCGACAGAAGACGCCATTGCCACAGCACTCCACTCAGCCCTCACCCACCTTGACAAGAGGAACTCCTATGTGAGGATGCTGTTCGTGGACTATAGTTCAGCATTCAACACCATAGTCCCCTCCAGACTTGACAGCAAGCTCAGGGACCTAGGCATTGACCCTGGCCTATGCGACTGGATCCTTAGCTTCCTGTCAGATCGAAAACAGGTGGTGAAGATGGGTTCTAAGATCTACGCCCCCATGACCATCAGCACAGGAGCCCCCCAGGGCTGTGTTCTAAGCCCCCTCCTCTACTCCCTGTACAACCATGACTGCGTGGCCACACACGGCTCCAACACTGTGATCATGTTTGCCGATGACAGGACAGTGATCGGCCTGATCACCGACCGCAACGAGGCGGCCTATAGGAGTGAAGTCGACCGCCTGGCTCAGTGCAGCCAAGACAACAACCTCGCTATCAACGCCGACAAAACCAATCACCATCAATGGGTCTGCTGTGGAGAGGGTAAACAGCATCAAGTTCCTGGGGGTCCACATCACCAACGACCTCACCTGGGACGAGCACACCAACCAGGTGGTGAAAAAGGCACAACGTCGCCTATTTCACCTTAGGCGGCTGAAAAAGTTCGGCTTGGGGCCCAAGATCCTGGGGGCCTTCTTCAGAGGCACAACGGAGAGCATCTTGACGGGATGCATCACTGCCTGGTACGGGAACTGCACTGCCCAAAGCGTTGCAAAGGGTAGTGCGGACAGCTGAAAGGATCAGCGGATGTGAGCTTCCCTCCATCCAGGACACCTACAAGGCCCGGTGTGTCAAGAAGGTCCTCAGAATCATTAGGGACACCAGCCACCCCAATCAGAAACTGTTTGAGCTACTGCCGTCGCGGAAGCGGTACCGAAGCCTCTGGGCCAAAACCCAGAGGATGACAAAGTTTTTTCTGCCTCCTGAGTTTGACATGAGGTTTTCCACTACCTACAGTTCAAAACTAACACAATTGTTTGGCTAGAATCCAAACAATCCCTGTATTACCTCATTTGTTTGTCCATTTTACAATTGATTTTAATATATTTTGTGGTAGGACACGGGCTATCCCATGTCCGCCATCCCCTATGAAGTCATAGCCTCACATCCCCTGGCAGGGCTCTGCTGTCCCTCAGCCGTGGACTGAACACTAATGGAGACATTAGAGTATTTCCTGTCAGGGCCCCAATCCTCTGGAACAGTCCCCTAGTGGAGGTAAGGCTTTTCCATTTTAATCACACATCAATGAATGAAAAGATCATAAACTTAACATAACATTATAAAAAGACATATCAGTAATAATTCCAGCTCTCCATAGTTTTTTATTATTAATTATTATTATTATTATTATTAACTATACCTTATACAGTATAGTTCCATGAAATTGATCTCCATATCGATATCCTGTAAAATGCCATTCCTGCAAAATACCATCCTGCCCTGCCCTACTTTTGAAATAGCCTAGGGCAATTAAGACCAGCACAAAAAAAAAAACGAAACACATGACATTGTTATAAAAATACATGGTCCCAAATTTCCAGCAAGCTGACCTTTAGCAGAGAAGAGGTTTTTCGATGGTTGGCAGGGGCGAGGCAAAGCCTGTACCTCAGTCGGTGCACTGCATGTGTTTGAAAATACCCAGTTTTCAAGCAAGGATGTACTAATTCAAACCAATTGGAAAATTATTCTGAATCCATCTGTTATGCATTCATCTGCATTTATCGAGTTACTTGGATAAATTGTTTTTTTCCAAGCGGTTTCCTTGAGCTATAGTAAACGGTTTCTGAGTGTTTCTTTTGGGGAGAGGTTTGGGGCAGGGCTGCAGTACCCGCATTGTCCACCATACCAAGTAAGTAACAAACACTCCTCTTGGTTCTCGGGGCATGGTCTTTAGTCATGCAACCATACCACACATTCCACCCATGCATTGTTCCCACCATACTTCACTAGATGGAACCGTAGGAATCCACCCATGGAATCCCATTCAGTTCCCAGCTGGGGCCGGGGCATTATCCCCCCCACCCCCCACCCCACCACCCCCGACCTCTCCAACCTCTCCTACTGCTCTTCTCCCTTTGCCGTCCTCTTAGCCCGTATGCTATGTCGTGCTTGCCATTACTTTCTGTCCATGTCTCATCTTTAAGAGTGCTGCTGTATGTTATGCATTCACCAGAAACAAGAATAATTCTGAACATGTTAGACTAACACCAAAACTGACCAGTTCACAAGCTAGCAAGACATTCTCAGACAAATAGCCAATCAAAACATAGGGCAGACAAGACACACTTACTCTTGTAAACACCATTCCGGGTACCACAACATCAGGTAATAGTGTTGTCACCATTTTAACATTACTGATAAAATAACACTAATTAGATATAGCCTAGGCCTACATTAAAAAATATTTCAATATTCATCTTCTGTCCTACTTTGGCCAATACAAAAGTTTGTTACAGATTCATAGGCAACAAATCAACAGTAAATGCAAGGTTCTTCAGCATCGCACACTGTCTACTAAATTAGGGTGAAATTAGGGTTAATTAATTAAAATGGATGGATTTGTTTGTCAAAAACAACAAGGTTGCAACAAGGTACATTTTACTTCAGTTTTGAAACTGTATAGGGCTGGCCAGAAGACGTCACTAAAACACACATTTTCAGATATTTTTTCCTAAAAAGAACTTAAGCATTTGAATACTGAATTGAGATTTGAATACATATCTAACAAATGAATATCCAAAAATTCGGGCTCAGCACTGAATCCTTTTACAAACTCGCATACATCATCTGTGCAAGTGCTGGGAAAAATGCTTCCATGTGCCAGCATTAGATTTAAGACATACAGCCAAGTCTTTATACGACACACTCTCCATAAAGAGATAGCCCTAGATAATAACAAGTCACCATTGGATGACTAACACACAGCAGATTTCCACTCGCCACAGAACAGTGAAACATGTGATGACCTCCATTGAACTCAGAATTCATCCATCTTTGTGGGTGTCAATACATCCACAAAGATAGAGAAGTACAGAAATGGGATAGCAATTTAAAAGAGGACCGGAAAGTGGGGGAAGTAATCGCATGAAACCTGGCAAAGATGTGAACTACATTGTTCGTAATGTCATGGTACCCATAGAACCAACACTGAATCAGCAGCAATCAACTACATTCATGTATTGTGCACCCCTCTCTCTTTCATACTAATAAACCCTGGGCACATGCATGATTCATTGCCGCTTTGTTTGACCTTAAGCAACCTCATAGCTATTCTAGCTTTTTCACACCCCCACTCCCAGCCAAACAAATAAACACCCCTCCTTCAATACTGACGGTGTTTGATCTCCCCTGTGTAAATTAATATTGACCGGAGAACTCGCAGTCGAAGTCTAGAGGAAGTACAACAGCTCAGCACTGCTTCGTGACACATGCCATCTATCTGGGCTGGTGCCCAAGGAACGGTTGCTGCCAGCCAGTCTTGTGATACATAATGTAGTGCGGATTCTCACAAAAAATAGCCTTATAAACTATTCTCCTCATGCACAAAGAGTCAAGTACTTCAAGTGTGTCAAGTGTTCAAGGCTTCAACTTAAATATACACAAAGGTGGTGCGATTGATCTGCTAGAATCCACGTGTGGGAGATTTAGAGGAATTGCCATTTGAAGACATAGGCCTAATTTCAAAAGGTGGAATTATTGAAGTGGTTGATTTAAAATGTCTTCAAAAAATACAGTTCTTTTTCTTTCATCATTATACAGTTCTCACGAAATACTTGTTTTTGTTGTTCTGTATTTCATCAATATCTTAGCATTTATCTTTTCAAATCTCTCACCTGTACTGCATACTTCACAGGTGGTGGTTGTGGAGTCCCTGGGGAGCTTTGGGAATGTGGTAGGATGATCTGGATCCCTCTCAACGCCCACAGACTATAAATAACAGTACTAGCTGCAGCAGCCGCAGCAGTACTAAAAGTAGTAAGGAGAACTAAAGCTACTGAATACATTAATTTGTATACATCATATTTGATATATATAGATATAGATATATATATAGATATATAGATATAGATATAGATATAGATATATGATTATTAGAGGCTGTAACAATTTCAATTAATACAATAATGCGTTTAAAATGAATAATTTGTTATCAATATTTAAAATACAATCTCATCTACTTGGCTCTCTGTTGATCTTCCACACATACAATAAAACACACGTTCTTCTCAATGATGTCCTACTGGAAACCCAAAGCCATCTGACTAAAGGTCAGCCAAGGACTGAAGGTTAGTCTGTAAAACTCACTGACTGTATGACAAAATAACATACTGCATTGATGGAGCACCCTATTATAATTGATGTGGCACACAGCCTCTTTCAGCTTCACTAACAGCTCTCCAGTCTTCCTCTGCATATAAACATACATATGCTCATCTCCTGTGTGGGTGTGTGGTGCACGTGAATGACGGGTGGTGAAGGGCTGAGCTGCTCCCCTGAGGGTCGATAGTCCTTGGCTTTCACTTAAAACAAATCTTGGTGTTGTGCTCATTGCAATCGTTCCCCCCTAAATGATCACATTTTAGCCGAACTATTTGACAAATGGCCTCACACAGTCACACATTTGACTCTGGCTGCAACTCACGATGATTTGAATTTACCTTTAACAATTTAGTCCATACAATCACAAGTTACAATAGCCTAAAGTGGCATCGGAAATGTGCTTGATCTGATTGTGTGTTTTTATAATCAGATCAAGTGTTTATTTTGTGATATGGAGGTCAAAAAATAAATCCTGTACTTTATGATATTGAGGTCACAGAGAAAACCAACCAACTAGCATTTTGCGTTTTATTCGTATGAGTTATAGGGACAAACTATTTGTTTAAAGATCTGAATTGAAGGCTGAAGGGAGAGCATGTGTGCATAGTCTGCGTTTGTGCAGATGATTCAGGGCGGTTAATGATGGGGGATGAGATGTGGGTGAGATTGTCTCCTAGCAACGGTGTCCCTCTGCAAATTGTGTGACCCCTTGGGGCAGCACATCTGTGACGTGTCTAGAAAACCAAATACCTGCAGCAGGCAAACAGACATAACCAACGAGTGCAAATAGCATTACACAACAACGATATCCGGTACACATGAACATTAAATTATACTTATAAATGCGATCAAGCGATCAGGACTAATATGTCATTGCTTGGCGATACAGATATCGATCGTCGTCATTACGTAATGACCTCATCAACTGTGGTCATTTGCACACATAAAATCGGCCATTTTTAAATAAAAATATAATTCATTTCGGCCATTTTCCCGGCATCCATTGATACTGATAGTAGAGGTATCTGATGACTACTCTCACCAGTGTGGTTATTCTCTTAAAAAAGTATTAGTAATATAATTCAGTCAGGCAGACATTTAGAAGGAAGTCTGCTCTATATTTGACTAATTACTGCATCTGCCCCGACAACAATATTGATTATAGGCACAAGCAGTTTACATACGCGTGTGTGTGTGTGTGTGTGTGTGTGTGTGTGTGTGTGTGTGTGTGTGTGTGTGTGTGTGTGTGTGTGTGTGTGTGTGTGTGTGTGTGTGTGTGTGTGTGTGTGTGTGTGTGTGTGTGTGTGTGTGTGTGTGTGTGTGTGTGTGTGTGTGTGTGTGTGGTGACCTCACTGCCTCAGGGACCGTTTTGACAGTAAAGCGATAGAGGAGGAAATGCACACTACATCCCTCCAGGGTAGATCTCTCTGCCTCCATTTGCTGCGATCCTTGAACATGCCAGACAAATCAGGAAGAGGACCATAAGAATGATGGATCCCTTGTGTTATGAAATAATAAATATTAAATCTTCTGAGTCATGATATATTTTCAGCAACCAATTCAGACTGCCAAATGCAGCGGAAAACGACGTGTTGCGTTGATACTAATCTCATCTCCAGCAATCCTACTAGGTTATAGCAGAACTTGTGGGAAAAGTAAGTAGTATTTTCCTGGAAGTTTCATGAAAGTAAAAGGCAGGGGCATTTCATAGAGCATATATGTGAGAGTGGACTAAACTGGTGGGAGGTCACGTTTTAACAGTTTACATTGCTCTGTATCCTTAGTCAAAACTAAAATGGAGGCCAGCAGGCACAGACGGTGATAAATGCAAGAAATAAAAGGAAAAATTATTATTATATATATAACACAATTTGTAATAATAATAACAACGAAAAGTGTACCACGTTTCACCTGCAGTGATTGCTGTGGCTTGAAAGCTTGATCTGTGCCTTTAGAATGACAGATATCACAGGGCCATGAGGACCAATCAATGGTGGTCAATGGGTGGAGGAGAGCTCAGTTCATTGGCAGCATTGTCATATAAATGACTCCATTCATGCAGCTAGCTTGCCCTTCTAAAAAGGTTCTCCCGTCTCCAACCACAAATCAAAGCCTCAAAGATTAATTTCAGCCATTACCACTATCCTTGAATAGTTTATGTTTGACAAGCTTTTTAATATCCATGCAGTGTGAAGTTATGATAGCATTTCATCTTGGAACTAAGGGAAAGCTAAAACGATTTAGCAAGGATGGTTTGCAATTAAAACACTTCAAAACTGAAAGTGTCAGCATTTACATTATGAAAATGTAAAGACTTTTATTTATAATAGAATATGTATAAGTGACCCATATTATGATTGGCCCCTCCTATTTACACAATCAACAGCCATCTGCCAATGGAAATTAATTGCAGCATGTTAGCTGGTCAGAATGGTGCTAAACACATTCATGACTGCGAAGGTTGTGTTGTTCTGATCCTGCAGATACATGTTGGAATTGTCTAATGTCAACTAGTGACTGAGCTCTCTAGGATTCAAGTGATACTAGGCCTGTCTTGAGATTATGGCTCGTAAATATAGGCTTATTGGATTGAATAATAGCATAACATTTTGAGTCAACTACTGCTCATAAAGGCTGCATTGCAGTGAGTCTATGCTATTTGTAATTCAATTACATAACCACCTTATGTTCGTCATTCAGAACAAAACAAGTCACATTGGTTTTAAAAAGAAAACGCATCTTTCTAGCACTGTACATAAGGATATTATATGTCTTCCAATAACAATAATTTCCCTCTATCAACGCACGTTTATTCAGCAACATGGAAAAAAGAGGAAAGTACATGTATTTCCAATACCTTCCATCAATGAATCAACCACCATTTTCCATTTAAAAACATTGCCTACCTGTGCACTTGAGGTAAAGGAATGAGCAGATAACTTAAATGGAGGGAACAGGCTGCCACTACCGTTGGGGCTACGTCTTGGCAGAGGGAAGGTCTGCAGGGGACGCAGCAGAGAGGACTGCTACTGTTTACATTTCAGTTGGTACCTTAATAAGAAAGGCACGCAGATGAAACACCTACGCCTGCCAATGTTTTGTTCTGCATAATTGTGCAACGATGTGAAGTGGCGAAACGCATTAAATCAGACACCAAAACCAGCCAAAGCAGACAACGATGAATCATAATGTTCCAGTGAGACCTTAGGCCTATTAATACTTTATTTTTTCCTTTATTTTAAAAACACACAGGAGATCAATGTTGAGCTTCATAGTCCTTCCACCCACATCTCCTCCGAGCTGAAAGCGAGCATGCTGCTGAGACTAGAGGTCTTTCCGTGGAGTGGTTTTGAATGACTTGACCCACCCAGCCGACCTCCACCTGCACTGGCTACGAGAGGACCAAGTGATGTCAGCAGCAAAGCAAAAGCACTTTGCTCCACTTTCCTCTCCAATCCTTTCACCATCACAGCTCCTCCCTCCACCTTCTGTCCCATTGCGTCTAGTAACCGTATGTCTCTTTTATAGTGGCAGAGGGGGAGGCGAGGGTTAGCACCATAACCACCAACTGTGAGCACACTTTAGAGTGCCTCATGACAACCCCCATGAGCAGCCAAAATCATGCCCTCATACACCAGAAATGTCCAGCTTTAGAGATCTATCGTACTAGAGTCACACAGCAACAGGAAAGAATGCAAAGGGCTATAGGAAGCCACCTAAGGGTGAAGATACATAACAAGGAGAATTAAGCAACATCAGGAATCTTTCAAAACCTCTTAACCACTACCAGTTTAATTTATGGTAAGATACATGAGAAGATATCCATGGCTTTGTTCTGAATTTGTTCTTAAATCCCATGTATCTTTCAGCATGTTAAAAATGGATTTCTCCAACTCTGACATAATAGATTACCTGAATTAATACGTTTGTGTCATCAGTAAGTCGGAGGAGTAGGCAGAGAAGAGTGTATTTACATAGTTATTATTTGGGTGTTCACCTCCCATTTCTGATCTGAAATGAACGTGCTTGTAGGCATCAGGGTGATGATGATGACTGTACATCACCAACGAAGCCAGGTTTGTGACTTTCTCAGACCAATTTGGCAATTTTTGACCCAGAATAATCTATAATGAATTACAACATTTTAGCAACATCATAAAAGTATCAACAAAATGACTTATTATTAAAGATAATGTCATGAAATCAATATCGTATTGATATACTGCTCAGCTTAAGCAAAACAAGCTATCAGTGTGCCCCACCCATTGGGACATAGCCATTGCGCCTGCTAAGATAGTTTTTGACATTTGCCAGCATCACAGCTTGTCTGATGACAACACAGACTTCAAACGTGTCATTTTTCTTAATTCGATTTTTTTGTGTGAAAGAGCAATCCACTTATTACTTCAGCGGTGTGGCTAATGAAAGCTGCATCCTAGAAGATCCTACAGCTTGTTATCAATTCCACCTACTTTCACCCCCACCCCCCAAAGCGTGCTTTTGACAAAATAAATCCAACCAGCATCCTACGCAAATCCCCTCCAATTTCAGGCCTTGCTGACTGATGTCCAATTCGACCTACCAGTCAACTACCAGTCTGCAGTACTCAAATACACAGTGGACGTTTATCAAGAATGTTGGTTAGGGCTGCAACGATAAGTTGATTGACAGAATTTTTTTATAATCAATACATAATTTTAATAAAGTCACTTTTGTTTTAGGCTGCTTGTCAGATAATGCTGATATATTTAAGACATAATTTTGAACTCTGGTAAATTTATGACATTTTATACGCTAAATTATAAAACATATATATAATAGACTGATCGACTGAAAATAATGGTTAGTTGCTGCAGCCCTAGAGTTGGTGTCGCCCCAAGGGAAGCTTTGATGAAGATGTTGGGGGTGAAAAAGGTAGTGAGAAGCCGTGAGTGACTTGTCAGTGGGATGCGGTCAAATAAAAGGTGGTCTGGGGGCCTCTCACTGAAAGCTCATCAACACGCGACACAGTCAACCATCAATCACTAGTCCAGAAAGGACCTGCTTCATCCCTCGACAGCAGACATGACGAAAGCTGAATTAAATAAAAAGGTAGGACATGCCAACTGCCATGTCCCCACTTGGGGAAGTAGTTAATATGCGATGACATTTAAACGTCAATATCATTACTCACCTGTCTTTGGTGTGGAATTATATTTTCATGAATACAGAGAAATAATGTTGCACATAGGACTAGGACTATTAAATAAATTGGACTGGTTAATAGGACAGTCAGCAACCCTAAATATTGTTGTCGAGTGATTCAGTTCTAATTCTGTTAAACAAAGAAATAATCCTGGTGTGCATTTAAGAAATCACAGGAACAATATACCATACAATATACAACAGCAATATTTTTGGGGAGATTTAGGGTCATGACTATAACGCTGTACTGGCATGCCAATACAACGACCCCTTACATGGTGTCCAGGCTCTACGCCAATGGATGATATGTGGGTGACGTTTTAAAATGGCATGGGTCTTAAAAGGAAGACTTGTTTCGTGCCCATATTGTTTGAAAACATTGTTTTGGACTTGCAGTGCATTTTACTGCAGTGATTCTTGTTCTTTGGGTTGGTTTTGGTAGTTCTTTTTATAAGTCCTACGCATTCAGTAGTCCTAGCATTCAGCGTCTCACAACTTCCTCCATCTGCCATGTACCTCTCGGTTCTTGCCTACTGCTGGTATTTGCTCTGCAGTAAAATGCAGCATCAGCTCAATTCATGATCCGCTTTTCATGTCTCTGATGCCGATGATCCGCATGGAGCATGCATATGCAGTGCGAGCACAAATGACGTGTTTGAAATGACAAACTTTTTTTAACAGGTTAATTGGCTGCACAGACCCGGCATGGTATAGGATAGTCAATTTTTTCTCCTCCTGCTGCTTTGCTGGACAGGGTTGGTAGGTGGTGAATGGGACAGGCAGCCAGAGAGAGCTTAGACTGTGGGCAGTGAGTATTAAGTGAGCAAGCCAAGGGGATCATGAGAGATGGGGAGTAGTGTGATTGTGGGGGGGGGGGGAGGGGGGGGCTGGAATACATTTCAAGAACGAGGCAAAATGGAATTAACCTAATGCCCTTTAACCTTCCTTATAGATGTGCTTTCAACCTCTACATAGGTTTAACACGTCATAAATAATTTTCAAGACCTATTTTACTTTGGTTTAGGCATCAGATTTAAACAACCAAACTGTTTTAGCGCACACACACACACACACACACACACACACACACACACACACACACACACACACACACACACACACACACACACACACACACACACACACACACACACACACACACACACACACACACACACACACACACACACACACACACACACACACACACACCTTATGGGGCAGCAACACGGAGCAAACCTGGCAGATACGCGTGTAGCTGGAGCGTTCCATGTTGAGCAGCCAGCTCTCATCTTGCTCACAGGCAGTTTTGTACAAGCTACCTTTGGCCCCTAATGGCCACTATTTTCTATTCCTGTTTCTTAAGTCAACAAGAAATATCTTTTATCTTATATACTTTGTTGAATTGCAACCATTTGATGAGGTTTTAGCGGAACTATTTGGTTGAGACGAATGGACGGTAGTGATCGTTTCGGTATTGTACAGGTCCTTCATTTCATTTTCTCTTCATATTCCCTTCTCCCCTTATGGATAGGGTAAGTGTAAGAGGACAAAAATACTATTACAGTTGTAAGAAAGTTGTCATCGGTTACCTATCTCAAGTTCCCCCCACTCAGTAAAGTATGGAAAACAGGGCGCACCAAATCTTGTACAACATACTTCTTTGTGGATAATTTTTATGAACCATGACACTATTTAAAAAAAAATATATATATATATTGATCAGTGATTATAGTTTTTGCTGACATTTGTCATATGTAGGCAGTTTGAAAATTACAACAAAACCCTGAAATTAGCCATGCTATCTGTAAAAGAAAAAAACCTGAATCCAGTATTTAGCATTTTATATTTGGCCCACTTTCAGAAATGTTGCTCCTGACAAGTCTTATAATTTTGATGCATTACCACATGAATGTACTGTATATGTTGTATTTGTCAACACAACTAAGGAGGAATAACTTTGTTGACTAAATAAGTTTACTTAAATGCCATATGGCTGTACAGGCAGAGAGAGATGAAAGTGTTGGTACATGAAAGGAAGCTATAAACCAGATAGGCCTGAATGTTGAGAGATGATGGATGAATGAGAGGGGCAAAGGAGAGAGGAAGAGTGAGTGGAACACACATGCAAAAGCATGCAGACGAAAAGCTTGTCGTGTGTCCATTTATGCATACCCCCACAACCCAGGAATAATTAGGACCATGGTCAAGATTGAGAGCAAAACAAATTAAATCAATAGTGTGCTACTACACTGTGCCTCGCCTGCACGCTCTCCCTTACTTAACCTCAAGCCCATTAATAGATAGATTCAGTCACCCAAATGTGCTGATAGAGTCATTTGCTAATTTCATGAAAAAAATTAAAAAAAAACATACTCTCAAAGAGTTTAAGCCTCTGGGGGAAGCGTTTCGGACCAACATATTTACACAGTAATCCCATTAGCAGGAGAGAGTGCCACCCCACCCCCATCACACTTCATCTCTCCCTCCCCACCACTGTCCATGCCGGTCAATACTCAAACGCTGCTCGCTTTTTTAATTCAAACGACTGCTGCAGGCGTGAAGGCCCATGGAACCCGGGCGCACTCAATAGCGTCACATGGTCCCCGGGTCTATGCCCCGGCAACAAACAAATACGAAGAAACGCTAAACACCTGTCCTCTCAGAACTGATCTCCGCTATGGCCAGGCATCATTTAAGGGTTTACGTGGTCAGATTATCGTCGCACCGTGAGAAGGAAATCCGTTTGACACGTGATACTAAAGGCACAGATACCAGCGATGTTGGCATCAGTCGGCTCAATGGTCCCAGGCTAAAATGGAGCATGGATGTGTGGACGGCCTCACTGCAGGAGATATGGATAGAATTTACGCAATATCCCCATTGGTCAATTACACTGCTGTTGGCACCATCACAGGACAATGCGTCACAGCAGCAGATGCATAGTAATTATGTGCCATAATCACATGTATGATTATTTAGCAAAAAGCGATGAATTCAGTGAATGATATTATTCACTGTGATTGAAGTAACAACCAGGTGAGGAAAAGGCTGTATATAAAAAAAAAGACAAAGAAGACAGAACACGGCTCAACCTCCCCACTCATAAGGCTTATCATTCAACACACAACTGCCACCACAAACACACACACAGATCACAATGTGTCATCCCAATGACAATGACGGCTATGGGTCACAAAAGCAGGCAGCGCATCTGCACGTGTCACACAGGAAGAGAGCATATGTGACGGCTAAGGCAGGATCTCGAGCGGTCGAAAGGTGGCCATATGTATATACGTCGTTGAGCCCACATGTGTCAGTGGATCATACCAGCTGACTATCTCTCCCCGCCCAGCCAAGCTTCTGCTGCGATGATCGAATGTCAGCCAAGGCTTTGCTACTATGCGAGGCATGTGTTGTCGACAGCAGCCTTGAAAATATAGGCTCGGGCTGTGGGCCCAACTTGCCATTGCATCTGCCCACTTGTATATTAGCAAGGATCTGGCTACTAAACATAAGCCCCATGCAGTATAAATTCAATGAATAACATATTGTGAATTAATATGCTAAGAAAACGATTTTATATAGGCTAACAAACCAGTAGTCATTCCAAATAGTTACATATAGGTATTTAGTTATGATTGCATTACCTTGAATATGGTTTTGTTTCGATTATGGATGGTTATGTTGAGGAATACATTTGATACGGCTACGCCTCAGACAAAAAAAAGCTAGTAAACATTGTGTTTTTGGCAGGGGAAATACCTCTGTTTCACTGTAAGCTATGCTGTTGCAAGAAAGCTAGTAATGCCAGCGTTTGTCACTTAAGATTTCCAAGGGGCTAAAAAAGGCATTCCACAACCATGTTTAGCACAAGTGGAACAAGTTAAACATCTTTCAAGAAATGCATGAACAGAATGAGCAGCTCAGGGAGGCTCAGAGGAAAGCCGTTGTCATATAGGCAAACCATTTTTCAAAAGGTCATACATACACAGTGTTCAGCCAGGATCCTGAAAAACCATGCTATAAAGGGACCTTTCGTTTCATTGCCCCAATATTATATGAACTCACTGCATTCTTCGTTTCTGAGCAAAGCATGCAGACCATACATTTTAACAAGCATGATACTACATGCATTGAATTGTTTGACAGATGTCTGTCAAACATGCTGTAACGTACATAATACTGTGTGCGTATGTGTGTGTTACATACGTTCGAATGACCCCCAAGCAAAGCAAATTTAATCGGCATCAATTATTTACTTGTCCCTACTGAGTTTGCTGAAATGAAGTGGCGTTCTTCACGCACTGTGTCGAAGATCATGTCGCCATTAACAAGATAAATAATGGGCTGAGGGGAGAATGAAACATGTAGATAGGGATAGGCCTATATAGAGTATAAGTAAGTAAACCGGTAGTTTGAGTGATTAGCGTACAAGCCTTCTCCCGAAGGTTGCGGTCGCGGAACCGCTGCTGGCGTGAGCGCGCAGCACCATTGAAACGGGGATGCTGCTATAGAGCAACTGAGGGACCCGAGAGGTAGCCAAGCGTTTATGACACGTAGAGGCGTGTATGATAATATTACAAATGGTCCTAATTACTTTAATAAATGCTGTCCTAATCGCGTTCCAGCGGTTAGAGGGTTCCCATCCGACAGGTGCACATAACCGGATGCAACAGCATCTTCCAGAGAACCCACACACAGCCTCCTGCCTATACCGACGTCCCTGGCCACCTTGATAAACGTCCTTTAAAATTTCGAATTTAAAAAGCCGACGGCTAGTTTAGTTACGGAACTCAGCCTGAGACATATCTTCATTCAGCAAAATGTTGAGCATTTTGAAGGAAGGGCGATGAGCTAGCAATAGCCAAACCACAGCCATCCATCGCCACGTTAGCTCCGTCGCCGAGCTCGCCACCCTTTTAGCCGGGATGAAGCCGTGAATAAAACGGCACCACACTGGCTATACATATCGTGAAGTAGGAAAAGGCAGATATCTTACCTCTCGGCCATTTTCCAAACGGTTCTTTGTTAGTATCCGTAAATAATAATCCCCAGGACGTGATCCATGCTGCCGAAATCGCCGTCGCCGCAGTCAACGAGACACTCCTTCCCAGCTCCTCCTATGTGGTCAGAAAATTGAAATCTTGCTACACGCACTCGTCTGATCGCCCTGCTGCCTCGTGCACGCAGTCACAAGCAAATTGTCGTCACCTTCCTGACGTCACTCCGTCTGCGAACGTAATGTCTCTTGTATTTGATAAAGGGATCAGATTTTGTAGTTTACTACAACGTCCATGGATTACGTTTGTTGTGCATTTCACATTCAACGTCGCCAATTCGAAACAAACAAGCTTATTAACCAGGATTTTAATCAATGTAACCTCGCGTTTATAAATCAATTACTATACTTTTTAAAACAGTTTGATTAATCAAAAATGATGATTTAAGCAGGGCACGTTGTGTTTAGATAACCCCCCAACAGTTTGGGTTTCATTGTGCGTTGCTGAACACATGTGTACGCTTGGTCCGTGTCAGTGTCAAACATTCTAGGCATACCTGGGCGTTGCACCTGCTGCTGCGTTGCGTGTTACTTATTATAAATGTGGGAATGATGCGCCCTCAAGTGGATTTGTTTCATTAAAGTATTTTTAGCTGTCCCCAAAATAGGCCCACCACCAACATGTAGGCTTCCCATATCCGTAAATACGAGATATTCCAATTATAATGAACAACGACGTGGACGTTTAGATTGTAGGACGTTTGGACTGTGCGAAGAAGGGTTGACAAATACACATTGACTAACGTACATCTCTCTAGTTGACCCATATTTTCTTCAACTTGTTCATGTATCAATCAGTAGCTGAAATGCCCAATGAACAAAGCTCAACACGTCGGGCCAGGCGATCAGTGATTCAGTTTCACCTGTGTGCACGTGGTTACGTGATTGGCGCAGCTGTACGCTGATAAGACGTCGCACCTGCGTCCTCGGAGAGAAGAGATGGACGGGACAGGAGGACTCGAGGACCTCGAGCTCAGAGAGGCGCAGAGGGAATACTTGGACTTCCTAGATGATGACGTGAGCTAATGGGCAACTTAAAAGTTGTGCATTGTGCATTTTAAACATTGTATAAATGAAAATGAATATGGACTATTTAATTTCTTTGTTTTTCTCATTTTCATTGAAGCAAGACCAAGGTGTCTATCATGAGAAGGTCCGAAATATGGTGTCTGATAACGCCTGTCGACTCATTGTGAACATCAATGATTTGCGAAGGAGGAATGAAAAGAGAGCGAAGGCGTAAGTTATGTTGCTAGCATTTGGTGATTTGTATGAGGTGGCTGCTAAGATCAATGACCTTGCCCTAATGATGGCTATACACTAAGATCTGTAGCTTAAGATAATTCTATAGAGGTAGGAAAAAACACTCCTAATACTTAAGACCTACAACTAACTGTTAAATGTATATGTACAAGTCATTGTTCTTCAGCAGGCCAATTATTTTTATTCTGTATTTTATTTACCACCAGTAGGTCGTACACAACATTACACCAGCTGCATTTAGAGTATTCAGCTTAAAAAGAAATACATTAAAGGTGGACAGTTTACTTTTTTTATATATATTATTTAAACTGTTGTTGTTGTTATTATTATTGCACAGATGTGTTTCTGGATCTCTTTATATTTTCCTTTTGCAGTTTGCTGAAGGATTCGTTGGGTGAACTTATTGCTTTCCAGAAGGCCCTGAAAGATCTGGTGGCCTCCATTGATGCTACCTTTGCCAAACAGTTTGAGGATTTCCACGTTGGCTTCGAGGGCAGCTTCGGGACTAACCATGTCAGCCCGAGGACCCTCACTGCCCGGCACCTTGGACACCTGGTCTGTGTGGAAGGCATTGTTACCAAATGTAGGTAGTGTAATGGAGAAATTCATGCTGGTTTGTTTTAATCATGTAAGCTTAGTTTTTTATATTCCTTGTATTATCTAGCCACCCCATCTGTTAACTGGTGTTATCTAGTTCCCCTTTGTTAACCTTTTCCCTGGGGTGAACTGGTCACAAGGACCCCCTTATCTATACCAGGAAAAACTCCTGTATGTCAATCCTTTCCCTCACATGATGTATGGCCAAATACATCATGGGGAGGGGAGGAAACTGTTAAAAGGCTGCGTGAAACTGTATTCTGGGCTCACTCTGCTAGAGAGGAGACTAGTGTATGCATACATAAACATTTTCTACAACTATTGTGTGATTGTTCTTTTTTATTTATTTATTTTGCATTTAGAAGTCTCATCTGTCCTTGATGCAATATCTCATAAAGAAATTGCCACGACAGTAGAACCCCTTAAAGAACCACACCATTTTGTCACATGTTTGATGAAATGGTCACCTGTAATGTGAATTTTTATTTAATATATAAACGGGATGAATTAACTTTGCAAAATCTGACATTTACTGACCTGGGAAACAAGTAATGTGCTTGTGTGAGTTTGTCGATGTGATGCACTGTATTGAGGTTGTTCCAGCCTTTCTGTTTATTTGACCCCTCCTCTTAGGTTCTCTTGTGAGGCCAAAGATCATGCGGAGTGTACACTACTGCCCTGCTACCAAGAAGACCTTGGAGCGCAAGTACACAGACCTCACCTCTCTGGACGCCTTCCCCTCCAGTGCCATATATCCTACCAAGGTTGGTACCACTGTGCGTTGTGGGTCACAATACCCTGCGCTACAAACCACGAGCACTACAGCAGCACCAGTTTCTCACTATTCACCATGATGATGTGGTTCTCGTGTCAATCGTTCTCCCACTTTCATTCTTGAAGTAGTCTGTTATATTTTCACTTTATGTTATAGTGACTTTTAAAGGCATTGAGCTGGAGTGTTGCAACTCTTTTTATGTTCCCACTATACTAACCCTCTCACCTTTTTCAAAGTTAAAGTCGCAATGTGTAACATTTCAGCTAGCGTGTAGCTTAAAATTACCTGGACATATCTGTAGTCAACGCTGATCGATATTGATTCAAATAACGTTCTCAATAAAATCAATCATAACTGATATACTCTGCAAATATGCTATGCTGGCTAGCCGTACCTCTTTGTTTACAATAATCTTACCATAGACACTGCCAAAACCCATCCTTCTCATGCCAACCAACCAACCAGCCAGCTGAGCTAGGCTAGTTCACGTCACAGTTGCACAACCAGTTAGTGGACAGAACATTGTTGTTTCGTTTTTTGATGGGTCTCCTGCCTACTAACCGGGAGGGGCTCAATCTTAGACATTGCGACTTTAATCATTGGAAGTTAATTTCATTATCGAGATTACCTACACACTACGTTATGATTGGTGGTTCATGCAGTGATCGTCTCCTCTGTACATGACCCTTCAATGCCAAGCCGCTCTGGTTTCTGATTGGCTGCATGTGTGGGATTCCAGGATGAGGAGAATAACCCCCTGGAGACGGAGTATGGGCTCTGCGCCTACCAGGACCACCAGACCCTGACCATCCAGGAGATGCCCGAGAAGGCTCCTGCCGGCCAGCTGCCTCGCTCGGTTGACGTCATCGCGGACGATGACCTGGTGGACCAGGCCAAACCCGGGGACCGTGTCCAGCTGGTGGGCGTGTACCGCTGTCTGCCTGCTAAACAGGGTGGCTTCACCTCGGGCACCTTCAGGTCGGTGGGGGGGGACTATACTGGTGCTAAAGAGCATTTAGTGCGAGTGCCCTCTCCCCACAAAGGCTAACAATAGCAGTAGTTCTTTCTCTCTTGAAAATAATTTGTGGACCAAAAACCTGAATCGCCATGAAAGTAGACCTACTTGGCAAGGTCTACCACAAAGACCAAAGTGCTACTGTTTTTGTTTATGGTGAGGTGCGTTCCTCTCAGGCTAAATGCTGTCTGGCGGAATCAGAAACTGTCATTTTGACAACTTGTCTTGGTAAGGGATGTTTCAGTGAAATCGGAGATGGATTGATCACCCAGACTGGTGTGGTCCTTTTTTTTGACCAGGGTCATTAAATCTGCTGGAGGTAAGATTTGAATTGCAAAGAGAGGGACCCCTCCCTTCATCCACCTGTGTTGGAGCTACTAGCTGCACGTGTGAGTGACTGCTGGCAAGATGGATTCTCATCCCAACCCAATTGGGATTCGTCAAAAATGAGTCAAAATCATGGCAGGCACAGTCAACCAGAAGAGATATTCTCACACAGCATTTCACTCACTAATAGCTGAGGGATGGCTATGGCATTTCTAATAAAGTACTCAAATTATGGCTCTTAGATCTTGCCTTCAGCATCTCCACTTCTTTTGATATGAAGACTCAGGAATCATAGAGGGTAGATAATTTGTGTTTTCTGGCATGTGTTCCAGCCGGAGACAGCTGCATGTTGGATTGGCCTATTTGAGTTTCAGGTGGCTGTATAGAATGACCTTCTGCAATGTGTAGTTTATGTGGCAGCCTGTAACAGATTGAACGGGTAAAGAGGGCTTTTGTCGGGTAAGGCTATTTGAGATAAATGTGAGCCAGGTGGACATCTAAAGATAGCTAGTTAATTGAGGAGTAGATATGGCAGGGTAGTGTGAATGTGATGTAAAGGACATCAGTAATGAAGATGTATTAAGAAGATCATAAGGCGTTCAGGCCTGCAAGAGCCGACTTGGGAGCAGTATGGTAGATGGTCTGTATAGGGTTCCAAAGAAGGGTGATCCGGTGCAGTTGAGACAGTGCTTGTGTTGTCTTTATCGTGAAGACATTTATTTCTCTGCAGGACCACTCTTCTGGTAAATAATGTCAAACTCATGAGCAAGGAAATCGTACCGACCTTCTCTGCTGACGATGTGCACAAGATCAAGAAGTTCTGCAAAGCCCACCCAAAAGTAAGCTTGTATGCTTGCTTATGATACCACTGTTCATTGTCCGTTTGGTACATATTTTTGGGGGGCAAACAATGTCTTGGCAAACATTTTAGCCACTGACTTAGTATTGTTTCAAGTTAGAGGGAAATAAATTTGATGACGATATTATAAGGTAGTCTTCTGGGGTCAAAGACATTACATAATACATGTACAGTAAATATCTCAACAATATGCATCATATATGACAAGACATGATATATGTAGCATCTAGATAACAGAAAATGAAGAGCAAAACATTGAAGGCAAGATAATTAGGGTTGGTAAAAGAGTAGTTTAAGTATTTTTAAAACATGCCTTTCCTTGCCAATGTATTTCTAATGTGATAGGATGTGTTTGAACACCTGGGCCGCTCACTAGCCCCCAGTATCCACGGCCACAGCTACATAAAGAAGGCCATCCTTTGCCTGTTGCTGGGAGGGAATGAGACTATCCTGGAAAATGGCTCCCGTATCCGTGGGGATATCAACATACTCCTGATAGGTTGGTTGTTTAAAGCTGTATAAATTGGTCCACCTCAAACTGAGGGTAATGATGCAGATCATGATCCCATTGGTCTGGTAATTTACAGGGACTTGTCTCATCCTTGTTGCTATGCAGGTGACCCGTCGGTGGCCAAGTCCCAGCTGCTGCGCTACGTGCTCTACACGGCTCCCCGCGCCATACCGACCACAGGAAGGGGCTCTACTGGTGTTGGTCTGACGGCGGCCGTTACCACGGATACAGAGACTGGTACAGTCACCTTCTTCCCTGCAGGTTTCTCCTGTTAACATCTCCGTTGTCTGTATATGATAACGAATTTAATGTTAATGTCTCTAAGAAATCAGATATTTTATTTGATCCCTGAATTACGTTTTCAAGATACATTTTATGTATCTTTTTTATTTTTATTTTTTATGTATGATTCTCTAGTTAAATATTGCTGCTTGAGCCTCTATATAACCAGCGCATAGTCTGTTTTCTCACAAACCAACTTAAACTAATGATAGATATATATATATATATATATATATATATATATATATATCTATATATATCTATATATATCTCTATAGATAGATAGATCTCTATAGATAGATAGATAGATATAAAATCTTCTTTTTTTTATTGTAATTTTGTTTTCGGATGCTGACATGCATTGTATTATATTGTAGATGTTGAGTGACATGGGCGAGGGTTGTCTCTCCCTGCCTATTTGGTGGTTGTTTGGTGATCAGGCGAGAGGCAATTGGAGGCCGGCGCCATGGTGTTGGCCGACAGAGGGGTGGTGTGCATCGACGAGTTCGACAAGATGTCCGACATGGACCGAACGGCTATCCATGAAGTGATGGAGCAGGGCCGCGTCACCATCGCCAAGGCCGGCATCCAGGCGCGGCTTAACGCTCGCTGCAGTGTGCTAGCTGCCGCTAACCCCGTGTATGGGAGGGTAAGGGAACCTTTTTTTATATGTTGCTCATTCGTATTTTGATCAAGCACAACGGCATCAAGCAATGCGTTACAATCTCCTTTTTTGGGTAGGTTTCCGGGGGGGATATGTTTTAATGAACGCCGTGTGGAAACAACGTTGCTCAAACATTATAGTCAGTATGGTCTTGTTTCTCTCCCCCAGTATGACCAGTATAAGACCCTGTCTTGTTTCTCTCCCCCAGTATGACCAGTATAAGACCCTGTCTTGTTTCTCTCCCCCAGTATGACCAGTATAAGACCCTGTCTTGTTTCTCTCCCCCAGTATGACCAGTATAAGACCCTGTCTTGTTTCTCTCCCCCAGTATGACCAGTATAAGACCCTGTCTTGTTTCTCTCCCCCAGTATGACCAGTATAAGACCCTGTCTTGTTTCTCTCCCCCAGTATGACCAGTATAAGACCCTGTCTTGTTTCTCTCCCCCAGTATGACCAGTATAAGACCCTGTCTTGTTTCTCTCCCCCAGTATGACCAGTATAAGACCCTGTCTTGTTTCTCTCCCCCAGTATGACCAGTATAAGACCCTGTCTTGTTTCTCTCCCCCAGTATGACCAGTATAAGACCCTGTCTTGTTTCTCTCCACCAGTATGACCAGTATAAGACCCCCATGGAGAACATCGGCCTGCAGGACTCCCTGCTGTCCCGCTTCGACCTGCTCTTCATCGTGCTGGACAACATGGACCCGGAGAGCGACAAGGAGATCTCGGAGCACGTGCTGCGCATGCACCGCTACCGGACCCCTGGGGAGCAGGAGGGGACGGGTGAGGAGATGAGACCAGGGGCTCAGTGGTCTGACCCCACCTCCTGTGTGTTGTCATACCGCGACCCACCTCAAACCACTGGATTGCGTCCCATTCTGGGTCCCAACCAATAGTTTACAAGAAACGCTGCTCTAACCCATAGAATATCACGCTGTACTCACCCCCCCCCCCCCCCCCCCCCCCCCCCCCCCCCCCCAGAAAATGATTTTGGCTCGCACCACATTGTGGAAAGGATTTGGCACGGAAGTGTTCTACCAATTTTCAAATAAGAGCTGAACTACATTCGCCACATTTTTTGCCCCTTGGGTAATAGTAGAAAGAAGTCTGGGAAGAGGTGTGAAATAGTCTGCTCAATACAACTGGGATGGTTACAGTTACTACCTTGCAGTCACAAAACCTCAAATGCAATGGGAATGGTGGTATTGGCAAGGAGAACACTTGAAATGACAAGTGCTCCAAAATTACTCCTAAAATGGATAACCCGCTGAATGACGGAACAGTGCAGTAATTGTTTTTGTTTTTATCAAGCAATGCCTCTGGGAAGCATGGTGGACATCTTTGCTACGGAGGACCCTAACAGCACAGATACAGCAGAGCAGGAGCTACAAATATACGAAAAGGATAGCATCCTACACAGCCACCGTAAGAAGAGGTAGGCTTTCGTTTCAGGAAATGATGTCTTTGCATTTTGAAACCAGTATAATACAAAATGTATGCATTCCTGTACTTGACTCTATGATCTGTAATTGATTCATGGACAGCTCAAACTACTTGGACTTCTGCAAAAGAAGGCCAAAATCCTATTGTATGTTCCTTTTTCTAGGGAGAAGGTGGTTACTATGGAGTTCATCAGGAAGTATATCCATGTGGCCAAGCTGGTAAAACCCGTGCTGACCCAGGAGGCATCGGACTACATTGCAGAAGAGTACTCCAAGCTCCGCAGCCATGATCAGTTCAATTCTGAGTCCGCCAGGGTCTGTATTGTCCCTATTAATCCCCTTCAGACTCTGTTCCATGCTGAAACTCCTGCTTGGCTAAATCGATTTTGCTCTTCAAGTCAGTGTAATATTGATGAATGAAAACTGATTTTACTCAAAAGAATGTGTGAGAAGTACTTTGCAATCAAATAACATTGTTACTCCTTTGCCTCAGACTATCCCAGTAACGGCCCGTGCCCTCGAGACCATGATTAGATTGTCCACAGCGCATGCCAAAGCCCGAATGAGTAAAACCATTGATATGGAAGACGCAGAGGCTGCCCTCGAACTGATGCAGTTTGCCTACTTCAAAAAGGTAATTGCCAAAGCCATAAGATAAAAGGATGTATACACTTATATCCAGCACGTGTAAACTGCAGAGTTTTGATGCACAAGTTACATTTTTAGGTTTTTACTTAATAATTTATTTAATTTTAGTTGACAAATTAATCCAGCTCTGAATGGTGTATACTAGATATTGGCGAAGGAGAAGAAGCGTAAGGCTCCAGAGGAAGACATGGACATGGACCTCTCCCAGTCCCAAAGTCAGAGCCAGGATCCCAAGAAAAGTTCCAGGTCCACTTTTGTTTTTAAACGTTTTTCCTTTTTGTTTTTTTGTAGTTTGGGAACACACCATTACTAGGTCAAGGTTTCATCTAATATAGCTGTAAGGTTTTTATCCTTATTTGTATGAATAGATGCCACTAACTAAACTTCATATTTTTATCACCATATCTGGAGCAAACGTTGTCCAAACTTCAATGGTAATCTAAAAGTCACTAGATCTGTATTTGTCAGCTTTTTGTTTGATCACCAACTTACTTATTTAATTAAACTACTACACAAATCAATAGCACATGACTGAAGCCTAGAAATGATTTGCCTCTCTATTTCTGGAACTAGGAAACGCGCTCTTGCTACCCAAGATGACCTAAACAAGATGGCAGGCTCTGAGGCTGATCCTTATGACTTTGCTGGGGAGGAGAATGGTATGATGGCCCAACAATTGGCTTGTTACACTTCAACTATAGCAATAGTATGGCACAGAAAGGAGAATTTAAGATAGTTTGTTACAAGTAAGTTGCCCAACATACAAGTTAAAATGTACATAAAATATTTTTTGGTTTTATTTTACTTCAGCCCAACCCAATCTAAGACCAAAGCCTTTATCGCACACTCTACGGAAGAAGGAGCTAAGTCAGGACAGGTATGGAATGCCTCCCAAAATAGGTGTCAACACACTGTCCTATGTTACTATCCATACTTAGACGCTATTCAAAATGATGCCCCGTTTCTCTCAGAAACCAAGGCACAGGGCACATAAATGTTCTCTATGCTTCACTAGCATACGTATCCATGATCTTTAATGGCACGTGCATTCACCCACAAATAAACTAGGTTTTAGCAAATGGTGATTGCAGTAGTAGATTGCAACAAGTAACGCACGTAATTTTGTGCAAGTGTGCCCCGTTATGATTGCAAAAAATGTGAACGTGGATGAGGTGGGATTATTCCTCAGGCATTCACCATGTGACGTGCTTGGAGTGCCTTGAAGAGGGCTGTATTATTGATTGTTTGTATTGTTTCATCATGTCCTCCAGACTCAAGGCGTTCAAAGCGGCTCTACTGCAGGCCTTCAAGAGCAAGCGCTCCCAGTCGGTGGCGGTGGCCGAGCTCCTGGGCCTGGTCAACAAGGACCCCACTCCGGCCCAGGGCGAGGGCTTCCAGGAGGGGGAGATAAAGCAACTGCTGGGCCGCATGCAGGACGACAACCAGGTCATGGTGTCTGAGGGCGTGATCTTCCTCATCTGATGCCAGACTCCTCCTCCTACTGCCTCAAAATGCTAGCATTTAAGTCAAACTCTGACACACTCCAAAAATATGTTCATTTTAATTGCTTGGGTTTTGATTAACAAAATAAATTGTTTGAGCAGGGAGACTGGTGTTTTATTTATGCATTTTATTTTAGCAATTTCAGCATTGCAATAGTGTGGCAAATAAAATATCCCCTGATTATCCTCCCTTGTATTTTGATGTGTTGACTAGTAGAATGTGAAATGACAGCAACACAAGTTATGTTATAGTTTAATCTTTAAGGTCTTGCTTTAACAAAATATTGTTGTGGTTAATGTATAGGGCGAGATTATTAACCCACAGCTTCAATTGCTTTTTTTCACCCTGCTTTAATTGTGATTTGTAGAAATCGTAGTTTCTTTCATACATAATTCAGTGTGCAGTCTTGTGGGTGTCCCACGGCTAGTCGATCGAAGAGACAGCTGGTAAATCCTTTAGGCTTTCCTGTTAAGACAGATACAAAGCATTGTTAATACTTCCAAAATACAAGACCCAAGGGAGAGAAAGGTAAAATCATTAAATATGGCTATTTGGAATATATTTATGGTATAACCACTGATATAATCATATTTAAACGATATACTGATGACTCGGCAATCAATGGTAACAAGCTGGCAAACCCAAAAGTCAATATATATAATAACCCTTGTATTTCATTACTTACATTTTTGTGATTTAATGTAAAATGTCATGGATTTTTATTTATATTCTTTACTCTTGTATGTCTTGTTTTGCAATAGCGTTCTTGCAGTGCTCCCTAGTGGTGGCTTTACAACACATAACTAGAACACCAAGTTGGTTACTCACACAGGTCCAGAAATCCAGGCATGCCCTCTATGATGACCGCTGTGTCTGCCTGCTGCTGCCGTGTCTTCATTCTCCTCCGCACGTACATGCTAGTAACCAAGGCAACCACCAGCAACGATGCTGTAACCGACAGCGTGACCGCAATCACCAGAGTAGTTGGGCCTTTGTTGGCCCCCAGGGGTACGTCTGGGGCCATGGCCTTCTCCTTGGGGTGGAGTGCAGAGCGGGGCAGAGGCTGAGGGACCAGCAACTGAGAAATATCTGTGAAGATGAGACACGAGTTGAGATCGGTTTACGAGTGCTGATATGTAATAGTCTCACAAATCAGACTTCGATTATACATCTAAAGTCTCATAGCAGACGAGCTCACATCTGGGTTAACGGGGCATTTCACTTTATTTAGCTTCATATTTGTTTCGACCAATCATGTTGCTGAAGGCGTTGCTCTGTAAGCGTGCAATTGGCTAACAGCGAACACGAACTCTGCCAGCACCAATAAATCTTTCACTGTGGGAAGACAAGGTTAAACATCCTGTCCAGCACCAACGGTCTTAGAAAAAGTGTCTAAAGGTTTCAAATTAACATTGTTAATATTGGCCACTTTAGAAATACACATAAAAATGGAGAATTCCCTAAAATCCCCCTCTGAAAGCTTCATCCATTCATGCAAAGGAGTTTATCTTCTGTGGAACAAAACAGGAAACAAGGCGTAATTCTGATTACTGTCTCCCTCCGAAGGTTCTGCTTCAACATAGTACGACTGCTGGATCCGAGATAAGATACATAACTCTTTACAACTCTTCACAACTCTCAAATTGCACCTACAGCACCTTTAAAGATGAGAGAGCGGATGAGAGAGCAGAAAAGAGCAGCAGAGAGCAAGATTTCGAAAAGATGCCCAAACCCCCCAAAAAGCCGCCTCTCTCTCTTTTCCCTCCCTACGTTTCGCCGCCATTGAGATTGCATTCACACACCTGTGATTGACAGGCAACTTGTATTCCCCCAAACAAATAAGGGAAAAGATGCCCTGATTGGTCAGAATGAGCCATGAGCGATCTAAAATCGAAATGGTCCTCCACAGAGGCAGGCATAGTCAACTAAAAACAGATATTCTCACAGAGCATTTCACTCACTAATAGCAGACGGATGGCTATGCCCTTTCTAACTAATTACACTCAAATTCTAGCTCTTAAATCTTACCTACAGCATAAACAGCATAAACTGAATTAATAAACAACACAACGTCCTAATAGACTTTGTCACTATCACATTCAATAGTAATGTCCCACACCTTCCAGACTCAGGAGAAAGAAGGCGTTGTCTCCTTTAATGTACTTCCTGCTGTGCAGTCGGCTGTGGGTGAGGAAGCTGCTTGTGCCGGTGCCAGGGCCGCGATAGTAGCTCCCCTTAGGGCTGCTCACCAGGGACCCAACCTTACTGGGCCGGTCCCAGAAGTACTTTTGACCTGTCAAAGGAAGGAAATGAAACCTTACTTTCTTTCACCCTCATCCGTGCTCTTCTGCTCACTACCCGACTGGTGCCTTCCCAGAGCCCTAATGATTTGTTGTTTTTAGGAATTTGTTGTTTATTGCTTCTGTGTCAATGTAGATACCATTATCTACTCTGCACACTCTCTCCATTTGTCGCATGCATATGCTTGCATATGCAGAAACCATATTTTTTGCTCAAATTAAAATTGTTTGCTTTCTAAACAACCGGAATGGGAGGAAAGGTATAGACACGCACATACGCACATGACTGAACCTAAATGTAACTAAACTACTGGAATGGGACGACAGTCAGACGCACATGCATGCACACAGACACACACACACACACAGACACAGACACATAAACAAAATAATGTAATTTGACATAACCTAATAGCAATAAACAATTATATTGATCTGTCCCTGAACTTTGATACACCAGGTTAAGATCCTTGACAAGAATCAACGTCTTCCACAATTCACTGCAAACAGTGTTGACTTGTTCCAACCCAGCCTCTCTGGGCTTGGCAGGCGGGCCTACCGTCCAGCTTGTTTGGATCAGTGGTGACCATGCGGTGCATGCTCATGCGGCTCCTGACGTCAGACTGCTGGTCCATCAGAGCCATGGTTGCCTGGTGCCAGGGACAAGGCCACTTCAGCTGGTCGTCGTTGGGGCCGGAGGTCAGGTGCAAGTAGAGCGCCATGGTGCCTGGACGGTCGCTGAGCCCGTTGAGGTACACGCCTACCTGCACGGCAGGACAAAACTCAGGATATAACTACCACCCGCCTTTTTGGAGAATTTCTGCCTTAATAACTCTAGCATCTGTGATGACCGCATTCATGACAGTAGCAGTGGAAATTGTACACCTTGTTGTTTATGTGGATATTCTAATGAATCCATATGCTTGCAAGTAAATGGATAACCTATGGCCATCAAAGGATTATGTCAATTGTATGTTTCACAACTTATGTGTCCACCCATGTGCCCACCCATTTTATAGTGGCTTAGGTGTTTCACAAGGAAGAAGCTGAGGCGTACTTCTGCTCATGGTCTAAATCTTCCCTGGAACAGCTCACAGACTTCCTAGGCATATGGTATGCATCCCGCTGATTGGGAAACCCCTGTATTAATTGTTAGCACTCCATCGCAGACAATAGTGGTTAGTCTATTCATAATTGACAGTTGAGTAACTGTGGTATTGTGCCGTATTGGCGGTCATGAAGAGTCAGAGAATAGTGTGAATATAAATAGCAATAGAGGCATTAGAAGCCTGAATATGAATATTATTGAGCGGTTTATTCGCTGGGGATTGGAAGTCAAGAGCAAGGTGTTGGTTAAGGACTCACCTGGAAGGAATAGCCAGTCGGTGACAGAAAGGAGGGACTGTACACCTTGGTGCCTACTGGCGTGGTTGCCAGGAGACCGGTGATGTTGCGTATTTTCCACACATGCTGTGGGCATTGGCCGGACCAAATGTTAACGTCATCGAGCGAGAGACCCCCCAATGTGGCAGAGGCGTCTCCCTTCACCCCCTCGAAAACCACACGGGACTTTTTGGTTATGCTGAGAGTCACGTGATGCAGCTCCCATGATCCGCTTGAACCTTTGAAATATTTGAGAAATAAACGGACATGGTCAACATGAGCAATAATCCAACAGATAGAGAATTTTTTTGTTCCATTCACAAATAATATACAGATGGCAGCTAGGCAGGCTTTTTCTAGGTACCCAAAGCGCTCTATATAGTGAGCATGTGTGTGTGTGTGTGTATGTGTGTGTGTGTGTGGGGGGGGGGGGGGGGTATGAGGTTCACCTCATCCACTACCAGTATGTGGCACACACTGGCTGTCACAGTGGGGAGGTGTGGAATGATGAAACTATCCAACTAGAGACCGGAGAATGACTTGGGGGCCATGTTGGGACAAGAGCAGGGTAGGGAATTTGGCCAGGTCAGAGGGAGTCAGGACCTCGTTTTAGCGTCTCATCTGAAAGAGGATGATCTTCAACAGGAGTCCATTACTCCTTACTGGCCCTCCAACACCTCTACCAGCACCAACTGGTCTCCGATCCAAGGATGGACCAGGACCCGCACTGTTTAGCTTCCAGAGAAGCCAGTATTGCTATGCAGGTAGCCACAGTTAATTTGGACTTTGAGCAATAGGACTAATAGAAATCGATGATTGTGAAGTTTATGCCGAGGAGAACATTTTGAAACAGATTGAAACAGCATCGCATTTTTCCTTTGAAATCATTTAAAATAAAATTGAAAGACAATAGCCTAGTCCTAGGCCTAGTGTTGATTTTAACACACCTGTTATGGTCTTAAAAAGCGTCAATCGTCCATCAGGGTTGAGTTGGTCATACTCCCGCACCCAAATTTTGAGGGAATCTCTAGCGCCCCCACTGCTGTAGAGGAAGAACTGCAGGCACTGGACTCCAGGTTTAGGATACAGAATACGGCTCTCAAGAAATCCACTGTCACCAGCGAACCCAGATGTAGTGCTGAAGTGCATGAAGTAGCCCTTTCCTGTGGGAAACAGTGTCTATTACTGCAAATTAAGCGTATTAAGCCACAATACATAATGTACTTTACAGTATTTCCCCCCCAAGTCTATTTCCATTCAAATGTTCAATAGAGACAGTTGCATTATGTAAGACATTTGTTTACTAAAAATTGTGTATCACGATAAAGGTAAATTCAATAGTAGTATTTAGACATTTTGTAAAGGTAAAGGCAAACAGTATTGTAAGCAGTATTGACCTGCACTCAGAATAAGTATTGGCAACTGCAAACTGTTAGATGTAGGTTGCTGGGGCTTATCCTGTACTTTGTTCTGCCTTATAGTAAGGTCACTTAGGGTTGGTGGCATATCGCCTTCAAAAAAACAACACTTAGGCCTATGTGACCCAATACATTTATGGCCAGATAAGGTGATGAGCTGTGATTGTGAGTCTATTTTAGAGAACCAGATGGTTGTATAACTCACAAATACACAACAAAATATATTGTGCGTTCCAGAATTGTTTATAGCCAAACTATATCCATTGATCAATGTATTCCATGTATTATCAGATATCAAAAGAAGAGAAAAAAAACATAGTTTATTCCTACATTGAATGCATTGTATTACTGAAAATAAAACATCAAACCAAAACAATGACTAGGATAACATAGTAATGAATAACAAGTATAGGTATACAAGTTATTGCTACCTATGCATTGTCCCATTGTGGTGAAGTCTGTTTGGGGTCCTGCACTCACAGCCCTACGTTGTTCCCACTTGTGGTTCGGACCCTGGATCATCCCACAGATGTTCAACTCCTCAAAGTTGCAGCTCTCCACCAAGGTGGAAGAGGTAGCTGTGGAAGGATTAATGTGATGGGTTAATAATGGCAGATGCTGTTCTGCTATAAAGACAGATGAGCTAAACACACAGTCTGTCTTTAGCATTTTATCTGAATCAGGGGGAAGGTTATCATACAAAACGCATTGGGTATGAACTTCCCTTTGCCTAATTGCCTAGGAAGGTGTATTTATCAGTGAGATACGCAACTATAATACATAAATATAATAAATCAATAAAATATTAAAATATCAATAATAACAATTGATAAAATGTTTCAGAGTCTACACTGTATATGCTGTTTGGACTTTGACCATTTTCAAATCCGCTGAGTTCAGCATTTAAATGGGAAATATCACACTGGGAAATACATTTATTGTTATTGATTACACAGTAAGTGAAGATAGCACATTATAGCATCATTGGGCATAGTGCCGCATTAGGCAATTAGAACAACAATAAACTATATACAAAATTATGAAATAATTACATGATACAGCCACATCACATCATCACAACTGTTTTTACTGGACTTTTTTTGTTTGTTAGTTTAGTAGCTTAGTTAATTATGTTTGTAATTATTATAAAAAGTGCAGTTACGCACTTCAAATCATCTTAACAACATCAAACTCATGGCTAGCTGGGCTCAAATTTGTACTCAAGTTATGTCAAATCCTACACTTATTTGAGCCCATCATGCATAATGCAGCATGCAATCACCGGTGGTTTACAGTTGTTTCATTTATGTATGTCAAAGCACCAGCAATGGTCAGCCATGTGTAATCTTCACTAGTTTAGTCTACTACCTTTGCCCTGGTATAAAATGAGCTAACCCATAATTAGTGTCATGAGCGACACCTGTGTTTGTGCTATGATGACGCCTCTGTGAAAAGGGTCTATTGGTAGAACTCAACTCACTGCAGTTGTAGAGGCGGTTGAGCTTGAGCAGGTCGCTGTCGCTGAACTCCATCCGTTGGCCGACCACGTCCATGAACTCCGGGATCTTGGTGACAATGGTAGGCTCCGTGCCGATGTTGAACGATGTCTTGCTGTAGTGCATCACTGAGCCGTAGTCGTAGGGCACGCCCAGGGCACTGGACACCTTGTCGTCATATTTGTTGAAGTTGTGATCCTTGCCTGTGTTTGAACACATAGAGTTTGCATGTTGGACAATAGAGATGTTAGAAAAGAATACAATACAATAGAACAGAAAATATTTTTATTTGCCCCAAGGCGGAATTTGCCCTGCACATGCAGAGGATCTGCAAAACAGAAACAACCCCATACCTCATACACCCTTCATATATTACACCTGAATACAAACAATGTACCTCTCGCCACCAGGTATTAAAATGAATAAACAAATTTTGCATTGTAATACAAAAATATATAACTTATATAAATGCTGTCTGTGTAAATACTGAATATATTGTAGTGGTCAGGTTGTTGCGGCTTGTAAGAGAACATTTGCAGTCCTCACTGCTGACACTGACACCATACCTGGCTCAATCTGATCCCACATGATGTTGACGTAGTCGTCGCGGTCCGCTCGGGACTGCTCGTGCCAGAAGCCCAGCGCGTGCAGGAACTCGTGTTCCACGGTGCCGAGGCGGTCGCAGTTGCTGCCGATGGACAGCCTCTGCTTCCCCACGCGGCGGTTCCCCACAGAGGAGAAGCAACTGTCCAAGACCACAGACAAAGTGGAAACGTTTCTTCAAACTGTGTATGTCATCAATGTCATCATCATAACTATGTCATTGTACTTGTTCATTCATTTGTGGTCTTAACTAATGATTGTGATGAAAAGCTATGATGTAATTACTACTAATAATTACCCCAGTATTATTAACTAATTAACAAATAAAGTGATATGTTTGAATATAGGCTATATAATATAATGTTAAATCATAATCATTCAAATTCATGTATATGAACGTATACAGCAAGATAGAGGTGCATAATATGCAGATTTGTTCTCACCCACTTCCCTTGAACACAGAGATGTAGTTCTCCTCCCCTTTCCATGGTGTGAAGTCAATGCATGTCTTCAGTCTGTACTGCTCGAAGGCCTTCAGAATCACCCCTTTGGCATTCATCTCTACAGGTCCCATGGATATGTATGTACCAGGACACACACACACACACACACACACACACACACACACACACACACACACACACACACACACACACACACACACACACACACACACACACACACACACACACACATATACACACACACACACACACATACATTTAAACGTTTGGTCCATGTGTATGCACTTTCAATATTTCAATATTCTGATGCTTTTGAGATTCCATATGAGAGCATCATCTCACCCACGCTTTCTTCTATATAGTAAGGAATCGTTTTTGGCCAACGGTACTGGTCTCCAATGATGGAGTTTCTCCCGTCCGACTTATTGGAATGAAGAATGAGACAGGTTAACATTTAGAAAGCCGTGATACCTTTGAGAACCTATCTTTAATGTTGGTTTGTTGCCAGTTCCTACCTTTAACTTTGTGTGAACTGACACTTCAACAACGTTTTCAAACAAATTGGCCCAGGTTGTTTCTGACTTTACCATCAAACATTGCTGCGTTAGATGTTAGCCTTTTGATTTTGTGCTTATGTGTGTGTTTTAATATTTAGTGTGACATCTCATTAGCACACATTTACATTAATCTGAATCACAACTTAAGTGAAAACACAATCAAGAAGGCTCTTCATATTATGACTCTAGTGAAATAGTGATGGCAGCTTGGTGGATGAAACTCGATCAACTTGATCAGGTAAAGGTATCTCAGGGAACACTAACTCACCTCGTCATTTTCAATATCACCCTCCAACAAGTCAAGTCCTGCCATAACAAAGTGTTATTTTTAACATCCACAAGGAGGTATGTTCAGAATAATGATATAAATATATAGTCAGAGCATAGAAACCAAGAGAGATATACAAACCCTTATTGACGTCCAAGATATCCCAGTCCTGGCCCTCATCAACATCAATTTCTATGGCATAGAATAGATGTATGTACAATAATATGCACAAGTAGAAATAGCAGAGCAATTTGAGAGATTTTTAGAAACACAACAGAAATCCCCAAAATACAAAGTAATGGCAGCGGTGAATCACTTACCTGTTTCTCCGGACAGTTCGGCAGCCGTCTATGGAAAATGTTAATTAGAATGCATTTATTCCAGTTCCACTTTTCACACTAGCCTTGCACGATTTAGGCTGGCCTCGCGAGGCTACTCTTACTCTATTCTATTGTAACTCCCTTTTCATTTGTGCACTAGGGATATGGTTGTGTTCACTGGCTCCCTTTTGCAGAGTAGCATAAAGAACAGTTTACTTTCGGTAGTTCCATTGACTGATAAGTAAAATTGTGGGTTTGATTTTTGGTTTGGCAAGAGTGCCTAAACCTACAGATGCACAATTATGATAATTTATATTTGTGGCATTTGTCGGTTCATTGTTTTATCATACTTGAGAATAATACAATTAAAAATTACACTCTCATTGTGTATATTTTCCTACCGAACATAACACAGTAATTTACTTTACTTTTTAATTAATAAGAAAATCCATGTCACAAAAATGCATGTACTCACCCGGTACCAGGTCAGTGCAATGACCAGGATTAGCCTTCTGGAAAGCATAGCTCTAATCGAACTAGCCAGAGCGAGAGAGCAAAGACTATCACTCAATCCTCTCTGACAATGCTCTGCAACAAATGAAGCTTGTTGCAGTTGCTTGTGTTCTTTAAAATTTGTTCTTTGCACTGATATTTTTATGGCCTAGTTGGATAAAGGTTTACAGAGCAAGGTTATTCATTGATAATTTATTAGTGTTGCTTAAGTTATGGCATGCGTAATAACCTATTTATCCCAATTTTCCACAGTGTCAGATACAGAGATATCCTTAGGACACGTGGCAGAGGACCCAAACGATGAATCAAAGCGGTACCTTTAATTTATTTTTGTTCTTTTTTATCAAATGGCCAGGTAAGAAAAGACGTAATAGATATTCTTGGACAACATAAAAAAATTCCACACCTGCAATGTCTCTGCAACATATGATATAAGATATTACATGTGGAGAAAATTTATGAAAGGCCAACAGACTATTGTGATATTGGCAAAACATAATGTTTGATCCACCCCAGTGATTAAAGGAGTCTAAAAAAAGTATCCCACTTTATTGATGTTTCTAATAGCCATGAAAAAGACTATTCCGGTACAAATAACGGGCGCTCCATCAAGTTTAAACATAAGTATGCCTATGTGGAGCTATGACTGAAAGGTTAAATGGAGAAAAACTGGACCAAACAAGAAAGACAAGTTACACATAGATGTGCCAGGGTGTACGCTGAAATAAAAATACAAAGTTGTATTATTGAACGTTTATTGTAACATATGTTGTGTACAAGCATTACAAAAATAAATAATAAAAAACTTCAACGTCCCATCCAGTAAGTTTCAGCACCGTGGCATCACACCGGCATCACATGACTCTCTTCTGGTCGCACTCAGGAAGCAGCACAGATCAGCAGGCTCCGGGAGGATCCAACATGGCTGCTGTCTACTGACAGAAGGGGAGTTGTTTTCAACTCACAAGTGGACAGATCAATAGATCAACCCAAATTAAGAAGATTATATATATTCTTTAGGTGTTCCGAACCTGGTGTGCAATGGCCCAGTGTGTTCAGTCCGTGCAGGAGTTCATCCAGGACTCATTTGTCCCGATGGTAGCCGTTCTATGCAGCGAAGATGCGGAGAAAGTGACTCGCAAAAACAACCTGAATTTCGCCGAGCTGCTCAGGCCCTTCTGCCGACTAACATCCGAGGGTGAGTGATGCCTGACCACCTATCTCCGTATATACGCATTCGAAGAGGTGTCACACACCCGACACTTGAGTTAATCCTGTTATTGAGTCTGGGTTGTGGCTATCTTAAGATAGCTAGTTCCTCAACATTGAGTTAGCGTGCTGCCAACATGCTAGGCTAGTCACTACTAGAATGTGAAGCTATTGCTGTCAGTCACAGGAAAACAGGGAGGCGAGACTGAACCAGGTGGATTCAGAGCCATTCTTTAACCTTCCTATCTATCAACTGTAATGCGAGACGAACGGTTGACACCCAACCCGCGAGCCTCCATCACACGACGGCTGTCTTCTTGAACATTAGCCAGCTCCTCCGCTAACACCCTGCTCAAGTAAGGATGGCTAACAAGATGGCTAGTCCGCTAGTGGACAGCTCTGTCAGGCCCTGTCCTTCCACATAGGGTTTGTGACGGAGACTATCCCTAGCTAGTTCAGCTCAGTGCACTGGGGATGTTGTCATTGATTGTTTGCTAGATCGTTCACTCAGCTGCTTGGTGTGTCATTTTCAGAGATTGTCTCTGTTCACTTCTTAATTTAGACAGAAATATCTTGGAAAATGCTGTTCCTTATTTTTTTGCTGAAGGCTATTCAAATGCACAGCAACATGAAGTACGCTCTAGGTGAAATTGATCTGCACACACTAGGTCGTTGCACAAAGTCGTTATTCTGGTTTACCTATTATTCACAATGGTGAGTCGAACGTTGGAGAAACATGGGGCTAGTTTCATAATAACATGAAATGTCATTAGGTAAGCATTAGGTTAGGCATATTATGTCGTTAGGTAAGGTATTTTATAAGCAAAATAATAGAATAGTGTTCACAATGTCTATGAGACACTTAAATCAACATACCTTACCTAGTATGTTGCTTCTAGTATCTAAAACAATGTGACTAATATTATGCACTCTAATTCAAAAGGTGTATCTGCATCACATAAGACTACAACCAGTCTTCTTTTGCTTATCAAATAATATTGTAATTCTTAACTGTCTGAGATGTTAACAACTGCAGCAAACGAGTCCTACTGATCATCTTGGGATAAGATGGCTTGTGCCACAAACATACATGTTCCAAATTAACTGCTCAATGTCTCCGCCAATATGCTCATTATCTAAACTAAATTATCACAAACCCACAACTGTCTACATTGGAAGGGACATTTGAATGGCTATTAGAAACTTGAGCCTACCCTGGATAAAAAAGAGCTAGAGTCACCACAGACCACTAATCGGGACTAAGACCGAAGGACTGCAACCTAAAGTAAACACATGTATTCAATAGAATCCATCCATAGTATGTTTCTGACTATCTTATCACTAGTACACAATAACGGTGCAGTAATAATTTGATGAAAATATATTTTGGATAATTTTTTACATGTATCACTCAATCAGTGAAAGAGAAACACAAATGAATGCCTCATTTAAATTGAGGATGGAAAAAAGTTTCACATGATAATCATGATCATGTACCATCATAATTTACCATATAGCTTATTCTTGATAATTTTTTTGATACACAAACTATATCGGAGTCTAATTCTTATTAGCACTAGGAAATCCTGGCAATTGTTTATGAACAATGCAGAGCCTTACTTGTGAGCCCGTGCTCATACATTGCAGCACATTATCCAAGTCACACCTCTTTGAGTTAACCAAACTACATTCGTAATTTGTTTTTAGTGATTCCACACAACAATGCTGCTCGGAAATAAGTTAATCAATCCTTTGTTGCCCTTTCTTCAAACCAGTTTGTTCAATTCTATAAACTTATTTTGGTGTGTTAATTGTTCAAATGCCGCTTGTGATTTCCCCCCACAGGCCACATACGTGACCCCAATAATCAGGTGCAGCCAGTGAAGAACTTGCGCATCAGTGTCAACAACGTGTGCACGAGCCCCGCACCAGCCACAGGTTCCCTTACCCCTGCCCAGCGTCGGCTTCTTGGCGAAGTGGTATCATCCATCCAGCCACCAGAAGGGGGCACTGCAAACATCATCACAGCAGGAGACCATGACCTCAGCTTTAACGGTGAGTAAAAGGTGGACAACGGGGGTGACCTGTATGCATATTTGGGGAGCATAGCTCAAAACACGTTATCAACAAATCACTGACTGTATGAGGTGTTCAACAACATGCTGTTTAGCACAGGGGGATTGAGCTAAATGAATGGCTTGTTAGTGTTCAGACTTTTTAGTTGTAGAAACTTGTAGGTAATTTGTAATGTACATACTTCACTAATATTCAAACATGGATTTCAGCCATTCCAGGGTTGTTTGACATCCCAATTGGAAATGGAAATCTTACTAATTTCACCATGTGAATTTTGCTATTCTGTACTTTTCTGTATGGATGTCCTGTCTAGTAGAGGGTAATAGAGAGTCTTTTGAGACTCATTTAACAGAATTAAACCAGAAATGTAATATATCTCCGACGACATGTAAGCTTTGATGGTCCTTTACAAACCCATATCAGGGGTTACGTCATAATCATACCAGGACCCTAGGTAAATGTAGTTCATTCAGAATGGGATTTATGAGTGATGCGAGGGAGGCATCCTTAACCCAAAGGTCAGACACTGACTTTTTTTTTTATGACTTAAGTGACAGGCTAGGTTACTGACCCAACTCCCAGTGGCTTCTTTTAGAACATCTGCAAGCAGCCTCAGCGAGAATAAGCTGATTTCTATAGATAACGTTCCAGCATTTATAGAATACCAACCAATCACCAAGTCCTTCAGGTTCCTCCAGCAGCACACAGAACGTTGCTTCATCACATACTGACAGCTCTCTTTCTCCCCTCTTGTTCCTTGTTAATACACATCTCTGGATGCACCTGCGGTAAGATACATTTTCCCAAACACACCTAACCCAGTAGAAACCATCATACCATGCAGTAGAGATGCTGAACATAGTGTAAAAACAGTCATTTACAATAGTATTAATATACTAATTGATTTTCTTACCACACACACACACACACACACACACACACACACACACACACACACACACACACACACACACACACACACACACACACACACACACACACACAGTGTATGTGTGGAAATCCGTTGCACTGGGTCCTATATTCCTAAGGGCAAACATAGCGCTAGCGTGTTCTCTATTGTGTTTGGTCTAACACAGGCCCCTGACGTCTCCTCCTTCCCCTCTAGAATTCACCTCCCTCCTGGAACTTCATAGCACCTTTCTCATGGACAATGCAATTAAAAAATATATATATATCCTTACTAAATTCTACGCTATTACAGTATTAACTAACAGGAATGGGACTGCCGCTAATGCTAACAGGCCCTGTGTCTCTTGTCTCTCTCTCTCTCTCTCTCTCACTTTATTTCTCGCTCTCTCTCCCCCCTCTTCCACCTATCAGATCGCTCTCTTAAAGCGAGCGCCCCATGGTACAGTGCCTGGAGACAGACACTCTCAGAACTCTCCAGCTCCCAGCACTATACAGGTACCCTTGTCTCGCACCCGTTACTGCTCAGCAGTGGCACCGGGGGTGGTGGTGGTGGTGGTGGTGGTGGTAGTAGTAGTGACCAGAATAGTGTGCAATTCATCCTTCCTTTGACTCTTCTAGCTGAGACATTGCTCTGCCTCATTCTTTATGAGTAACTACACTGGAATAGATACTCGCCTGTATTACAGAGTATCAAGATGGATTCTAAACCTAAATGGCAGAAGATGTGTCTACTGTGTAGTTACTCTTTAACTTCCTTTCAATTTCCTCCGCTGTACATGGGTGTAGGATTTGTTTTAGCAACCTCAACCTTTAACCAGATACAGCGCTTTACACTTCACAACCCCAAATCTGTACCAATGTGCCAACACAAATACTGGTATTGGATATTAGTATGATACCTTAGGGTACTGCAGGAAACTGGATTATATCATCGTCATTGTTTTCCAAAACACCTTTCTAAATCCATTCTGTTCAGTCAAGTCAAGCAATCGATAGGATTGGTATACTGTACTGTAAATTCTGGACCATGAATTTATGGCAGTGAAGTGTTTTTTTCCGTATCACTTATCAATTTTCCTTATCACTTACCAATCACCCATTCTGCATCATTTTGAGTGGCCCAATACTGGTACAAGTATACCACTCCTCCTTGCACAGTATTTATTCCATCCCCACCGGTTAACCCTCAAACTTACACCTATGTCTCTGCAGGCCTTTCCCCACGTGCAGTAGGGCTCTTCCTTCCCAGGCTTAGACTTCTAACGTGTGCCGTGCTTCCTTTTTGACGTACCAACATTTTATTATGTTTCTTAATTAGGTTTTGGGCTGTCTTTAAACTATTAAAAGGATTAAATAAGGATCTAATGAAAATGTGCTTGGGGCTGTGTTTTAATATTTGCATTATACATGTCCTGACACACTCCTAATGTTCACTGTTTGTCTATAGGGGACATTTTAAATTGGCGCTGTAGTTGGCCTTGTTTGGAACTTATCTGTTTTAAGGAGGATTATAGACCAGAGATCCATTGCTTTATAGTTTTTTGGTAATGATTAGTGAAAAAAATGTGTGTCGGCCCAAGTTTAACTTAAATTGAATTGTGCTTTAAAACGTTATTATTAAATACAGAGTAAAGTAGATATAAAAGGTTTGTCCGTTGGCTTACCGTAATAACACTTGAGAGTAAAATAAATCATGTATGCTGTATCTAGGGCAAACCTCTCAAATGTACCTCTCCATAAATTGTTGATTGAGAGACATTTGTGGGTATAAGAACTTGAACCATATCTGATATCGTTGTCCTTTATGGGTCCACTCTTCCAAATCACCCTGTCTATCAGCTATGCTCTTGGCAGCTCCTGCCAACTGTATAATCTATGTGCTTTTGCTAATGCTATGACGCTCTTACAATGAACCACATGAGTGCATTCCTCTTGATTGAATGCAGCTAAAAGGTGGGAAAGAGTTCCCACTTTAATGGGTCCATTTGACAACCCGCTTAATGAAAAGTAGTGGGGTGCGCAGATGTTGTCTGTGGAGTCACCCTTTTTTGTAAGTAGCGAACTATGATTACACTGGTTTGTGTGTGTCTGTTTGTGTGTGTGTGTCTTTAATCATTTTAGGGGTATTGTAGGGACAAGGGCTTTTCAGTGTTTCTATGTTATTTATACAGTGGTTTAGATCTGTTTTAAAGCCTTTTCAAGAACAATACAAAACACAGGTTTTCTTTCAAACGCTTTCCGGTTCCTATTAAAGATATATAATGTATATATAATGAGCAGATGATAATCAAGTTCCTTTCTCCACAATAAGTGACCCATCTCTATTAGCTAGTTGTAATCTAGATCAAATGCATCAGGCCGTGAACAGACGTAGCTGTAAATTGCTGCACTTAATAAAAATGGTACTTTGACTGCAGTTTCCAGCTAGCCAACTATTTCAGCTTATTTCCAAGATGGAGGCTCGCTGATAGAGGGTGGTAAGGTGTTTGCCGTCCAATCAAAACACAGTGTTTTGATTGGGAAGTTGTATTGTATCACTGTCCCCTCTTATCTCCTTCATGTGGCTTGATCTGCTCTGTGTGTCTGCAGCCACCACGCCCTGGTTCGAAGCCTACAGGGAAAGCTTCCTGCAGTCCATGCCGGCCTCCGATCACGAGTTTCTCAACCACTACCTCGCCTGTATCCTTCTGGTTATAACCACAACTCGTCCATATCAAAATGTGATGGTGGGAAACCGCTTGCCTTAACATTTGAGGCTCTGTGTAAAGTTGACGACTATATCGTATCATCTCAACACACATGCACACATAGGGGACAGGCTGTAGTTGTTGTTGAGTCCTTGATAAAACCACGCCCCTGCGTCTAAGGCCTGCTGGTGGTATCTTCCAGTGAAGCCGTCCCAGTGGAACAGTTCCTCAAGCTGTCTCAGGAGCAGCACCGCATCCAGCACAGCGGTGACTACACCCACCCCAGATGGTTCATCCCCAACACGCTCAAGTACTACGTCCTACTGCACGACACCAGCCAGGGTGACGAGCAGAGGTAGCGGAGCTATAAACTGGGGACCAATGGGAATGGGCAGGGACCTCACTAGAACGAGTGCCATTGTGATATGTATTGTGATTCTGTACATATTGTGAAACAATATTAAGTTTGATTTTATCTGATGTGTGGTTTTTAGCTGCAGTGAAAAATATAGGCATTGAAAATGCATTTAAAACCCAGCTGATCTTCGTTTTAAGTAACTTCAGTGTACGATCAAATTTCTAAAAACATTCTTGAATTAGAAAACCTAAATGAATAAAATGTTTATGTTTGTGTTAACCTGACTGGTCAAGTGCCCCATCCCTAGTGCAACGCCAAAAGCATAGTGGAATAGTAAATAGTTGTGTTGCTGTGTTAAGAAATCTGGTGATTTCTCTTTTACGAAGTTTAAACTTTTAAATTGGGAAGCATCTAAAGCCAGGAGGTTTTTCACTAACATTCTTACGTGCCGTTGAATTATGGGTTCCTGTTATTTTCTGTTCATGCCGGTGTGTTGTTGGCAAGAACTCTTGCTGTAGGTATTCTGTGCTAGCCAGCCCTACCGTGTTATTCAGTGTTTCATTTGAAGTTGCCGCACAACCAGAATTGAGCATCTCTTTGTGTGCCTTAAGTGAGTGAGTTCACTGACTGCATTATGTACTAATTGTATACTTTTGTATTTTTTGCCAATGGTTCTCTTTCCCTGTTGTCCTCCCCTTGAATGCTCCAGGGCTGATGCAGTGTATGAGGATATGAAACAGCGATACGGCTCCCAGGGTTGCTACCTTCTCAAAATCAACTCTCGAACTTCTCCAACGGGCACTAATGAGCAGATCCCTGACCCCTGGAGTCAGTACCTGCACAAGAACAACATACTGAACCAGGTCAGCACCGGCGTTATTCTAAAGAATTACCCTCATTATTTCCCCCATTCAGGTCAGAATATACACAGAATTCAATAAAATAAATAGTGTTTTGCAAGCGTTTAGCATTGCAGCTGTCAATCACGACAATCTGAATAACCTTAAATCTCTCTTTGTCTGTGAGGTGGGATTTTAGTGTTTGGTTACTCTTAAACCCATTACGGCCCAACCAAACTATCACAAATAGCAGAAACCTCAACCTAGAGCGTATGTAGAAACATTGTTCAGTTGTGTTAATATATGAATGAATAAAGGTGAGGGAAATAATCAGTAAAACTGCATGTGAACATTATTGTGATTGGCAAGTTAATCAGCCTTAGGACCTTGTAGAACTAGTTGTTTGGTTAGACCTACTCTGATGTAATGTTGACATTTCTTTATTGTGAATGTAATGTTTTATGCCCTCTCATTCCTCAGGAGTCTTGTGAGGAGCCTGCCCCTCCACTGGTTACAGAAGCAAACAGTGTTGTAGCTGAGAATGATGTTGGTAGTAGTGAGTTGAATTTGCAGGAGACCGCTGAGAAAGGTGAGTGGTTGTTGACACAATTTCAATGTGAATCTCCTGCGTGGTCGACTTCTGTATCAAAGCGCTTGTGTCTCCTGGTTTCTGGTCTGGACGTAATTAGATAAGCAATAATCGTACAATTGGATATGTAACATGATTCTTGGGTGATTATTCAATATGTAACTATTGACACAATCTTTGTAACATGAATGTCTGTGTTATGGTTTGAAATGTCAAAAAAAGTTGTTAAAATGTTGATTGATCTGTTAAATATATAAAGATGCAGTACGACAGATACGGTCATCTCCTGACATTAATGTATCAGAACACCGTGTTCGACTACACAACTACGGAAATCGAGCACAATTGATGGAACAATCCGTTAGTGTCGTATCTTTTTTTGCTGGAGAAAGTGGCCAATAATGCCACCTGTAACTAAGAGTCCAAGAACGATTTGGTGTTGAGCTCCCGGCGTCCCAACCAAACCGACCCGTGTGTTCCCGTCAGACGAAGTGCCCGACAGCATGCAGAGCCACCCACTCCAACTAGACTGCCCTCCCAGTGGGGGTCTGGACACCCTCGGGGTCCTGCCCCCCGGGGGCCCGACAGCAGCCAGAGCTGCAGTCATGGCGGCCGCAGGGACCCACGGGAACTGTCTTACGCTGAACGATCATGACCACATCAGGCAGTTCCTGCAGGAGTTCACCTTCAGGGGCCTCCTCCCCCACATAGAGAAGAACATCAGGCAGCTAAATGACCAGGTACACACGCGGTCAACACGCTGCACACACACACACACTCACTCACTCACATACACTCACTCACTCACTCACTCACATACACTGTCTCACTCACTCATACACATGTTATACACATAAACACAACACATGGTTGCCAAAGGTGAAATTGTTGTACTATATTAATTAGTCATTCATTTTATTCATCCATTCATGCAAATTGTGAATCGCTGTAAATATGCTTGCTCTCACACAAAATACACATGCACATAGGTTAATTGAAATATAGACCTTTTCTAAACATGTATCTAAATGAGCATAATGGTCTTTCCCCATTGTATCTTCATTGTGTTCCTCATTTCTCTTGTTTTCTTGACTAAACCATTGGTGGTAGCTGGTCTCGCGGAAGGGCCTTAGTCGATCTCTGTTCTCGGCTACTAAGAAGTGGTTCGGTGGAGGCAAGGCTCCGGAGAAGAGCATCGCTGAGTTGAAGAGCACTTCTGGTCTGCTGTAAGTTTCTCTTACACTATACCATTGGTTTGTTGGTTGGTTGGAGGGATGGATATTTTGTGACTTCATTTTTATTCATTAATATAATTTGTTTCTTTGATTCTAAGCAATATAGATGGATGTGAGCTATATTGTGTGAGCTTTGTTACATACTTTATAACAGATTACAGACAATAATTGAGACTGAGTTTAAAGTTGAATAAAATGAGTCATCAGTATTATTGACCTTTGACCTTTGGCCTTTGAAGCTACCCACCGGAGGCCCCAGAGCTGCAGATCAGGAAGATGGCTGACCTGTGCTTCCTTGTCCAGCACTATGAGCTGGCCTACAGTTGCTACCACACAGCCAAGAAAGACTTCCTGTCCGACCAGGCCATGCTGTATGCTGCTGGGGCATTGGTAAGGACACGTGCACACATTGAGTGGTAAATACAAGGTAGACTTGACCATTGTGTAAGCTTGGTGCCTTAGTCAAAGTAAGTCTAGTGTGTTCTCAACATTACAGTGGCTGTAGGTAAGTTATTAACAGTTGCAAAGAGGGAGAATCAAATGGAGCAGAAGAGAGCAAGATTTGTAAGATTTTTTTTCACTCACTTTTAGTAGCACTAAAGCCAATGCAATCAAGCCGTCAATAAAATCGGAATGTTGTTATGCTGCTAATTTACAATGTCTACAGTTTATTGATACCTGGATGAACGATGCCAAGGATAGTTACAGCCAAACACCATCACTTATCCCATTAATTCTAAAGGGGGGGGGGGGGGGGGGGGGGGGGGGTGGGGGGATAGCAAACCTCGGGAAAGCATTCAGGTCACTTTCCTTCTGCCTGCCATAGCTCTTTTCTGATGCACAGGAAAATCAAAGGCCTAATTTAAAGTAAACACACACACACACACACACACACACACACACACACACACACACACACACACACACACACACACAGTGTGTGCCATTAAAGCAGGGATTTGGAGATCAAAGACGTTGATCTCTCTCTCTCATTTGTCCTCTCTGGCCCTGTTCCATCCACTTTCCTGCAAGCTATGCATTGTGGTTTTGCTGGCCATCAATATAGGAGTAAATAAATGAGATAGGAAGTATAGTCTTGGATCTACCGCTCTTGCCTGACAGATACCTCCTCTCCACTGCCATCCTATTAGGCGATCCCTTTTAAATCCTGAATGCACCTCAGTTGAAACTTCCTGAACTCATTGGCTTCCCCCCCTCCCCTTCTTATGCTTTCAGGAGATGGCTGCTGTGTCTGCGTTCCTGCAGGCTGGGGCTCCCAGGCCGTACCCGGCACACTACATGGACACAGCCATACAGACCTACCGAGACGGCTGCAAGTACGAGCTGTTTGCACCGTTTTAAAGAGAGACTGCATGCTAGACCATATTCACTAGTTGGTTGCCCTCTAGAGGTTTAGAGAAGTGTATAATAAAGGCTGAAATGCTATTCTGGATAATAGGCCGTTTATAGAAATAATAAAGTGATGGACAACAGAAATCTAAAATGTACTTCTAATTATGTTGTTCATTTCTTTCCATTCCTTCATGCCGATTTAATGGGTGTAGTCTATTTTCCCTTCCGGCTACGTAGCCAAGCGGGTGACCAGTTAACGTACACTCACGCGGCCAAGCCAGGCCACTCAGAATCACAGCATGCCACTCAGAATCACAGCATGCAGCTCAGAATGCAGCTTAATGACGCTACGTCGTTTCGGACTTACAAACTACCCCAACAGCGAGGGGGGGGGGGAGGGGAGGGGGGATTCAGGGGATGGATACATCCCTCTGTGATATGTTAGTTATTTTACGTTTTAAAGATCCTGTTCATCACTATAAACCTTTGCTTGTGTACCAATTAATACCGGAAAGATAATGCTACAGATTTAGATCCAGGTGGTGTACATTTCCTTTTTCCATTGACACATAATTGTAGTTCTCTGAACACGAATCATGACTTTGCCTTCTCACTCTTTTGAATGTTTTTATTTTGTATCGAAAATGTTTTGTTTTTAATGTATATATTTCTATTTCTATCGTAACCGTTAGGAACATGGTGCTAGCGGAGCGCTGTGCGTTGCTCAGTGCCGAGGTGCTCAAGAGCCAGGGCAAATACGCCGACGCCGCCACGCTCCTCATCAAGATGACCAGCGAGGTGGGGACGCCACCGGCCCCCCCCCCGTCTTGCTGTGCGCGGCAAGACGGGTTGGCCTCCTTTGCTACACACATTCTGTTGAGGCAAAGCCGACGTGGTTGATGTGTTCAATAGACCCTTTTCACATCGTAGGACAAACACAGGTGTCGCTCATAACACAAATGATGGGTCTGCTGCTTTAATGTACCAGGGCCCGGGTAGTAGGCTAAACTAGTGAAGATAAGTACTACCCTGTTAACCTACGAGAAAGCCTCTTTGAAAAGGGTCTATTGTTAAGATAGCAGAAGGTACCATGTGCTGGTTGGTTACTGGAACTAAAATAATAAATGTTTATGTATCCGAAAAAACTGTCTGTATTTTAGTAAAGTACTGTGTGTGTGTGTGTGTGTGTGTGTGTGTGTGTGTGTGTGTGTGTGTGTGTGTGTGTGTGTGTGTGTGTGTGTGTGTGTGTGTGTGTGTGTGTGTGTGTGTGTGTGTGTGTGTAAAAATTGATTGTCACCTGTACAAATAAATGCATAATGGCTATCCTGACTTCTTCCGTTTACAAAGCCTTAACCACCTCATGTTTCCTTCCCCAGGATTCGGACCTGCGCAGTGCACTGCTGTTGGAGCAGGCAGCTCACTGCTTTATCAATATGCGCAACCCTATGGTCCGCAAGTTTGCCTTCCATATGATCCTGGCTGGTCACCGCTTCAGCAAGGCTGGACAGGTAAACACTTTCATCCATTTATTCAAATGCATGTTATATGTTGTATCCTTAGTTCCTCGCTCTTATCTTCCATTCAGACCGCAAGACATTTTGTTGAGTCGTGTGTGTGTGTGTGTGTGTGTGTGTTCATTATGATGATAGTTATTGGTTAAGCACCCTTCAGAACTGCTTTAACGTACACAATTAAAACACAAGGCAGGGATACATTAACTAAAGGACCACATGGGTAGAGGGAGGGCGGCATTCAATAAAAACTGAAAATATATAATTAAATAAAATACAACAACAAAATGAATTAGGAAGGGGTAGAGCGTGTACCATCAAGGCTTTGTCCTTATTCAGTCCCAGGAAATATAATTAACTTAAATAGGAGAAAATACACAATAATGGATAAGAAGAATAAACAGAATATAGGAAGTGTGCAATGACTCTCTCTTTCTCTGCCTCTGTCTGTGTCTGTCCCCCAGAAGAGGCACGCGCTGCGCTGCTACTGCCAGGCCATGCAGGTGTACCGGGCGCGGGGCTGGTCGCTGGCGGAGGACCACATCAACTTCACCATCGGGCGCCAGTCGTTCACGCTGCGGCAGCCCGACAACGCCGTGGAGGCCTTCCGACACATCCTGACCAACGACAGCCAGCAGGGCGCCACGCAGCAGGGCGCCTTCCTCCGAGAGTACCTCTACGTCTACAAGGTCTCTCTCTCTCTCTCTCTCTCTCTCTCTCTCTCTCTCTCTCTCTCTCTCTCTCTCTCTCTCTCTCTCTCTCTCTCTCTCTCTCTCTCTCTCTCTCTCTCTCTCTCTCTCTCTCTCTCTCTCTCTCTCTCTCTCTCTCTCTCTCTCTCTCTCTCTCTCTCTCTCTCTCTCCTATATTTATTATTGTCTCTTTTTTTTTCTATTGATGCCCCTATGGAGATCTGTCTATCCAATACGATTTGAGCTGGAAATCAGTGGAGATCGTTCGGGGGCTGTTGTGTAGAGCAGTGTGAATGTGACGGGACATGTCTTGGGTGTTTCAGAGTGTGACTGCAGAGGGTGAGGCGGGCCTACCCCAGCTGCCCCTGCCCTGCATCCACAGCGCTGCCACACGCGTCTACTTTGGGCACGAGCGCCGCCTGGCCGAGGGTAAGATACACGAGCGCGCACACACACACACACACACATACAGTTCATGAGACTAGATGGGATCGGAATTACGTTTACATTAGCTTCAACTTTGCTAAGTGTAGACATGCCATTTGCTGATTTGTATTGGACTGTTCTAGTTTAATGGTGAATGCCTTTACTTGCTAGGTCATCGCATATATTTTCCTAATAAGCATTTCTCCTACATTTATGTCTGTACATGTGGGAATATTTCAATGCGGAAGTCATAATGTTAGATATTTGATATCACTCACATGATACGCATACATACTTGAGATGTACAAAGTGCAATTAACTGGCTCAGTTCATGGTTGAACTTGTGTAGTCGTCTCCATCCAGTTCAGGATTAATAGAACCAATGTTTGAGTTCAACAGAGGAGTTTCCAGAAAAAGACAATGCAATACATAACAACAATGGCGTCAATTATGCTTTTTGCACTCGTAATGACATAATTAGTATTAGAGGTAGTGGTCAAGTGGATGATCTTTTTGCAGTCCTAACGGTGTTATGTCCTGGTTTGCGGTGTTAGGGGAGAAGCAGGCGGCCACCAACGTGTCTCTGGACCAGGAGTACGACCAGGACCAAGCGGCCATGTGGTGCCAGCTGGAGGAGCAGGCTGTGGCCTCTGCTAACCGGGGAGTGGTCCCTGCAGCCTTCCAGCCCAGCCAGTGCTGCCTCAACAGCCAGACAGTCAACCTCAGAACCCCCCTGGCTGTGGTGGAAGGTACGGAGAATCTGTTATTGTACTTTTATTTAAAGTATTGTACTTTTATTGAACACGGTAACATTTGCTGTAAATGTATGTTTTTATAGATCTGAAGAAACACATTCATTTGTTCTTAAATAAATGTTTAAATCCGTGAAAGGGTAAAAATATGCATTTCTTTATCAGAGTACCAACTTAACACTGAATGTTCATACATATCCATAATGAAACAAACCTGTTTCTCATTTTACTTTCTTAAAAGAAAACTGTATGGGGTCCACTCTCCCTGACCTACTCTGTCTCTCTCTCCCACGCAGAGCCCATCATAGTGGAGGTGACCTTCCAGAACCCACTGAAAGTGTCCCTCCTCCTGTCTGAGCTCTCCTTGCTGTGGAGCTTCACCCCCAGGGACCTCTCCAGCCCCCAGCAAGGGGACCTGGCCTCAGACGAGGCCTCGGGAGAGCCCATCACCAACGACAAGGTGGGAGTCTTTGGTAACACTTTACATTACAATAGCACCAAGATTGCATTGTCAGTCGACACTTTTTAAATTAATCTTGTAACGGACAAACCTTTTTATAGCCTAGTTAAGGAGTATTTTTTTTCTTTATGTATCCATTTTGTTTTCTTGTATTTCATGAATTTATTATTTTATAATGTAATCAGTCTGTTTGATTGTGTTTGAAACTTTGATTTGATTTGAGTGTCCTTGTGTAGTAACACATAATTACACATGTTATATATAATGTTATATAGCGGCAGTGACTTTTGTCTTTGCCGTCAATGTAGAAATCCACGCCGTAGCCACGGTAACGTAGGGACCCACCGCGTAGCCATGGTAACATAGGGACCCACAGCGTAGCCATTGTAACGGGGTAACCCACAGTGTAGCCGCGGTAACGTAGGGACCCACAGCAACGTAGTGACCCACAGCGTAGCCAAGGTGGCTATAAAGCAGAAGTAGATATTCTTAAACATTAGCAGATCAGTCTAAGACCCATTCTTTTTAAAAGATCATTCCTTTTCCTGCAATCCAACATGTGAAGCACCTGTAATCTTATAATGTGCTATGAACACGTTTTACATTACGACTTGTCTTTGTTTGTATACACAGTATTTATTAGAAGTTTATGGCAAATGCATTGTTTATAGGATAAAACCAAATTCTGTGTACAATAACGGTACATTACTGTGGTGCTTTTACAGCAATACTGTGAACAACATCCCCTGCTGCATATTCTTTGCTCTTTGTGTTCTTCCTCACTCTGTGCACTCATTAGTGTCTGTTTACCTGCCAGCAACAAGCATTTCACCTCAAACTGTTTCCCCCTTTATTCATTATACTCCATCTCTGTTCTCTGCTGTTCCCCACAGTCTGAAAATAAAGACGACGTCATATCCAGTGAAATAATTCCAGAGTTCAACTTTGGCCCAAAGGAGACCAAAGTGGTGAGCTACTTTTATTAGAGATTATTACTACTTTTTCTGTCATCTTTACTTTCTTATGCGTATTTATATTTCTGTATGATGTGCAAGTTTATAGAACTGGGCAGTATTGAAGTAATCCGTTATCAGAATATCTTTGTAAAATCAATATTGACTTTTATTGTACATAAGGAAAGATGGAAATAAATTGGCCAAGCGTTAATCGGAGATGAGAATATAATGACAAAGCAAACAAACCTCTGTCATAGGCACGTCTGAAGCTGCTGCCTCACATGATTGGTCAGCTTAACATTCTGGGTGTGGCCTACAACCTTGCTGCCATGCCTTCTGAAGAAGTGGCTCACTGTGCAGAAGGTAACACACACACACACACCTCAACGTCAGCACTCATCCATACCAAATATAGACCAAGTTTCACAAAGTCCCACTTTGTGAAATGTGATATTACTTGATTACAACAGATAACCACAGATAAATCACAGCCTTCTCTCTCTCTCCCTCTCTCTCTCTGTCTCTTTCTCCCACTCCCTCTGATCCCCTCCCATCAGTATCCACATAGGAAAACAACAAGCATAGACACACACAACCAAGTGAGCTGCTCAGCAGCTCCCCTTCTAGGAGGCCTATTACTGTATCTCTGATCCCAGCGCTCCTCCTCCCCTCCCCAGGGCAGCAGAGTACCCAGCCCCTGGTGGTGCGCGGCCAGCAGGACCTGGAGATCCGGGGCCCGCGGCTCAATCACACCAAAGAGGACAAGACGTCTGTTAGCCACGGCCAGGACCAGCGCCTGCATCCCATAATAACACCACCCATGCCCCTGATGGAGGTACCTACGGCATCTGAAGCACATGAAGCACACCAATAAGCGTGTCCTCCTAATGGGGCTGCACAATCACTTGCATGTGACTCAAAATCCTGTCTTTGGCCTCTGCAATTGGCTAACCTTGAAAGATCACAATTAATAATCTGATTTTGTACGCCTGTTACGTTAATATCAAATCGTAACAACTCTGCAATAAGTGCTCTTAGGAGTCCCAGGCTAGAACCTTGCGTGTCCATGAGGACCCACTACAGCCATATGACACAAAATACCGTACAAAGGTATTCCTTCCGTAACTCACACTCCAACACACTGCTGAGGAAAAGAGGAAGTAGTGCGTTCAGGAAGTTGACGATCCCGATGCACATAATGAGGGAATACCTTTTGTCCGGCGTTCTCTAAAGAGGTTATTAAGTCAGGAAAACTTTAACACTCACAATTAATTGAATCCCTCATAACACATAATCGTGCCCAACCGCCTTACGGCCCTTAATGCGTGTTGAACGTGTGTGTGTGTGTGTGTGTGTGTGTGTGTGTGTGTGTGTGTGTGTGTGTGTGTGTGTGTGTGTGTGTGTGTGTGTGTGTGTGTGTGTGTGTGTGTGTGTGTGTGTGTGTGTGTGTGTGTGTGTGTGTGTGTGTGTGTGTGTGTGTGTGTGCGTGCGTGCGCAGGTGTTCTTCCTGCAGTTCCCCACAGCGCTGCTGTGTGGCGAGATCACCAAGGCCTACGTGGAGTTCTGCAACGTCAGCGGGGTGGCGTTGCGTGGCCTGCGCGTGGCCTCCACCCACCCGCAGTTCTTCACCTTCGGCAGCGGGGGCGGCTCCTCCTCCGCCAGCACGCCGCCGACGCCCCTCAGCCCCGCCAGTGCGGAGATCTGCTCCGCCTACCATACGCTAGCCACGCCCCCCGGCGACCCGCACCACCATCTCCACCCGGGCTCGCCGCCCCCGCCGGTGTATCTGGTGTCGTCCCCGGTGGAGGGCCTGGTGAGGGGGAAAGCGGTCGCCGTGGAGATCCCGTTGGAGGGGGGCGTGCTGCGGCCCGGCCAGTCGGCCCAGCTGCCCCTCTGGCTGCGTGGGCCGGACCAGGAGGGCGTCCACGAGATCAACTTCCTGTTCTACTACGAGAGCGCCGAGAAGGGAGGGAGGATCAGGTGAGTGGCGCGCGAGGGGAGGTAGCGAATGCTTGATGTATCAGAAGAAATGCAAAGAATGCAAAGTGCTCTTTACGTTAAAGGTTTTTCCTTTTGTTTTATATGAAGCCTAAAATGCTTTATTTACATTCAGAATCTGCTGCTCGGGTGTATGTCTTTTGCTTGAAGGTGACATTTTAAAGCAGCATTTGAATGTGCCATAGCTCTGTCACATTTTCTCTTCTTACGTAAATTGGTCACGTTTTCAATTCTAACCCCCACGCTTATTTTGCAATTAATTATTGCTACGCACACGGTTGGATCGTGGAAGCTAAATAAATTCTTCAATTGTATTGTTCTGCTCATTTTCACTTACTGCCGGCCCCTGCAGCAATACACTAAAATCACCCCATCCCCATCACCGAGGAACACACTGAGCCGGCAATCTAGTGGGGGAGGGAGGGCACTTCTTTCATCCCTGTCACACACACACACACGATACATACACCTTCTCCTCCCATTCTCTTTCAGTGACAATCTCTACCTCTTTGTCAAACCCTCCTCTCAAGTCCTCTCAGCCCTTCTGTGCCCATCTCTTACTCATACCTTTGTCCTTTAACAGCCTACTTCTCTTTCTCTTTCTCTTTCTCTCTCTCTCTCTCTCTCTCTCTCTCTCTCTCTCTCTCTCTCTCTCTCTCTCTCTCTCTCTCTCTCTCTCTCTCTCTCTCTCTCTCTCTCTCTCTCTCTCTCTCTCTCTCTCTCTCTCTCTCGTTAGCTTTATTAGCGCTAGCGCATTTAGTTTAAAGCGGTCTGTCTCCCCCTCAGTCACCGAGTGCTGCGCCACAACGTGTTCATCTGCGCCAGCCGCTCCCTCAGCGTGTGTGCCACGGCCTGCCAGAGCAGCGTGCCCTCAGAAGACCACCGCGGGCGGGACACGGAGGATGGAGACCACCTCAACGACGGCATGCTGGTGTTTGTGGATGTGGAGAATGTCAACATGGTGAGCCTACCGTGTCGCCGCGTAGCGTCTTAAGCATCACATGATGAGCGGTCAGCCTCGGCGTTTCCAGCGTTGCCCGGTGCGTTCCTATGGCGTTGAGCGTGGAAGCCCCCAACCTAGCGTTGACACACCACCCTGGGCTTAGTGCACTGCTCAGATTGTTTACCATGCTGCCGCACCCAAAAGTTCCAAACCTTTCAACTTTGACCCTGGTTGATGCTCTGACCTCTCGAAGCGCATCCATTACATTACATTATATTTAATTTAGCTGATGCTATTGTCCAAAGCGACTCACAATAAGCGCATTCAACCATGAAGACACAACCCAAAAAGTGCAAGAATCCATACAATTGATCAAATATGGAAACTGCTTCAAGTGCTACATTATAGAAACAAGAGATAGATACCTATTCTTTATTTTTTCTTATTTATCTTTGACTTTTCATGGGCCAAGATGCAGTCTGAACAGATGAGTTTTCAGTCTGCGACTGACTGTCGCAGATAGAGCCAGGACAACAGATTAGACCATTGTCTGTAGTTCTGAAACCAGTGGAATCTAAAACATTCCAATCATCCAAACATGGAGGAAAAACAAATTGTTACCATCTCAGGGAACTGGGAGTTTCCTGAGCTATATATCATCCGTCCTTGTGTACACTATCACCAACGGCCAACCTAGCGTCCTGCTCTTTGCTGAAAGCTCATTATGTGTTCACACCTTAAGCTATACAGATAATTATTTTGCTGGCACACACAACATGACGTGACGTTGACCTACTCCTATCTCTAAACACCTAAGCACTAGCGAATTAACCTAGCATTTGGCTAGGTTAATTCAGTTACAGCACAGGCTGAGCTGCAGATTGGATTGGCTCAAACTGAATGCTGGCACTAATTCCAGTATACATATAAATGAGGACCAATCAGAAAGAGCATTGCAATTACCTGTGTTGATGCTCTCCCTATGCTTTTGAGTTTCAGAAGTATTCTTCGTATGTAGTTCTTCCATAGTCTGTTGGACTTCCAATCAACTGTTTTATATTTATATATATATATTGGAAGTCCAACAAACTATGGAAGAACTGCATATGAAGAACACTTCTGAATCTCAAAAACAAATCCAAATTCATTATTGTGCAACCAGAAGGGGGAGTTCGCTGGGTTAGCATTGCCTTTCTGTTAGCTGCCTCCATTGACTTGCAGAGTTAAAGTAGCCTAGCTCCTGTTCATCTGATGGGAATATACTTACACAAAGATTTTCAATGTGTTCCAAATAGTAGCGTGTACAAAACGAGTGCCAGTAACCTACTGCCACTATTAAAGCTAGGGTAGGCAATTTAGTAGAAACCAACCAGAGTAAGAATCCAATCGACAAAATCCCTCCCTCCCTTCAGGCCTCCTTCCAAACTCCCTCTCTTAGCTTTAGCAATAGGTCTGCCTAGCGTTGTGAAAGACGCCGATCATGCGCAATGAGTGCACAGGCAGAGTGCGCACAGGTAGCCTGGTAGGTAGGTAGATATTTTGTCGTACAGACAGGTAAGCACTCCAATCATTTCATTCGTGCCGAATTCTAATTTTGGACAGGCTTATTACAAAGCTGTGACAGCCACAGATGCAAGATTTGTTTTCACTTTGTCAGAGCAATTGATTTTACTGCCTTATGTCGGGATTTAGAGAATTTCAACAAAAAATACAAAGAATGCTTTTAAAATAAATTGCCTACCCTAGCTTTAAGTTCTCCAACCTGGTGTCCTGTTATTTCATTATCTTCACTGACGTCAGTGGATTACAAATGACAATGTGAACACTCAGGGACACACACAAAGATGCCTTCACAATATGTGTCCAGCCGTCCACATACCTTTTGTTACGTCCAATTCACGAATGGAAGTTTCTGTGTCTCTCTCTCTCTCCCTGTCTCTCATCAGAGTGAAGCAGGTGTGCGTGAGTTTCACATCATCCAGGTGTCTAGCTGCAGTAAACAGTGGAGGTTACACAAGTGTATCAACCCCTACAAGGATAAAGGTACACACACACACACACATTAACTCTGGATGTTTGATTGGTCTTGCTATATCCCCAAACATTGATTAACGCTGGTTATCCTGGGTGACACTATTTCCCCTTTACTTTTATTCAACCGACAGGATTGACCACTCCGAGCTGTTTTTCAGTTCTTGTTTTAATGACCGTGACCACCCTCTTGTGCTGAAATGTTTATTACTCCACCACTGTCAACCATTCTGTTTTATTTTATGAAAGGTGGAGAATTTCAAAGGTTGCATAAAATGACCGTTCTCCCATCAGATACAGTAATCAGTAATTTTCCAACCAAATGCTTTTAATATACAAGCAATTCAAGTACATAAAAAAAAATGGTTTTTGGATGGCTGGGACAAATGTTGGCTGCCAAGTTTGAGCAATTTCTAAAATAGAAATATCTGCCTCTGTAAGGATAGTGGTGTTATCTTGATCAAAATGGCCTCCATTTCCCTTTTGCTGTCAAAGTTTGGCCATTCCATTTAACACAGCCTCGGTATAGATGAGAGGAACTGCTGACTAATGATGTGCGTCTGTGTGTGTGTGTGTGTGTGTGTGTGTGTGTGTGTGTGTGTGTGTGTGTGTGTGTGTGTGTGTGTGTGTGTGTGTGTGTGTGTGTGTGTGTGTGAGAGATCTGTATTCGGCTGTTGGCCAGATCTATTCACTGCAGTACTGCAAAATGTGTGTGTGTGTATGTGTGAAACTGGAAATGATATGATGCTGTTGCGTGGGTTTCCCTAAAGTATTGTCATCATATTGTTGCAAGCGTCTTCCAAGTAGTATTTCATATAGCAATGCCAATTTCCTTAATATGATGATATGAAAAGCTGACTCCAATATTGTACAGGAACTGTATTAGGGTGAAACATGCTGAATGTCACCGGAGCGCTTCCCCGGCGAAGCATACCTATATGAATCAGCTAAGCTAATTGCCTCGCCTGCTTTCTTTTGTAACATCTTCTAGACTGTAAGCTCACCAGCAGGGAACGGGCTAAACTGTGTTTCCGGGCTGCCAGATGTAAAACACTAAAAGGTAATCATCGAAGCATTGCATGTGTGAGATTTGAAAGTATAAATTTGAATGGTTGTCATAAAAATATTAATCCTAACTATAATATAAAATTATATACAAATTATATAAACCTTGTTTATATAATTACTAGTAAATTGAAAAGGAATTTGTATGCATTCTCCTCGAGATGTCTCCCTCATTGAAAGGTGTTAAGATAGTTTGCATTTGCATTGCCACGAAGTCTGATACTGAGGCCATGCCAATCTACTGACTTCTTTGTTGCGTAGATTCCTTTAACTGTCTTGCAGCCTTGCAGACATGTCCACTTTCCCCATAGTGTATTGCAAATTAACTGGGTCTCTGCCATCATGGCTGACTTCAGCCATGGCCAATCCTACACTCTCCATGATGGTCACTCCCCCTCACCTTTGGTGCCTTTGTTGTTACTGCCCACGATGTGAAAGTTTAAGAATCATGTACACCCATTGTGTCGTAGAATATATGCTTGGTAAATTGCTGCCTGTGTCTTCGCATGATCATGCTCTAAAATTAAATCAAATATTTTGCTGTCAAGAAGTGTCCTAAAAAATAAGTTATTCTTCATCAATGGTCAGATCACCTTCCTATGTCTATGTATTTATCTCCCCCTCAGCTACCTCGACCACCGAAGATAAATTCACTTTTGCAGACCTGAACCTTGGAAATGAACGAGTGAGTATCAGGATAAGGAGAAGGACCAATTGACCCTTTTCACTGCTGTCCACGTTAGACAAACACAGGTCACTCACATCACTTATCAAGGGTCTGCTAGATCTATGTACCAGGGCACCAGTAGTGGACTCAACTAGTCATGTTAAGAGCGACACCTGCGTTTTTCCTACGATGATGGCTCTGTGGAAAGGGTCTATTGAGTAGGGCACAGGATGAACACCATGATTATCTAATAGCTGCTCTAAAATGCAGAGGTTCATGCTTGCACCTTTAGATTTGGATGAAGGTTAAGACAATACCAAACGCTAAGAGTTAAGTTACAACTAATAACAAATAACTGTCTATTACCAACTGGTCCATGTCTCATATGGGATACATGGGTGTATACAAAAAATACATTCTTTTTTTTGGGCTCTAAATGTATTTGGTGTGCAAAAAAATTATATTAGGCACAAATGTAATTGTGTAATCACAGTGAAAAACGTACACGGTGTAGGTTTGACTATATATGTCCTATATTGAAATGATACTGGCCGCTACACCATTGTATTAGATCCTATTCCTAACTTACCTCCTCCATCAGATCGTCAGCTCCACCACACCGTGTGCAGACTTCTTCTTCCGCTGTTGCCCGGGAGACCCGGTGAAGAGAGAAGGTCGGGGTGGGGCCCTCGCGCACCCGTCCAGCAGACCCACTGCTGGACACTGGACCTGGGGGGGTGGTCCGAGCGAGGCGGTGGTCAGGACGTGCAGCGAGCTGGACCTGAATATCATAGTCCTCTGGAAGGTACAGTCAAGTTACGACTTACGATAGTTTAGACGAGGTTTGAGTGTGTTTCTACTCATGTTAGTTTAGATGAGGTTTGAGTGCGTTTCCACTCATGTTAGTTTAGATGAGGTTTGAGTGCGTTTCCACTCATGTTAGTTTAGATGAGGTTTGAGTGTGTTTCTACTCATGTTAGTTTAGATGAGGTTTGAGTGTGTTTCCACTCATGTTAGTTTAGATGAGGTTTGAGTGTGTTAGCATTCATAGATGAGGTTTAAGTGTGTTAAAGTGTTTGTATGTGCATGTGCAGGCGTACGTAGTTGAGGACAACAAGCAGCTCATTCTGGAAGGCCAACTCCACGTGACTCTACAAACGGTGGGCAAGGAAGCCTGCTCCCTCCCACAGAAAGAGGTACGCACTGCACGCACTAACACCACCAGACACAAAGCATTTGTACCAGACTTGCACTTTATGGTTTCCTGATGGTGCAGTCATTTACTGAGTCATCCTATACACTGTAGTGTATTACTGTTTAGTGTTTGGCTTGGACCCCATTATGTACCCTTCAGATAACCCCCAGTCCTTTCAAATCATCAAATAAGCAATACGCGCATGCCTAAATTATTATGCATACTCAATTTGAAAGTCACATTCAGTAATGACAAAAATATTTTTGGGCGGATTATGGCGACATATCAGTGTTAGCTAGCGGCTAGCTAGCTGTCAATTGGTCTTCCAATTATTCATTCTTAAAGAGCCAGTGAACCTAAAACCATGTTTTTGTTGTTGCTTTAAACATAGAAATGTCTTTATATGATCTTGAACATAGTACAACGACATTTTGAAATAAGATAGTATTTTAAGAGAAAACAGGTGTAAAATCCTCTGTTTGTGCCAGTCTCTGCAAAACACTATGTGAACGTTCCACTCTGCTTAGCACGCAGGTAATGGTCTTTTCGTGTGGTGCTCTGTCTGGGCAGCGCTAGACTGCGGCGTCCGAGAGAGGGTTAAGCTTCTCGGACACTTATAGTATAGCGCCACGGTGTGTGGCGTATTTAATATACAACATTGTATTGCTCATACTCAACGACGGTACTGAAAAAGGAAAATTCCTATCAAATGATTGCGTTTGCTGTAACATTACTGTGTGATACACACGTGAAGTTGCTGGACTATTTTCCTTTGGGCGAATGATAATCCTGAATCCGTGATCAGCATTGCTTGCTTCATTGTTGACATCTAGCCGGTGCTTGTTATAACCGTACTGCTGACATTATCGGGTAAGCCCTACGTTTCTTGTCTAAATGTTTTACTCTGAGACGTCCGCTCTCGAGCAGACTCTTGGTTATATGTGAGCTTGTTTGATGTTACCAAAGAAATCTTTCAAGCACTTCAAGAGGTGTTCAGACTTGTCCGGCTAATGTAACCAATCACATTCAGGGATATAATGTCCATGGCTGGCGCCGCCAAAAATAAAACCACTGCGTGGAGAAAAGATATCCGAGCAGGAAAACACTTTGCGAGCTCGAGAACAAAGACCGCATTTGTGCTCACGGGGGTCCAGTTCCGTGCTGCTTCACTTTAATATTTCACAGGCTATATTATTGCTCTCACGAGCAGAGAAATACCGTGCTCGGGTACAGTAAAGCTGCTCACAGTAATCAATTTTGTGCACGGATGTGTTAGTTAGTGCGCGCTCAGTCATTTTTTATCTGGATTTCTGGCAGTGATATCCCGCCATAGCAGATTGCCGGCCAGAGTTTTTTCTTGAATTAATAAAAACATCCATACAAACTTAAAGCTAATTTAATAGTAGATTTAATTCTGCTATTGATTTAAATGAATATAAGGCCTATAGAATCCTTTGCTCAATTGTGTATCGTGTGTGTCTGAGAACACCAGAGAGAACGTGGTTGAGTGAGTGTGAGACATGGCGGATTGAAGAGTGCTTCCGCTGAACAAAATCACAACCTCCTTATTTCAATCTTAAAATGTAATGCTAAAATGAGCTCTTCTTTAGAAACGGCCTGAATCCATTCCCCACATATGTATAGTATCTATCTACACACGTGCAGCCATTTCCACAACCACCTGTGGAACCCAGCCTTCCATCTGTTGCCAAGCAACTGCTCCTTGTTGTGCCATTTTCATTCATGTTCAGGGTGAGGGAAGAGTACTTGCTTTTTATCCACATGTCATATTGTACCTCTTTTGCTTCCCCTTTCCTTTCCCATTCATTGCTCATGTTCTTCCACTTTTGCTCCGTGTACTCTTCTCCATTTATCCAGCTAGAAATTTTAAGGTGGTAGAAGCTATGAATGTTAATTATTTTACTAAACACTTACTCTTTATTGTTTTCTGAACCTGCTAGGCTGGGAACAGCTAGCAAGTTAACATGTCGTTCTAACAAACTCAACACCACACTACCACACCCTAGCCCTTAATCTTTTAAAGAAAAGAAAATGAAGGGAAGTTCCCTCCTAAAAATGTGAGATGCCATTGGATGGTGGCTTCACATCAAGGTGGCGCAACCAGACGAATCTGCAATGTTTCATTTGCTCTGGCGTATGCGTCTGGCCCCCCTCCCTTTCAGGCAGATTTCCAGTAGACCTGGCCTTGGTTGGGCCAGTCACGAGCGTTAATAAAATATGGGGCGTGTTTGATACAATGCGATTTTGAGGCATTTTTATAAACCACCAAGATGACTGCTGCTGATGTGTCACATGTTTCGTTGCTCTAATTGGTTGTTGGTCTATCCAATTGATTCCAGAGGCGTTTTGGCTCTGCAACTGTTGATGAAGTTCCTTGAAAATCTCTGGTCTGGCGATGTTAGGCTTATGTATTGGTACCATGAGTGATTAATTAATTTGTGGGGTTTGTCATGTACGCAGGAGGCTCAGGAAATGGTGCTGCTCAAGTTCAAGCCAGATTTACCCCCCCCTGTGATCCAGCCCTCTGTGGAGCAACTGTCCAACCTCATCAAGACCAATCTGCACTACCCCGAAACGTACAGCCACCCGTTTGTCCACGAAAGGTGATCTCTCTCACACACACGCGCACACACGTGTACGCAGAAATCAAGATGTAGATGGGCCTGAAGAAAATTAGTGTTCGTCTGATTGCCTGTAACGTTACCTGATGATTAAACTGTTGTGCGTTGGCAAGGAGTGTAAAGTATGATATTATATATATATATATATATATATATATATATATATAATACTTTACACTCCTTTACACATCACATAGCCTGGCCACACACACACATCACACAACGGGGCCTTCTAGTGGCCCTATTCCATTCCATTGGCGTTGTCTGACACACAGAATAAGAATCGCATGCCATGTAGGGCCGATTTAGCAGTAGCCTTCCTTTCTTCAATACTTGGCAGTTATTGGCTGATCCAGCTTTGTCCCGCCTTGTGCTTCTCAGGTTGGCCTGAATCCCATGTGGGTTGGCACACACACACACACACACACACACACACACACACACACACACACACACACACACACACACACACACACACACACACACACACACACACACACACACACACACACACACACACTTTCTCTTTTTGCTTTTATACAATTATGCACACAATGTAAAATTATTATTTATACAACACCCTAAAGCAACTGTTATTTACAATCAATAAGTATTAATTGTAATATAATAAGTTGAAATTCCGCTGCTATTCCTGATCATTCCATTCACAATATTACACAGGGTGCTCTTGAAATTAATTTGTATGGTGTGGATGCTGCTAGGAATCCACTTAGACCTATGGCGTACTGATGCTAGGGGTCCTATGCTAGGTGCTGCATGTTTTTAGACTGTCGAGCCCTTCTTAGCAATATCGAGAGATGCCCTGTGTTCCAATACCCATACTACCATACTATTTAGTATGCCAGAAAAAGATTTAGTATGTCCCAATACATAGTATGGAAAATGCAGTGTAGCAATGTCCACTTCACTACACGTCACCTAGGTGGCTTTTCCCACTCCACCTAGGTGACTTTCCTCGGGCTCCTCCAAACCAATGGACACAGGGTGGTGATGTTGGACCGGTTTATTGTAAAGGTTGCGTATAATGAGGCATGCAGATGGTGCTCCATACTGCCATGCCGGAGAGCTCTCCCTGAGTGTGTGTGGTGATGGCTGGTTTAACCTGTGCACACTGATTGCTCAATGTGCAACAGGTGTGCAGCCCCACCCAGCTCCAGACTCCAATCAGTCTGACTCGGGCCAGGTGAGGCTGCTTAAACCAGCCATCATCCACACACACTCCCACATGCAGTATGCCAAAAATAACAGGATGTTGTACTACATCCGGTCGCATTTCACAGTATGCAAGCCAGCATGCTTTTCTGTCGTGCTTACAGGTGTGCTAATCAGTGAAATCACCTGTAGTATGTCCCAATTGCATGCATACTGTGTGCAACAGTACGTACTTTGTAAGGGTTGCTGGAGTAAAAAGAAAAAGTATGCGATTTGGAATGCAGCTGTGGTTTATTGAAGGTCATCTTGATTACAGGATTTCTAAACCATATACGCTAGGCTCTGTCCTTAATTTGACTTTTCTGATGAATTCATTCTCACATAACTCAGCTCTTATGGTTTGGTTTCTTGCGATGAAAGAGCACCAAAGTATTGTATTTTATTATTGTATTAAATATTATATATTTATATCACAAACACATTGTGCCCTGATCATCCCTTGTTAATTAAAATTACCTTACATTTACAAACAATACTAATTAAAAAAATAGTAGTCCATCTTAAACCTGTTGGCTCAACTTAACACAAAAATCTCTCTGTTTCTCCCTCTTTTACTCTCCCCCTCGCTCTCTCTCCGGCTCCCACTAGGCTCTGTGTTGTACCGGTCACCCTCACCTTGTCCAACTGCTCCCTGGCTGAGGTGGAGGTCCTCATAGACCTGCGACACAAGACCATCAGGTCAGTCTCAAGACCATAGATGTCTGTGCATGGTGCTGATGGGACTCTTTACAGAACACTATATACACGTTAACAATTCGGTCTCCGGCAACTCAAAACTGTCTGAAGTACGTTTTGGAGTACTTTTTAAGTCATGGGGTCTTTGTTTTAATACAAAGTATTTTATTATTGTACTTAAGTACTTATACACTATATTGCCAAAAGTTTTGGGACGCCTGCCTTTACATGCACATGAAGGTTAATGACATCCCATTCTTAATCCGTAGGGTTTAATATGGAGTCTGCCCACCCTTTGCAGCTATAACAGCTTCAACTCTTCTGGGAAGGCTTTCCACAAAGTTGAGGAGTATGTTTATGGGAATTTTTGACCATTCTTCTTGAAGCGCATTTGTGAGGTCAGGCACAGATGTTGGATGAGAAGGCCTGGCTCGCAGTCTCCGCTCTAATTCATCCCAAAGGTGTTCTATCGGGTTGAGGTCAGGACTCTGTGCAGGCCAGTCAAGTTCCTCCACACCAAACTCATCCATGTCTTTATGGACCTTGCTTTGTGCACTGGTGTGCAGTCATGTTGGAACAGGAAGGGGCCAACCCCAAACTGTTCCCACAAAGTTGGGAGCATGAAATTGTCCAAAATGTCTTGGTATGCTGAAGCATTAACAGTTCCTTTCACTGGAACTAAGGGGCCAAGCCCAACCCCTGATAAACAACACAACACCATAATCCCCCCTCCACCAAACTTTACACTTGGCACAATGCAGTCAGGCAAGTACCGTTCTCCTGGCAACCGCCAAACCCAGACTCGTCCATCGGATTGCCAGACAGAGAAGTGTGATTCATCACTCCAGAGAACACGTCTCCACTGCTCTAGTGTCCAGTGGCGGTGTGCTTTACACCACTGCATCCGACGCTTTGCATTGCACTTGGTGACGTAAGGCTTGGATGCAGCTGCTCGGCCATGGAAACCCATTCCATGAAGCTCTCTACGCACTGTTCTTGAGCTAATCTGAAGGCCACACGAAGTTTGGAGGTCTGTAGCTATTGACTCTGCAGAATGTTGGCGACTTCTGCGCACTGTGCGCCTCAGCATGCGTTGACCCCGCTCTGTGATTTTACGTGGCCTACCACTTCGTGGCTGAGTTTATGTTGTTCTCAATTGCTTCCACTTTGTTATAATACCACTAACAGTTGACCGTGGAATATATAGTAGTGAGGAAATTTCACGAATGGACTTATTGCACAGGTGGCAACCTATCACGCTACCGCGCTTGAATTCACTGAGCTCCTGAGAGCAACCCATTCTTTCACAAATGTTTTAGAAGCAGTCTGCATGCCTAGGTGCTTGATTTTATACACCTGTGGCCATGGAAGTGTTTGGAACACCTGAATTCAATGATTCGGAGGGGTGTCCCAATACTTTTGGCAATATAGTGTATGTCCTTGGCTAAGTGTTTTCGTTATGAACCTATCTAAAAGCCGTACAGACGCGTACTTCGTACATTGTCATAGAGGAGTCGCTGCAGCTCAGCGCCACGAAATCCGTTCAATCATTGACACAATTACCATTCCACTTTTAAGTTCTAGCAGGTTAGTACCTTGTGAATTACTGTTTAAGCAAAAGCTGAGAGGTCTTAAAGGGAAGTCTCCCCTGGCAATGTATTTATGCTTAGATGTGTGTATACCCTCTCCCTCTTCTGTTCTTGCTTTGTTTGCATTTTTTGTTCCCAAACTGTTTGCTTGTCTCCTGATCTGTGTCTCTGCCCATTGTAACCTGCCTGTATCCTAACTCATCCTCCTCCAGTCCTGACTCCATGGAGGTGCACGGCTCGTTCACGTGGCTGGGCCAGACGCAGTACAGGCGACGGCTGCGGCCACAGGAAGTGGCACTGCTGCCGCTACGCGCCTGCTTCCTGCACGCCGGCGTCTACAACCTTAGTACGCCACGCGTCTTTGCCAAGTTCACAACCCCCGCGAGGAAGGAGGAAGAGGAGGGTGTGGGCGTGGAGACCAGCCAGCAGGCAGCCAGTCCTGCCCTGATCATCATCACCAGCCAGGCCTGAGTCCTCAGCCTATCCTCCCCATAACCACTTCGTCCCCACACTCACCCCAGCAGGCAGCCAGCGAGACAGGATGACATGTGTGGCTCACTGGGGATGGAGGACTAACTAGCCACAATGTTTGCATTTAGAGCATGCCACCTGGGAACCCTATTACACACACACACACACACAGCTTGCCCACCAATGCATTAAAAGTAACACTCGTTACTACACCAAAAACAAGACATGTGACACGGATGGACAAACTGCACTAGAAGAATACATACTGGCCATGTGACCCCCCATTAAGCATCACTACCCCCCACCCCCTCCCCTCCATGTGGAGTCGATGACTCACGATCCATGCTGAGCCACTTCACGGTTAAATTTTTTCCACCAACAAACTGGGAGCTCAGCTAACACATCAGAAAGCTCCCCTCTCCTCCTCTCCAATTGTTGTGATCGAGCTGTTGTGTATTTACTCGATTGTTGTCCTTTTCTTTGTTTGTTTTTTGAAATTATGTATTATATTTATATAACAAATTAAGTGTAAATAGAAAATAAATAAAATGTAACCAATGACCAAATTGCTGTCACAGGCCTGTGTGGTTTACGTCATCCATCCTACATGCAGAAGCACACACAGGTGCATAAGACGCAGGGTGGAAATGTGCACAGAAAACGCTAAAAGCACAGAAAATGAAACACAATCTAATTCTTATTACTGGCACAGAAGAGTAGTCCTCCATGATCATTTTCATTCAGCTCGAGAGCTGCAGAGTGTAGTGCTCTGCCCCACCCCCCCCCCACCCCCGCCTATTTAACATAGACTAGATTAAGACATCAGTTCCTTATAGTTCCAAAGCTATAACAAGAATATTCTATTAAGTGTGTTTGTAGTGCAGTGCCGCAACCTCTTCAACATTTATGTATAATAATGAAGCTGCTGTATCCTAGACTTAGACCTACAAAGGAATCTATAAAAAGATTGAGTGAATGGAGCTGATGTTTGGGACCTTGGGAGGAGTAATGTATATTTTTGTATTGTTTATATTCCCAGATTGAGATTTCAAAATTATGATGAATTGAGAAGTTATGTATGTAGCTTATATACTAAAGATGGTGTTGGAGTACTTAGTTAATTTACTACAGACTACATACTACAGACTACTATTGATCCCAGAGGAAAGTGTTTACCTCTGCAGAGTGTCATGGTTGTTGCATGTGTTGGATGAGCAGGATAAAAGTGCTTTTTGTTAACTAAAGGGTTGATCAACTCCAATGAAGATGTGTTTGCTACCCCACCATATAACCTATTGTACCCGTACTGGCATTGCAACATAAGCTCTCTGCCATAGAGCACAAAGCATCACTTCACATCACATAATTGCCTCTGTCAAATATTGGCAGTTTAATTTACATGGATTTATACTCTACATACATTTTGTTATTACCCGGCTTTATTAAATAACTGTTTCTGGTCAATCACGGCATTCAGCGGTCTGTTATTTATGTGTAGCAGACCGCTGCTATTAATAATAGACTGTTGGTATGGACGCTATTTCCAACCGCAAGGGATATAATTTTTAATTATAATTAATTAAATTATAATTTTTTAATTTTTTAGTGGAACAATAAAATCATTTTTTTATCAATAAAATATTGATTGTTTGTTATATATTTTTTTCAAATGATTGATTTCGTTATTAAATCACCGTGTGCGTTCACACCAAAAGTGAAGGCGCGAATACATACAAAGTCAATGCAAAGACGCGAATAGATGCGAATCCAAGCTGGCGGCGCGGATATCATGAATGGCGCGGCGCGAACGACCTGGTTCACGCGGATTCCACGTGATATTACTCGCGCGAACGTTCGCTCGAGTTGAAATATTTGCCGCGAATTTCGCTTGATGCTTTGTCGTGACAGCCTATCAGCGTTCACTTCAGATTAAACCTAAAAATGGAGGATAAAATAATAGTGGCCGTTTGCGGACTCCCGTAGCTCTATAACACAACTGCCCAAAGTTACAAAGACCGTAACATAAAGGCGCCTCCGTTGTTATGAACTCAAACACTACGGCGTTGGGTTCTCCGACGTCTCTGATTCTTCCACAACAAGTAAATACTCGCAATGGTGGTTATCTCGGCCATGGTTGAGAATAAATTGGCGGAAAGAAACGTTGGCGTTCACAAGAGCCCCTCCTTCGGTTTCTCTCGCGAGTGTTTTGAAGTTCGCGCGATCAAAAGTTGACGCGCGGGTAGAATATTCGCTTCGCTTTTGGTGTGAACGCACAAAAGGGTGAAGCAGAACAGACTCGAAGCAGAGGGGTCTTGAAACACAATAGTGCGGTTTATTTCGTGATAATGGCTCGACATTATTCCCTAACGTTACTTCAATCCTGTGTCCTACCTTTAGCATTTAAGAGGTGTGCTCAATTAGTGTGGACATCTATGGATGGCACAAATTAATTCACTTGGAGACCACCGATTTTTTAATTAAATGAAAGGTGTGTGTGTGTGTGCGCGCACGCGTGTCTGCATGTGTGTGTGTGTGTGTGTGTGTGTGTGTGTGTGTGTGTGTGTGTTAATGTATGCCTATGTTAAACATTTTGCTAAAATTAAGATATCAGATATGGTCAACGGATTGTCTGAGTTGTACAGTTATTTACTGCCAGTATCGAACATCTCGTTATCTCGAGCGTCACGTCGCGCGTGTGCGTTTGGTTTAAATAGTGAGTGCCTGGCAGGCAGCGTGCCAGACCGCAGGAAAAAACAGTTGTGGGCGCGTCACAGGCGCTCGAGCAAGACGACTTTGGGTAGCTCTGCTACCTTTTCTGTTGCCCTGTTTCTTAAGAATGGGTTCCTATTATGGAATTTGGGCACAAAAGGCGCGCAAACCAGATTCATATTTGTATACGTATTGCTACCTATGTCGCTATCGTGTTTCCTCAAGAATAGATGTCCAATTTTAGAAAGAATGGCAAATTCGTGTTTTCCAAAGCGACGGATACAGTGTGAACTTTCAGCAACAAGCGTATCCGGCGTGGCAGTGGATATCCTCTTCACTGCCGGCACGTGAGGTTGTAGCGCGCGGGAGTTGCTGGACAGGCAGTGTCTAAAGACACTCACAGCATTCACACGGTAAGGCCACGCGCACAGCGACGTGGTGAGACATCGTGAAGACTGCCCGAGTAGAAATAGCTGCATACTAGTATTGAATGTGGAATAGTTGTTCAGTGTTTCTTCGGAAGCTTGCTGTGATGTGACAATTTAAACGATACGAAGTATTTATTAGTAAGTTAGAATCATAGGCTTTATGGGTTATTACGAGTGGTTGTTCTTCTTCCATCGTTCATTTTGACCTGACCCTACCTAGGGTCGTTGATAATCTGAGATGTGACACATTCAAACTATTAAAAATGGTAGCCTATTTTTTCCTATAAGCTTATGCAAATATTATCAGGCTTCTGTCTATAGCCCTTAAAATCGGTGTAAAAAAAACCGAATTGATACTTATTTCCATTAATATGTTAGCCGAATTTATGCTCTTTTTTCTCACTGGTAACAATTGGAAATTGCCTTAAAAATTGTAGGCACAATATGGCATTATGAGGCCCTCTCCAATTTAAGTGTTAAATATATATTTATATATCACAAATAGTCATTGTGATAGGCCACATTTGATGTATGCTGCGGATCCCCTAACCCAATCAGTAGGCTAACACAGTAGTATTTTTATTAATACTAAAATGAAAACAAAAAAAGCTCTAGAGTTTGCTGAGGGCTAGTGAGTGTCTGGTTCTCACTCAAGTCTTTGGCACCACGTTTATCAGCGTTGTCTGAAAGATCATTGGAGCAACACAATTAGGAGGCCACCTGTCCACTCCAAGAATGCAAAGGTATGGCCATAGTCTACATGGGGGAAAACATTTTTATCCACAAATATTACCCCAGGGGTAAAGGGGCAAACCAAACATGTTACTTTGACAAAACCGGTTCACCCTCCTCCAAAGCAATGTGCGTGTGTTTGTGACTGTACAAGCTTGCATGTGTGTATGTGTGTGTGTGCGAGCGTGCATGTGTGTGTGTTTTTATGTATGTATGTGGGTGTGTGTGCGTGTGTGTATCAGATGCAGTGGATTGAAGACAACAGCACCTTCCACTCCACCATCCCAGAGGCAGCAGACCTGGTGGTGGCCACCGTCTACACCATCTTTGGTGAGATGTTTTGTGTCTCGAAGCGCACTTATAAATATATTTTCCCCAAGTAAAGCAATTTGTTATATATATTGTACATTGATGTATGTTACATATTGTGGGATTGTGGCAGCTCCATAGGTTAAGGATGGTAAATACTGCTAAAACAAACCGATCAAATGATTTATCAGCCCATAATAATGTGTTGCATTTTTGGTGGCCAAATGTTGTTGGTTCAGTGCATATGGCTGAAAGTTTGCAAACAGTGAACAGTAATACAGTTATACAAATAGAGTGACAAGTGTCCTAAAAAGGTTAAGACAGGAAACTCAGCTGTGTAGTATGATGAAAAAGTATGATGAATAAAATCAAAGGATTTTTGAGCTGGAAAGTTTGTCTTCAAACAGACTACACGTGTAGTCTTATTGATTGAAGATGCACTATGTCACTTTTGTTATCTCAAAACTGCCACTGCATATAGTAAATAGAAAACATTAAAAACATAAAGTTATTCACTTTTCACACATACGTACAGAGGGCCCACTATTAATTTACTTGATTGTGTTTTAAAGTAGATAACTATTATATTATATAGCCTCGCTATTAAAAGTCAAATATTAGAAAGCAAATAAAATATCTAATACTTAATAATACTTAAATTCCATCAATGATAGAAACAGTTTCAACATTGTCTGATCAAAGTGTGTGTGTTTGTGTGTGTGTATGAATGCGTGCTTGTCTCTCTGTCAGGTGTTTGTTCGTTGCTAGGCAACGGCATGCTACTGTATGTGTCCTACGAGAAGAGACCGGTGCTGAAGCCGGCTGAGTTCTTCATCATCAACCTGGCAGTCAGCGACCTGGGCATGACCCTGAGTCTGTACCCTCTGGCCATCACCTCCAGTATTTACCACAGGTATATGTGCACACACACACATGCACACGCACATGCACACACACACTTACAATTACTATTGAGTTGCTTTCATGCAATGCCACTCCCTATTCTGATGGGGTCAGACATCTTTAACCACTTACCACAGACGTGGTAATAAAAAAACTAGGGCACTAATTTGGAAACAGTTATGACACAAAAATGTCATGTAAACTTAATCTTGCTCCCACTTTCCCCTGTGTTTGTGCATGTGTGTGTGTGCGCCCGCATATGTGTGTCTTTTTAGGTGGTTGTACGGTGATGCTGTGTGTCTCCTGTATGCGTTCTGTGGTGTGCTGTTTGGCATCTGCAGTCTGAGCACCCTGACCATGCTCAGCACTGTGTGCTGTCTGAAGGTGTGCTACCCGCTCTACGGTGAGGCTCACAACCCAGCACACCCTGGTGACCAGAAGATGGCCCTTGTGACTGTTGTGTTGGCTTAAGCACATTGTCTAGTATTATGATTCACATTATGAGAGTAACTACACAATAGACCACACCTGGGAACTTACTGGCATGCTGGGTCTGGCAAAGATAAGTCCTTATATTACTATTTATGGGGTACTATTTTGGCAGTGTAGGCTGATCTGATACTCTAGCATATTATTGACCATATTAAATGAGCAATAATCTCTTAATCTCTATGTATGTATTTTGCATATAAAATATAAAATATTAAACATCATTTTAAAAACCTTAAAGGGGAAACATCACACTGGCTATTTTCTAGCGTAAGGGAGTACTGCCTCATACGCGTGTTGTGAAACAATTGTTGTCTACAACATCGAGTCGGACGATTTACATCATTGGTCCGGGATTTGTGTTCCCTATTGGTTCGTTTTGGAAAAAGCACGTAAATTGTCCAACTTTACAGGCCGCGACACACATATATGAATCAGTACCCTCTTATATTTGAAAATAGCAAAGCATGACGGTACCCCTTTAATGACCAAAACAACTGTCACAGGCAAGCGCTTGAGCCCGACCCATAGCCGCCTCCTCATTGGCTGCTGCTGGGCGTACGCGCTGCTCTTCGCCTGCTTCCCGCTCCTCCACTGGGGGGCGTACGGTCCCGAGCCCTACGGCACGGCCTGCTGCATCGACTGGCAGCGGTCCCGGCGGGAGGCGTCGGCGCGCTCCTACACGCTGGCGCTGTTTGTGCTGTGCTACGCGGTGCCCTGCGGCGTCATGCTGCTCTCCTACGGACAGATCTTGCTGATGGTGCGGGAGTCCCGCCGCGCCGTTGAGCAACACGTCGTCTCGGCAGCCACACGATGCACCGGGAACATCCAGGCCGTCATCCTTAAGGTGGGGTCAGAGTCAGAGTCAAAAGCCAACTCTGAATGGTCTTGACTTGTGTAACATTGCGACTTGTGTAAGTCGCAATGTGCAACAACTAGCTTGTAGCTTAATTTGACATGGACATGCCACAAGCCAATGATGGACAGAGTTGACCATTAGGCAGGTTTGTACGCTGACTATATATGTACATATTACATCCCTCTCTGTGGTGATCTGTTGGGAACGTTGGTACATTGGAGAGCCTCACCAATAGTTACCTTATTTGATCACCTCTCATCCACTGAATGCATGTCATTCAGTGTTTGAAAATTTGAGACACCTTTGCACAAGGTCAGAAAAAAGAACTACAGCCAAAATCTCATTACCCTCAAAGAATGCAATATTTCATGTGGTTTTGTGGAACATTTATGAACTATGTGTCTTATATTTAAGTCCTTTCATGTAAAAGTCATGCAAAATAAATGAATGAAAATAACAAAACAACCTCCCTTTAACATTATGGCATTTGATTAATTCCTCCCATTATGGGGGCACTAATGAGGGGTTTCTTCATGTCCACATTGTTCTCTCGATCTCTCTCTTTCTCTCTACCTCATCTCTTAAATCTTCCTTCTGTTCTGTGTCTTCCTCTCCCCTTCGGCCCCACCAGCTCAGTGTCGCCGTTTGTATCGGCTTCCTCTTGGCGTGGAGTCCCTATGCCCTGGTGTCTATGTTGGCTACGTACGGACACGTCGAATCCCTGCCCCCCATGGCGTTTGCCGTGCCCGCGGTCTTCGCCAAGTCCTCCACGCTCTACAACCCTCTGATCTACCTCCTCCTCAAACCCAAATACCGCCACCTTTTGGGCCAACACTTCCTGGCGCAGCGCAAAAAATGCCCGCGTCTGCGCTGTCCGCCACGCCTTTCCCTTTGCGCCTTCCTGGGTCCCTTCTCTGACCCCGCCCCGTGTTCTGACTCCGCCCCCCAAGCCCAGGCCACACTGGGCCACTCCCACTGTGACTGCAGGCACTGCCGGGACACCTTCGAGTGTTTCAAACACTATCCTCGCTGTTGTCACGGAAACGTCAACACCGTGCAGCTCGCACTGGGTGACCAATCGGGACCCGGGGGCTCCCAGGGGCCCAGGCCGGGTTGGGGGTGGATACCTGGGGCCGGCCCACCTCCTGTTCAGGGCGTCTTCTCGGCCAGTAGGAAGAAAGTAGGGGTGATGTTCTGCGATCAAAAGAACGCTAAACAGGAGAGTGAGATCCGGCTGGAAACTGTTTCCAAATAGGTCAAGACTCTAGAAGTCTCTCCATGTGTGCAAACATAAAGTAGGAGGATACTGCTAGTTAGATTATGGTTTAAAAAAAACGGTATAATTAATGATTGTGAGCAAAGCATATTTCTAATGTCAATTGTTTTCTTTATATATATTTTTGAGAAAGTTGTGTGTATTTAGTTTAAAAGAACTTACCCTACTACGTGGTTTTCCTGTTGGGAGTGAAGAAATCCCTTCCACTGTTGCATTATGAGAGCATGTTTCAAAAGGGTTGGGGTTCAGGTCAGATCCGGTGAAAAACCCGGGACTGCTTTCGACCTGATCAATGGAAGCAGCAGATTGAAATTCAAAAACCAGAAGCAAACTGGACGACAGCACGAGAGCTGAGGACTGGACACTGAGGGGAGTAGAAACAAAATGGCTCTTCATTCATGTCCATTTGGACCATTGAGCTCTTCCATTGAGATCACAAGTTACCTCAGCTGTGAAGAAACAACCTTGTATTTGCAACCTGGTCCTTTCGTTCCACTAAAACCAAAATCTTGGGGACACGCAAAAACATGCAGCAGCAACAACTGTTAAGGTTGAACAAGCAGTAGCTCAGTGAGCTTGGCAAACCACCACACACTTAAATCCCTGTCAACGAATTAACCTCATAATAACTACATAATACATCCTACTTTGTGGTGCTCTAGCAAACCATATTTGTTTTACATTGATGAAATGGCTGTTTTTTGCCATAAGTGAACAAGGGTAATGTATATTATATTCAAATTTGTGCGTTATCTTTTATTGGTTGTGTTTGTGTGTATTTAGTGTGATGTGATGCACATTTGGAGGTTATAGCATTTAAACCAAATTCCTGTTTAGAAGAGGTTTCACTTTTGCACGTAACAAAAGCTATCATTTCAAAATATAATTTATCTTAAGCCTTACCAGGGCAATGAGCATTCTTCTTACCTCATTTAACTCCGAACTAAACCTTTCAATGTCCAAACCGAGATTCTTCAGATAAAGCTGCAGTACATCCATGATCCTATAGAGTGGAGTGGATTCCATGTATAACGTTTAGTTGGAACCCATTCAGTAAGATTATGGTGTTTGCTGATGCACTGCTGTTCCACAAAAAAGGTATTGGTAAATCATCAGTCTCCTTTTGACTCCATAATCCTAATATAACTTTGAATAGCTATATTGTGCATTTTACAAAGATTTATATCCACTGCAAAATATTTGAATAACATGTACTGTATTTGCATCCATTCCATTCTTTTGACATTATACAATCCTCACCAAAAACCTAAACACGTCTTAAAAAATATGTTAAAATGAAGTAAATAAAGCACCACTGCCCCAACACTCCAGACAGATAAATAAAAGTAATGTATTTTAGTGCATGCTTACATACACACACACAAGCATTTAACCATTCCAGTGTTATTAGGCAGTGCTGTAATTCCTTGTGCATTATTCATACCATCCACTAAAATAGTATTAGCAAGATCGATCATATTTGTATTGTTTTGTTATGCGTGTAAATTAAAGGAAAAAATGATATTGGCATGTCACACAAGTATAATCTATTTGTTTATTCAAGATTATAAGTGATCTGATGTGGACGTGTAATAACATTCAACCTGGCATGAAGGACAGACACAGAGGTGGTTTTCAAGAACATGGCAATGAAGTGTTTATTTTTGGTTAACCAAAAATTTTACAAAAACGAACAGTTCAACAGCAGACTTAACTTCTTCCTGGTTGTTTCCCAAGACTGTAAGAGCTTGACGTCGTAGCCAACGGGTCAACCTTGGCACGTAAAAAGTAAGATGTACTTTGTAGGAAGAATTATTGAACATTCTTCTGGCCAAAAAATAAAAATGCTACAACTACAGCCACATTACATGAGCATGTGCAGAGTAGTTATTCTATCTTTAGTAGATTATCATATTTTCCAATTGAAAATATGATCTTAATAAAAAAAAAACGGTCAGATAAGGTTGATGTGCAATAGCCTACTTAAATTAAAACTTATGAGAATGAGGGTCTTGCAGAGTCTAGTGATGCCAAAGAGCACCACCTAGAGGTCATGTCACTTCTGCTGTGATAATACAGAGGACAAGGAGACACATGCAGTGTCAGTACTGATTGGCAGAACGTGGATACTGCTGTATTTTTTTATTTCCTACACACTTTAAGACATTTAAGGCCCAGATATGAATACTGTTAGCCACAAGCCAATGAATCAACTTGCACCTTGTGGTCCCATTTGGTTTCACAGAAGCAAAAAAAAATAGGGCCATGATAAATAGTTGTTTTCTGTAATGCCACGTGTTGAATAAAAACAAGACAAACAAAACATTTGAAATTATTTTCTCTTTTGAACATACTCATCCAGTTGGCAAGAATATTTAACACTAAGACTTCCTAACTTAATCAAAAGAAATATTTTAAGCAGAGCATGTGCACTTAATTCAGTTTCAAAACAAACCAAATCACTTTGATATATAATTTAAGAATACAAATTGAAAAAAAGGCCTGAAAAAAAAATCAAGGCACAAATATGAATACTGCAAAATGTAACATTGAAGTTGTGCACTGGTGAACGGTGAAATTCTGAAACGTTTCATACTTTGTATAAAATAAAAAATTTAAGACTAGACAAGCTGAACAGGATCATGTGGGAGCTAAAAACATAAATCCCACCAACACCTCTCTACCAAGGATAGAGGGAGGGAGAGAAAGTTGGCCAGCACCCCAGGACATTACCCCCACTACTTCTGAAGATGGGGCTAAACCACAAGGGAACGAATTGGAGCTTAATGCAGGCGCATTCAAAAGTGATGAGCCAAATCCTTTTATGTTTTCGAGCGATCATTCTCCTTATTGATTTTGAGTCGTGGTTGTTACCCTGAATAGAGCATAAATCCTTGGAATAGCAGAGCTACACTCAGGAGCACTTACTGGATAAAGCCTCTCTTTTTTTACATTAGATCTCACAAAATCTTTTCTTACATATATATATACACATCTTTATTTTTACCAATTGTATTTAGACATTTCTGCTTTAATAAACATTGAGAGGATAAATTCTAATAACAGCGTAAGTGAGCGAGAAAACATGCATCACTTTCTGAACTGTGGATGTGGAGGATAGTCCCAGAACTATAGCGTGCCCCATAAGCACCAGCACTGGTCCAAAGAACACCCACCGAATTCTAACCCAAACTGACAAGTTTACCAAGAGAGGTCAGAAATAGTAAAGGGAGGGGTGGTAGAGACATGTAACAATGAGGCAAAACATAACACACAAAAATACTTTGGCACCGCTCACTTCTAAAACGAATGTCGGTCAATTAATAACCACAGTTGCCTACTAACCGGATGGGTTGCAAACAATAACCTGCTCTATTTGTTGTTTTATTCCTGAACCCAGATTTTTGGTTCAGCAGTCGCTACTTCTTCTAAGGGGAACATGTGTGTAAACATCTGTGGGCTGCTCCTAAACTCAGCATTGCAACACATTCCAAATGAAAATGAGGATACGGGTCAACGCACTTGGCTAATTGACCTGTCCCTGCGTCACCAGCACAAAAGGCAATGACCGCTATGTTGTGTTTGAGATGTGGACATCAAAATAAAATGAAACATAAAACAACAACTTTACAATATCAAAAACACATTGGTAAGGTCATAGCATGAATGCAAGGGTAAACATAAGGGGATAACGTGAAAAGGGGTTCACTATTGCCAACAAGTTTTCTTCTTTTATAGCACTCAAAGCTTTAACAAATTAAAGTTTTCATGGCCACAGACTCAAGACACAGTGCCATTCAAGAAACACCATACATTGAAGCTAGGGTTCTCTCATTCTGGCGAGAATGATCTTATAGCCTTGTCAGCCCCGAAAGAAAAGAAAACAATAAAGAATACAAACCAAAAGAAACACCACGGTCTAGACAATCCATGACGTTCCTACTTGGACATTTCAGTAAGTGATTGCTGTGCATCAGGGCATAAGGTACAGCATGGCAAGTGCCACAAATACTGACACACACATTCTCTCTCTCAAACACACACACACACCTATGTTCACCAATTATGACACATCCCATGTCCAATTCCAGACCTTGCCCCACGTGTAATAGGAAAAGGCATGGTGTAGTCACACGTATGCTACTACTGTGAAACAACTTGCTCTTTAGGTTTCCACACAGTGCACCTAAAAAAAAACATTTAAAAAAAGTACAACAAAAAAACCCTCAATAGAAATATACACATCTAGAAAATGATATAATAAATTATGTTTGGGGGGGAAAAGAACCATCTGTTGAAAAAAAAAATGAAGGCATGCAAACGATAACTTGAAATCTTGGGATTTGTTTATCTTTTTTTATGCCAAACATCCTATACATTTTTTTCCCTGTTAGAACTTCCTCCTAAATCTGGAAGACACCACTCACTCATGTTAAGTTCTTAAGAGAAAAGTAGCTGCCAAAAAAAATATATCTAAAACCCACTGGAATAACGCTTGTGCGTTAAAAATGCCAATATATACATACTAGTATTCGCACACTCGAGCCGATATTCACAATACATGTTTTGTGCATGCAGATTTCAGCAGTAGTGCAGCGAAATGTAATGACAAAAAAAAGAAAATTGCGGCGCAGACAAGGAGTGCTTCTGCAAGAGGACAAATAAATACAAAAAACCCATAGAAAATACACACTTTGTCACAGACATGTATGTCATCAACTCTTCTCGTCTCCTGCACATGTTTTAAGGAATATTTTCATCTCTCAGAAGAACGAGAAGATATGCTTTGGCAGAAAGAAAATTGAAAAAAAGAAAGTGACCGTACGAAGTGATATAAATCGGTTGGCGTTTGAGGGTGAAGACGTGTGAAGCGCTGTGCCGGGTCAGGCCAGGACGCTGCGATACCGAGCCAACCCACATTTAAGGCGCCACAGCAAAACATTAGCAACCCCCCCCGCCTGCGCCCGGGGGGGGGGGGGGGGGGGGGTGGGTGGGTGGGTGGGTGGGTGGGTGGGTGGGTGGGGGGGGTGTAGAAGCTCCAGTGGCCCAGGACACGTTAAGACATGCAGCAACGTGCCGATGCATTCCGTCACACGTCTCTCCGTCGCATACTTCACCACACACACACACACACACACACACACACACACACACACACACACACACACACACACACACACACACACACACACACACACACACACACACACACACACACACACACACACACACACACACACACACACACACACACACACACGTATTTTTTTTTTATTTTCTTCTTTTTCATCCTTCATTTGCAACACCTTGCGTGCTAATGCATAACCCTGTAATTACCCCCCCACCCGGCCCCCACCCTGCTCCTGCTAAACAGCAGGTCTGTCCCTGGGGGAGGGAGTTATAAGGGGAGGGACAAGGTATAGCAATGGGGGGGGGGGGGGGACTGAACTGGAAAAGCTGTGCGTGCGTGTGAGTGTGTGTTGGGTCAGTAGTCGGCGATGGGCGCGAGCTCTGGCTGCAGGTCTACCGTGATGTTCTTGTAGAGGCCGTGCAGGGAGACGTGGGGAGTGTAGCGCAGGTTGTTCAGCCCGTCCAGGTGCTGCCGCTCCTTGGAGTACCTCAGCAGCTTGTACCTGCAGGGGGGGCAGCAGAGGGCAGGAGAGGGGGAGGTAGGGGGTAAGGGGGTAGGGGTGGAGGGAGGGCCGATGTGATGGTGGGTGATGGAAGGGGGGAGGGGGAAGGGGGGTGGGCAGCATCCATAGAGCTGCTTTCATCTGTCCTACAGCTCTGACTAGTTAGGATTTCAGAGGGCCACACCTCACGAGAGCTACTCAAAATAAGAGAGGATTTTCATGATCGCAATGTAAATTGAATGGTGTAAAAATAGATATATCTTGTGTACATCACAGTTTTGCTTACAATAGAGTAGCAACACTAGTCTACACTACACAGTCTACTTTATCCATAACATGAAAAAATAAAAATAAAAATGGACCAACAAAACATTAGTTCCATCCTTGATGTCGAGACAATCATAATCCTATCCATGCAAAGCGCAGAGAAATATGTTCTCGTGCTACTGACTTTCATCAATTGTCATTTGCACTTGCTTTTGCGACTTCAATTACAGCCAACATGTAGAAGAACAAGAAGCGCATTGACATGCCAGAGAATGTTAACATTATTGTTTGGTAAAGCCTACAAAACACAATGCCTATAGGTTTGCGTATGCTGGTATCTGGCTTCCTTGGGATGAACCAGAACAGTGTTTCCCCGGGCTCAACCCAGCTGAACAACAGCTCTCATCGTCCAACAGCCATGGAGACACTCCCCCACTGACAATCTAAGATCATAAAATAATTATGGTGATCCATGATCTTGGTCATTAAATTTAGAAAGCCACATGAAAACATGTGACTCGTCGCACTGATAATGAAAAAACTGAAATGTGTAGTATTGCTCATCCCCCATTCCACACCTGTCACCTGAATGAAACTATCCCGTTACAATGCAACGTTGACATTAGCCGAGATCCACTATAACAAGGGAGGATGGAAAAAGGGTGAGGCTACACAGATGTTCAAATATAAAGTCTCCGCACAAATGACACAGAAATGTTGACCTTTGACTCTATGTGCAATGGAAACCCTTTTCCAACTGTTCACGACATCATGAGTCACTTGGAGAGGACAAGTGTCTACGACTTACCTCCCAAGAAACTGCACTTCTCCTCGGTGGTGGTGTGGTATGGACTTGTACTTGCCCATATCGCCCTCTGGCCGCGTGACGTTAAGACCGGCATAGTGGACCCTGTGGAGGTACACATGCATATAGAATCTTTTTCAAATCCCTTTCTCCCTCTGTGAGACATCTCAGTCGGCAAGCTGCTGGATCAAGTGTGTACAGTGCAATGTCGTAATGCGTAATCTGCACCAGCAAAGTTAGCCTCAGTGAGGTTTAACATGGGAATGAATAAAAACTGCACCAAATAGGATTCCAACCGACCTGTTCCACAAGTCATCATCCTCTCCTCCCCAGCCCCAGAAAGCATTGGGAAAACCATTGATCTTGCGAAACTGCTCCACTGTAAGTCCACTTACGCCACCAAAGAACTCGCTATAAGGGAGTCTATGAAACAAAGCAAACACAAAACATAAAAACACAAATGTAATAAACAGAGTCAGAAAAAACCTGGGAACTCTTTTTTCCTGTGAAGCTAGCAATTTTTACTTTACGTTGGCTGGACGTTTATTTTTCAGAAGCAGTGATAAGACAACCGTATTTCTAGCACAGAACAGAATGAATGACACTGGATAAGACACTGCATTCCGAAATGGACCCAATGTCTACAAAGCTAGATTGGTTAAGTGATGTGAATCACTCGATGTGAATTTGTATTGGAAACACATTGTGTGTAAACAACGGCAGAAGAGAAGCTAGGAAGTGTCATCAGCTAGTTCATTTTCTCTGCATAACCAACTTCATGGGTTGAGAAGTTGGAAGAGAGTCAAGAGACTGAAGAGAAAGCTTGTTCAGTGTTAATGGGAAGCGCTGGGCACAAAGCCTGACTGTGTCAACTCAAGAGCAGACAAAATAGACAACGAATGTAACCATGCCTCCTTTCATTCGCAGTGTGGTAGCAGTCAAGGGGCTGGATAGCCAGCCGCCAGCCGCCAGCCGCCAGCCGCCAGCCCCCCCCCCCCCCCCCCCACAAGAAAACCAAACCAATACACTTTCATAACAACTTGACAGTGTGATGAGGAATGCAATTATGCAGAGGACTAGAAATGTGTTTGCCGTTCAAATCGTAATGGTAAAAATATTTTTGTACAAGGAGTCAAGAAAGATACATTCCACATGATGTGGCTGATGTGACAGCCCCATGATGTGGCTGATGTGAATGACTACATCGCTCTGCTGTGCGTTCATTTCTCGCAGGCTGGGACTCACATGTACATGTATTTGTCGAGCTTGGCGGCGAAGTGGCGTGGCATCTGGCCGCAGCCGTAGTAGTTGCGGTCATTTTCGGGAATGTGGTCCACGTCGTGGAAGACCAGGCAGTCCCAGGCCAGGTCCTTCATGGCCTCCAGGAAGCCCACGTTGAACAGCATGGCCCGGTTGAAGGGATGGCTCCCCGTCTGGACAAGACACACAGGCTGGTTTGTTCACAGACCGCCCCAAGTGCACCACTTTCTGATTATTTCAACATGCATTCATACACTGATACTCAGACACTGAAGACACTGATGTGTAATGGTAAAATCGGTATAGTTTCCGTACTGTAGCATATACCGTCAATAATGTCCATTCCTCAACGGTCTGTAATGTTGCCATTTATCTTTGCATTAACATTTGCTACCACTGTGTACATTGATATATTTTCTATTTATAGTGTTCGTAGGTTTTACTCTTCTTATCTTATTCTTCCAATTTGATCAGTGCTTTAATATTTTAAGGCAACAGGAAAAATCACATATTTACCAATTTATGAATTGGAAATTGGGGTTTGCTCCTTTAAGTGATGTACAGAAAAATAAACACTGACACACACACACAAACCTGCTCGATGACATAGTAGGAGAACTGCAGGCGCTGCTTCTGCAGCATCGGGGTGAGGTGCTGGAAGAGGATGGGCAGATGTTCATGACGGTTCCGGAATGGGATCAAGACGGCCACCTACAGCATGGAGGGAACAATAGCTTTATATACTACTTAAAACAGCAATGCAGTGTGTGGGTGGGTGCTCTTACAAATATGTGGCTCAAGGGAAATGCATCAAAGAAAAAAGAATATCCATGTCATAACTATATTTGGTCCCTGATTGTTGATATTCGCCATTCCCTGATTGTTGATATTCGCCATTCTCTTTTGAGTCAGCTCAAGAATATACAAAATAAATGCAAATTAAGATGTAAAACATACCTATAGATTTTTTATCTGACATATGTTCCAGAAAGGTTTTCATGGAACAACAACAATCAATGATTATACTTTGTTGTTTGATAGTGGTATTATTAATCAAATAAGGTGATAATTATAAGGGAAGTAATATTCCCAGGCATGTATTTACATCACTGTCAGAGCAACCTAGTTGACCAGTGGCGAAATGTGGTACTGCAACTCTAAGCACATGGCAATACAACTATTTAAAATACAATACAACTATTTAAAACTAAATCTGTTAATATCAGCCATTTTATTGTCATCTATGCATCCCTAACTAATCTCAACACACACATCCACACACACACACACCTTCCAGCGTGGTTTGCAGTCTTTTGGTTTCCAATGGCCCCCAAATTTAATGTCAAAAAACGTTGAGAACTTGAGCTCCATCTCTTCAATAGGGATCTCAGTCATGTTAACTTCTATTGGCCCCTCTGCAGACACAAGGCGCAGAAACCCACAGCAGCATTGACTTACAGCTAGTGTTTCAAACTTCTTCTAAATCACAACTGTACCACACAGTCATATTACTTTTCTCATTTCTTTTACAATTACATTTTCCAAGCATCTATCAAATAGTATACATTAAAAAATATAAAAATAAACATGCTTTATACACACTTAATGATTATATGACTATTACATTTATAATATTTTATCAATTCTACTTACTCATAGAAGGTAATCGCTCTGGGCAGGGGAGGTTCTGGGCGTAAGTGAAATTTTCTGGGAGGAAGGTGGTGGGCTGGATCAGGAGTTCACTAGAATTGCTGCCGTCAGGGTAGTCTGTAACACACAATATAGTTCAGGGAATGGTGGATAATACCAGTAGGCCAAACACTGGCTAGTTATCAGGAATACTATTTATACAGAAATATATATCGATCATATTTTCAGGGTAGCTGCAGGTTTTAATCAATTTAAGACTTTAATACTAATTAGAACAAAGTTTAATACCCATTTCCCGGCCCAAGGGTAAATTACATTTCTCAACCTGTTATGCTATTACAAGTAACGGTCTTTGTTATAATACAAAGCTCAAGATTGCGACCATTTATTTTAGAAATGAATTCATACGCTAAATATAGTGCTTGTACATTGCGCCGTCACATCCCAATGACTGCAACCATTTTGGGAGCATAGGAGCATTGGAATGTTAGTTATGATGTTTGTAGGCCTGGTTTTTTGTTCTTTGTTTAGCAATTAATCTTTAAAGGATTTGTCATAATGGGTAGACATTGTTGTTTGAAAGTGACACAGCGTTACTCATGCGAGACGTGGAGAAACAAACACTGGCTAAAATAGCTGCTGAAATCCACATAGTGATATAATAAGTTCATTCCCATTTATGATGTTGTTACTGACGTCAAGTCGGAGCTCTGAAATGATACCCGACCCTCTGACCTGTAATTCAGAGTTGGACAGCTGTTCAATTCCTCTTTTAACAAGTTGGAGCTGGTTTTTCCGAGTTACGAGTTGTAACGATGGGGTAAGAGCATCGCAAACAAAACAAAAACATGATGCATCCTGATGTACAAGCCCTATAGCTTGAAAATATATTTGTACAGTGAGCAGCAAACCCTCCCCTCCTCCCCCTTCTATAAAGTTTGTTTAGAATAGTTCAGTCGATCGTTTGTAAAGGGGCGGTTCACAATTTCACCTCGCAAAAGGGGCTAATCCCTAGCACTAGCTCTGAGCTGTAGGACCTTTTTGATACGTTCCCTAATCGACATTAAAAGCAAAATCTGTTCAAAGAAAAAGGTTGTGGTCCAAATAAGAACAATGAACGCATCAAACAGAACCACAAAGACCCAGTGTTTTAGATTTCTTAAAAAGGTGCGAATAGCATTGACTTGCAATATATGATTTTCTAAATAGATAAGCTCCTTTTAGGGTAAAAAAATGGTGGTTGGGAATTTACAGGTACAGTCAATCAGGTTTTGTGTTCCAAGCTAACTATCAGTTTATCTCAGCAGTGCTGCTTGTCTGATAACAAAACTATCCTGCATGAGTATGAAGTTATCGCACCAGTGCAGTGGTCCACACAGCTTGTGCATGCTGCAGTTTATTAGTTTTACGGTCACGACAGTTGCAAAAATGAATATCTCTGCAAATGATATTTAAGACTCTTTAAGGCGTTCTATTGACAATCTCTAATTCAAGACTTTTGAATACCAATAGGATTACCCTCATTTTACAGAGGAGAAAACACGCATCATAAAAGCTACAAAAGTTTCTATGGACGATTCCGTTTCAGCTCATTTCCATGCGGTAAGTATATTACAAGCTCATGTAAGTCATGATCAAGTGTGTCTCATACCTGTGCCATTAAGTGTGCTGTTCTTATTGGTGTACAATCGGATCATGTGTCCAATGGTCCTCACATTGTCTCTCAACATGATGCCCTGGGCCTGCACCATGAAGAAGTACGTGTTGGCTGCGGGAGAAAGCAATAAGTAATTGAAGAAAATAGATAAAGAATAAGGTACAACTAAGTAACAGAAGCAATGTATAGCAGTGAAGCACAATGAAAGAAAGTAATGTTTAGGTGTAACATTTAGGATTTCCATAATTAACTAGTGTACAAAAAATAAGCTTTGGTTTAGCAAAGGACTACCCTGACTAGTCATGATCAAGGATCAGAACAGTGGTACTGGATAGTCGATGTGAAGTCACTGCCAGCCACATAGCCTCTGGCAAAACACAAACGTGATACAATGAGTAGCCCAGTTAAGACGGAATTATTCTCCTGCACCTTCAGACTTTTTGCAGTCAGAAGGAGCATGGACCAGCAAGTAGTGTACTGTTGTACATAAATGTTGTACATAGTGGACATAATTACAATAGTGGACATGAAGCGCATTTGTACTTCTCATGCTACCATTACAGCTGAATAATTGCCAATATACTATTATCCCAAATATCATTAAAGTTAATACAGCCATATTGTTTTGAGAAATGTTGTAGTGCTGGTTGTAGAATCACATTACATGTCACTCATCAGCAAGCTATCAACTTTAATTTAAAGGCAAACTGCTTAATTCATTTCAAAAGGTTAGCAGGGACACCATGGTTGTAATTGGCATCTGTACAGGTTCTCTGGGTTCATTCTGGGTGGAGAATGTCGGTTTTTATCTTGAATTCCCATGCTGTACAGTAGTGTGAGTGATAGTGACCAGAACATATGATGCAGGCAGATGACGTCATGCTTTATAAGACAACATAATTATTGAATTGTTTCCAATAAAATGACTCCACGTGAATTTACTTTCTTTCCCACTACTTTCTTCATGTCCAGGTATTTTCCAATTACTCTGGGTAGGGAATAAATTGCAATTTCCTTGCAATTACTTACTCGGGCAGAACATGTACGTCACATTTCGGTTGTCTATGGCAACTTGGCATTTCAAAAGTAGCTTCTTTTTTGAAACATGAAATACATATGTTGGTCAAACAGTAATGGTATTATCTATCGATTTGTGCTGGCAGCGTTCATATTAAACAACATTAAACTGTTCAACGGAAAATGTTATGTCAAGGAATGGGAACCTAACGTTACACCACTAACGTTACCGGTCAATGTCGTCAAACTATTGTTCTAAATTGCCTCCTGTCAGCACATCGGCTGCAGAGAAACACTGTTGTATATTAATGTGTTATTTTAGTAGACAGTCATTGGAATTACATGTAATAATTAAAAAAATGCTTTTTAAACTATTATGCATGATCAATAATACGGTTAATAGCAGTAACGTTAACCTAATGATGGCTTATGTTACATGCCCATACATTTGGATTGGCATGGTAGTTTAACTCCAGACATGATGGGGCATGTTGTGTGTTGTAAACGTGAGTATCCTACTTATAGACCACCTAAATGATACACAAAGTCCCGTATTAAACTCAAATACTGCACAGGAAGACATCTAAACACTATAGGTAGAGCAGCATCAGGTTAGCTTGCACCTAGCTACATTAGCCGCCGGTGTTAGCATTAGATCTGACACCCGCTGGAGCATCTTTAACTGCATGACGCTAGGAGATAATCCAAAACATAATCACGTTCACTGATACGTTTAACCCGCTTTAGCAAATTGCTTACTTACGACCCAAATTAACTAACCTATGCCAGGGGCCGCATAGATGAAGTACAGGCAGGTAGTGAACATTGAGAAGAAGAAAATGAAGGCCAAAAACGAGCGGTTGGACACTCGCAGCAGCCGCCTCCAGGTCACCATGTTGGCTCAGGCCCGCTTCTCTGTCGCCGAGAGGAATCCCATATAACACCTTTAGGTTAAAATGTTCTGATACTGTACGGTGCCTGATGCAGTCATGGGCAGATTCAATCCGTCGTCATAGCCCAGAGGTGCAGTGGAGGGAAGCCTAAAGCTTGCTGTGTTAGCTCGTGAGGTTATCACCTAGCGGGTTTCCTCCTGCCAGTAAATGTCCCGATGGAGAAAAGCAGGCCTGTAACATCAGGTGCTGACAAACCTCAAATACCATCGTCGACTGGGCATATTGCACCCGTAGCAAGACGGACAAACAGCTTGCTAATACTGTTTAAGAATACTCATGGCAGCAGTCCATGGCTGGTCCAAGCGCGGCTAGGTTCAGGTTATATCGCCAGTAACGAAGGTTAATCATGGGGAGAGACTGTGTGCCTCCTCCCACACAAGTCTCCTCTCGGCCGGAGCGGCTTCAACACACCCGTCAAGCTACTTCTGGCAACCGGTTGACTCCACACTGGTTTTAGGGAACGGTGGCCGAAAATAGACATTTGTGCGCGACGGAGAACGAAAAAAATAATAATATAAATATTTTGTTTTCCCCTTTCTACTGGTGCTGAAACAGTATCCGGTGGGTGTTAACCCAGTCCATCGAATTCATCACAAAGGCAACCACTTTTTGTGGCAGTGTAAAATAAAGGGGTTGGTTGCAGGTTGCAAGAATCGCTGCAGTTAATTGAAAACAAAAATCACCAAAAATGAACGAAAAGTAAAGACCCTCGTCAGGCACAATGGCACGTGTTTTTCTGAACACACTTTAATGTAAAATGCACTGCTATTAAAAGGAGTGGGGGCAATGCCTTCCATGTCAACAAAACATTTCTTGACATTACTTCACCACATGAATCAATAATTCAGCACATTTAGTGCTATTATGTTCATTACAAAAACAAACAAAGAAACAATAAAAAGTAAAGAAAACTAGCTCAACCTGTTATTAATTAATTTGTCAAATGGTTGTATAAGTACAGTCCCCTAGATTTGATTTATATTACATAGTTGTGTTGTCAGTTTTTTGTTGTGTTATCAGCTAATGGATAATGTGATAGCGGCGTAGTTCTTTTGGAGGAAACGTGGATCCTACCCAGACTGGGACGCTGGCCTCCAACCCCAGGGCCCAGATCGGCTGTGACCAAGTCCCAGACCAGCACCCTGCCTTTGCTAGTGGTCGTTCACAACTTCTCATTGAAGCGCAGCTGCTTTTTCAGGTGAATAAACGGCTCCCTCTTGTGGCCACTCGACCTCACTAACACCCACCTTTACCTGGGGGGTCTCCAAATAAAATGAAAAAAACAACCCTGTTATCGATCACTTCTCTCCCAGCTGCCCACTCAAAACAACCCAAACTATTCTAGGGGAAATTGTACACATTTGGAATAAGATAACTAGACCATTTTAATCTAAGATGGGGTTGTCCCTATTTGAAGTACAAGTATATATCCTGTTGAAAATGTATTTATTCAGTATATATATATATATTTTTACATTCAGTATTACGCCAAATCTCAAGTATATATCTCCCCTGAGTGTGCTATAGTATATCAGCCGACAAACATCATACCTCTTTACATTTGAAGCTGAAGCCTGAGGCCCCTGAGACCATGGTTTTCCTGAGGGCCCCTGATCTCCTTCTGGACACCCAGGGGCTCCTCTGCTAATTTCCTTGGGTCCAGGTTTTAGTGAGAAACAAGAAGCCAATAGCGAGATGATGTTTTCTCTTCCCGGATCCTTCAGCACTACCTGGTTCCCCTCGCTGGCAGTACAGCCTCGCTGGTTCCCGATCAGCTGTCAGCCAACCAGCTGTTTACATAAACTACAATGTGTTAGCGTAGTCATAGAGATGCATGTAAACGTATACTATGGTCATCGTTTGTTCTCATAGACTTGCGACAGCAGCATCCCAGCGTCTAGCTCCTATAGGTTCTCCATCAGCTCTGAATTGGTGGAGGTTCTCCTCCTTTAGCTGATGCTGACTTTGCACCCTTTTGGTGGCTCTGGTGACAAACAGCTTAGTGGACACAACCTCTTTCCTTTCCTCCTCATCAACTCAACCTCTGCTGTCACGCCCACACACAGATTCAGGCCGGATGTACATTGGCGTAAAATGACTTGCATAGGTTAATTTATTTTGCATATGTGAAGGAGACTTTCGCGTAAGTTTAATTTCATTCGTTATGCAGTCAAGAACCTTTTTTTCCCCTGTACAGTTATTTTTAAAAATACTGTTGTAATACCAGTGGTAGGCACTCAACCTGCCTGCTAAATTAACCACACCTGGTGTATTGATGGCTGCAATTCCAGCAGGCAGCCAACGGCCCGATTCCTGTTTGACGTAGATAGCAAACATCGCATTTAATTCACTCCAGAGTTATCTAAGTAGCTAACAACTAATTTAATTCACTCCAGCAATGTAGGTGACCGACCAGTCATCTTATTCACGTAAATTGCTTCAAGTAGGCCTATAGCTACTGGTACTTCCTAAAGTTAACCTAGCAAAGATCGTCAGTAGCACACTTCAGGAGTAAGATGCTAGTCATGTTTTATAGATGAAATGTACCATAGAAAGTTAGTTAACGTTACCACGTGTTAGCATTTTGTTTTACTTAAGGTGAGCCAGGTTTGGTTCGCTTCAGTTACATTATTTTACCATGCTAACGTCGAGCTCTTTATTCTTGGTCTAGATAGAATAACAACAATGCCAACCGAAACTTCAGAGGAAGCTGAAGTTCAGGATGCCCAAACCCAACGAGTTGTGGCTGCACCAGCGGCGTCAGCAAGTGACGCCGTCCGTATCCAGATCAGCACTACCGGACAAACGAGCGTCCACCAACCTGCCGTATTTACAACTACACGTGCCACATCTGCTCACCATAGCAATGTCGGCAGCACAGGTCAAAGGTTAGTTAGTGTTGTCCCACAGGCGGCGGCCTCGTCAGTACTGGTGGTAGCTGAAGTGTCAACCCCAGGGTTATGTACAACCGGGCAGCCTTTACATTTTACCATTCCATCCTCTGCACCTGCTGTAAGTGTTAAGACTCCTGCTCCTGGAAAGACAGTGGTGATGGCTGTTCCAAGGGCAACAGTTCCTCAACCTCTAGCTCCCCGTCCACCACAGACATCCTCCACGCAGCTTCCAGCCAACTTTCAGATCCCACCAGGTGAAGAATAATAGTCTGCACTTGTATGTACTTATTCAAACAGTATATGAATGTTTGTGTGTCACACTTGGATGCATGCAAAGACATTCACGCTTCTGTCTGTTTTTTATGACTTTAATGGTTTTTACACTACAACTGTGGTGACAGTTGACAGTGGTGAATATAAGCTCTAATCTATGATTGAAATGTGATTTGATGTGTTTGATCATGACTTTGTATTGGGACCAGGCATGGTGCTGATCCGTAGCGATAGCGGTCAGCTCATGTTGGTATCACAACAGACACTGGCCCAGGCTCAGGCCCAGCAAGCACAAAAAGCCACCAGTGTCCCAGCACCCAGATTACCAGCATCCAGATTACCAGCGCCAATGGTATTTCTCTTTCTAAAATAGGGCTTGTACATCGTGACGTCAGATAGCAATGACCGCCTCCATTTCGGAAGTATTGAAGCATAGGAATGTTAATGGTAGTAATGGTGTTTTGGTCATTGTTTAGTAATTAATTGTGAAATCATCGTTATGGGGTGATGTTGTTTTTGAAACTGCCACAGTGTTTGTCATGCGAGATGTGGCAAAACAACATTTTGATTACCCTAGGATACAGTATATTCACGTTTGTTTAGGGTTTTACATTACTACAGCTCTAGAGTTCTGTCAAAACGGAGTATCTCCAACCAAAAATCCCCTAATGCATCTGATGTACAAGCCCTGTACTTGTTTTTTTGTGGCACAATTTATGTATTACACAAGGGACCAATAGTATAATCACTTTACATAAAGCCAAGCTTTTGGAATTTTTCTGCAATGCCAATGGATTTGTTGCCAGTCTAGATTAAAACCTAACCAATGGTCACTGAACCACATTTGTTGATCAAAAGCATGAATTCCCCCTGAATTCTTATTTTGGGATTTGGCATGCAAGAGTACTTGTTTGGAACTTAATAAAAAAAAACATTACCCCAACATAACATTGGTGTTACTACTGCATTTATGTTTTCATAAACATGCTGGAGCCTATGTTGATGTCCAATCAGGTCATGGCAGCACCAGCTAAAAAGTCTGATAAGCTAATGGTTATCAGAGTGTCAGCGCCGCCCACCGCCCAAACGTCAACATCCGCAGCAGGCGTGATAAAGACCACTGTGGTAAAATAATTCACACTTACGAATGAAGTCGATGCCAGTCAAATTTAAGTTGTTGCCACTGTCCATGTGGTTTGCTTTTTATCTAAGAGATCCATCCAGTACATTTACACTGATTATAACAATTATGGTGCAATAAATAAGTGTAATAAACAAGACGGCACATACTACATTAGTGTTCAAATAATAAAAATTAGTAGCGTCTACATAAATATAAAATTTGAACAAACATTATTCTTTACTGTCACTGTTAAACATTGTATCAAATAATGTGAAGTGCTTCATTTGTAACCTATTTCGTACAGTGTTTGTAATACAATTGCACTTTACACATAACATAAAATCATGGAAATTCATGGACATGGATACAAATGAAGAGATTGAAGTTATTGGTTTTCTAAACTAGATGGTGTGATCATTAGTTGTGATGAATAAATTATAAAAAATGACTTAAACGATTTTAGATGACACTCCATTGTATTTGGATCTTAACATAATTTTTTTATTATGTCTAGCTGAACAGGGATGCTCCCAAACCGGTGGTAGTCCAGCCACTCAACACTGTGATTGGTCAGGGAGCTCAGCCTTGCACCCAGGCAGGGATCAAACAACCCACCAGCACAAACCAGCCAATGTTCACCATTACACCGGTGAGAAACGGCTTTCCTGCTGTAATCAGCGGTCACTTGATTCTGGGCGCAGACACCAGGGATTACCTGGTTTTGGCATGGATGCTGCAGTGTCAGATGTTTAATATATGAAATATGTATTTGTTATTTTATATACATGAGTGTTGCAGTGGCACCACAGTACTTCTCAACATTAGAAATGTCGTGGAAGATGTACGCAGTTGGGAACAAACACTCATTCAGTTACCCTAATACTGATAACATTTTCCTCCCCTCCCTTACAGGAGACCCTGGAGAATGTGAAAAAGTGCAAGAACTTCCTGGTGACTCTGATTAAGCTGGCGTCCAGTGGCAGCCAGTCCCCTGACATGGCCACCAACGTCAAGGCCCTCGTGCGGTACCTTCTCGTGAGTCGCTCTCTTCTGTCTTTGTTTAATTTCTATTGATGTGTGTTGAAGATAAACCAAACATGACGCACATATCTGAAGCAAATATTATTGCGTCGCACTTGAATTGCGCTGCATACGACTATCAAACAAGATCTGAGGAATGCTTGATTAGTTTGTTTGTTTGTAATAAAGCTAATGCAAACGCTTTTCAAACTGATGTGAGCATTATTAACTCTGAAAACCACTTAGCCGATCAGAACAAAGTATTCGTTCAACAAAAGGTGACATAAGTTAAGTTTGTTTGCTACAAAATCTTATTTTTAATATGCAGGACTTGATAAAGAGTCGGCTATCGTCTGAATGCATTGGATTTAATTGCTGCTAAATGCGAGGAGGAGGTTTACACATTTTGTGCATTTTGTTTCCAAACAGGATGGTAGCCTTGAACCCGAGGAGTTCACAAATAAGCTGTACGTCCAGCTGAAGTCTACTCCCCAGCCATACCTGGTGCCTTTCCTCAAGGTTATCTCCCATTCCTTCACCTAGCTACTACCTCGTGTTGCTGGTCTGCCTCTGGATGTACTAAAATTCAAATAGGCTTGGATGTCCACATTAATGATTAGGCATGTACAAGCCTGTTTAGAATATATAAAGAAAGCCGTTGTCTGAAGTGGCAAAGATTATAGACAATGATTGAAGTCAGTAGAGAACATGCAATGGAGTGAAACGGTTGACTTGTGCATGTTGTTCTCCATATCTCGGCAAGTGATCAACCTATTGGAACCAAAACACAAATGTAAACCTAAGGATGGGCATACGCAAAACAACAAAATAAAGCAGCTGGACGGAGGCCTCATGCCTCATTAAAGCAAGAACAAAATAAGAAATACAGAAAGCTTGCCATTGTAACCAATAGACCTCTCCAGTTAATCAAAGCAGAGTATCCTCACAAGTTGCATTCCTCATCCATGGTCGAGAACAATCCGTGGGTCCATTTTCATGCCAACTGCAATTTTTTTATTTTGTCCAAGTCAACTTGCCGAATGCATGCCTGTCTTTGTTTGATGTTATATTCAATACTGAATTGAAAAGGTTTCCCCAGAAAAGTCTCCCGGCAGTCCGTCACCTGACTGCAGACCCCCAGCACTTCATCCAGCAGGCGGGCCTACCCAAGCCACAGCTAGCAACCCCCTCTAAGCCCACTCCGGCTCCATCTGGTACCCTCACAGGAGTCAGGCCGACCCAGAAACATGTGGTGCTGCCGGTAAACTTTTTATAGTTTTTAATTTTGTAGCTGACCCAAATGTAATGATTAACCACAATATAACAATAGTGCATATTATTTGTTTACAATATAGATGCATTCATCAATGCAGTGTTATTTCAATTGTTCGAGTTGGCTTAAAGTATTTATTTATTCTCATTTTTAATGAGCTTTCTCTTTTGCTGGCTTGAATTGTGTCTTTGAGTTGAAAAGCTGCTATAAACTCAATAACTGCCAACCCCATGCAGTCCCTTGGACACAATGACTTGCATGCATATGGAACCAACTGACAATCTCTAAGTACAATCTCTGAATATTTCAGATAAATGACAATGGATAATGTTTGGTGACCTAGATGAGCGTATTCCAAAATGTGATGCAGATTTTGTATTGTATTGATTCAGGACAAATATCCCAGAGGAGTTCCACTTGGACCTGCAGTCACCCACCTGAGAACAGGTTCATCCGAGGGCAGTAGGACCACTCCAAGAGGCGTGGTTGTTCTTTCAGGACACCATCCAGGTAGCTGGGGATAGACCGAAACAGTGCTATAATAGTTTGGTCAACCACATTCACAAACACAAAAATGTATTTATTTATTCATTCATTCACTTTTTTGGGGGGGGCATGACCTCTGCCAATTAAATGCTCCCATATTTTTTTTTCTTTTTATTACCCATCACCCACAAAATGTAATAATATATGTAATAAACCTGTTTTGCTTCAACCTTTTTTTCTGCTGCCTTTTTGTTTGTCTTCCCAGGCGTTTCTTCTTTTAAAAGGCCTTCAGTTCCTCAACAACCCACCTCTAAATATGGTTTCAAGGACACTTCTTACAAGTAATGCATGAAACCATCAATCCTGTGTTTTTACAATGTTTTGATAAAGAATCGCAGTAATTCACTAAACCCGTCCAAACCTACACAAGCCCAGCATGTAAGCCAATGTACAGAACCTCAGGGGCTGCATGTCTCTCTGCTCATCCAGGGAAGATGACGACATCAACGACGTGGCCTCAATGGCCGGGGTCAACCTGAAGGAAGAGAGCATGAGGATCCTGGCCAGCGGCGGCACCGTGATTGGCTCTGTGGTGCAGTCCTGCCACGACAAGCCCTTCCTGTCCACCGGTGCACTTCATGCCCGCATCCTTCGCGCAGGTACATCTCGCCCAAACACGTTGGGTTTGAACATCATCGTCATCTAGGGCCATGTCATGTTATCCAAAGCAACCTATATCCACTTACCGCAGTGCAAGAGAACACTGGCTTGTAGTGCTAAATGCAATCGATATGAATGATCAATACATATAGCAGATAGCGATAATTATAGGTCGTTGTAATGACCTATGTGAGGGATGCAATGAGGGTTAAGCTTTCCGGACACTTGTAGTATAACACCACTGTGTGTGTATGTGTGCAGCGGTTGAGTTTTATGTCCGAGAGAGGGTTATGCTTCTTGGACACTTACAGTATAACACCCAGGGTGTATGGCCTTTATGGCATTTTAATGCTCCTGCCCAACATCTGGACTAAATAAAGTATCACAAAAGGGTCGTAGCCATGGGGATAACACGCCCCCCCCCTCCCTCCTAGATCTCTTATCCCAAAACGTGTTTTAATTTTATCTCTGTGTTTGAATTTGAGCCAAAACAGGGGGTTCACTGACACTCTTAAGAGGTTGCAATTCTAATAGTCACCAATAGGCAGCAATATTTCATTAAACATTTTTTTTCTGTATGAGTGAATTGGGTTAATTTATAACATAGTTTCTAAATACACTGTGTAGTGCCTCTGTTTCTAGTTAGTATTTGTATTTGAAGGTACAATATGCAAGAGTAGCTATTTCAAGCTAGCTCCAGTCTGAATGGATTTGGTGCTGCGTTGTCCTCTCCAGGAGAACCCCTGGGGGTGAGCGAGGCCAGGCCGGAGGTGGTCACTCTGGTGTCCAACGCCACTCAGGAGTTTCTGCGGGACCTGCTGGAGAAGCTTGCCTTGGTGGCAGAACACCGCAAGACTTCACTTAAGGTTCAGTGCTTTGACTTGACGCACACAGCCACCCAGAGACTACTCACCTTTCACACAAGACAAGTTTCTGTCAGGATGAAGTACTACATCTTGACCTAAGTTTGCATTTTTATGTCAAGTTGTGTGTGTGTGTGTGTGTGTGTGTGTGTGTGTGTGTGTGTGTGTGTGTGTGTGTGTGTGTGTGTGTGTGTGTGTGTGTGTGTGTGTGTGTGTGTGTGTGTGTGTGTGTGTGTGTGTGTGTGTGTGTGTGTGTGTGTGTGTGTGTGTAGGAGGATCCCCGTCACACACAAGTTACTGACATCCGCGCCCAGCTCCACTTCTTGGAACAAGTGGAGCTTTTAAAGAAGCGACGACAGGAAGAGGAGCAGAGGGAGACACTGCTGCGTCTGGCTCGGGTCAGTTTAGAGATTTCATTAAAACTGACCACTCAACTCAATCTCTTTTGGGCTTTTGCCAATAATCATTAATAGGATATCATCTTCACCAACCAGTCATTACCTGACAACTTTTGTTTCAGAGTTGGCATCATCCTACTCTAACACACTAAAGATAATGCCTTTATTTGATGCCATTTATCTTGAATTGGGTGACCCAAATGATTTGGTCATTGCTCGTCCTAACATCTGCACACAAACAAACCACAAGGTGGGCACAGCATTCACATGTTCTCTGGAGCTCTTCATCTGGTGGCTTCAAGGCTCTGGTCCAGAAAAGGCCCACTTCCTTACTCTACGACTGATCCTCATTCGATCTGAACTGTCTGATGCTCACGTGGTCATGTTCCTTTTGGTCTTCCAGCGGCGCTCCAACTCTGAGGATCCACAGCAGCAGCAACTGCGGCAGAGGGCCAAAGAGGTTTGTTTTGAGTCATCAAGACGCCTTAAGAACCGTCATCCTGGGACATGGTATGACAAGTCCAGTTGACAATAACGCCTGTTGGGGAATTTTCGTGTGCACTGCACACCAATTAGTGAGATCAACTCGACCACTCTGATAAATACCACTGAGTGGTATTTTTTTAAGTATAGAACGATTTATTCTGCAGAATAAGAGAACAAGAGCATTCACGAAAATGAGATATCATTCTCCCCGAGGTACTCTCTTGGGCTTCAATATGTGTTTTTTATTACATCAACCCCTGTGATTATCCAGGACGAGGCTGTCTGCTGGTATGTCTCCGGTTCTAACCACGATTTACGATAAGGCCAAAGGGCTAAGTAACCTCGGCCTCTCACGAAACCGTTCTGTGAGAAAGGGAGTTTCACGCTATCCCAGACTGTTAGCAGATAAGCATGGAATGTGTAGGCTTGACGGTATACGTCAGGGGTGCAGAAACGAGGACAGCAGCTCTGAACTGACTCCACATTTTGTAATTATCCGTTACACGGTATGCTATATGTATTTGTGTTTTCATCTAGCCTGAATGGTACCTTTTTTGCTCTGGTTTGCTGTATGGATCACTGTTATCGAAGCAATCCACCACAAATCTCTCCATACTTCCTTGGCAGTACATTGTACCCAGAGCTTTTTCTTTTGTTAAACATCTGCTACCAAAAGCCATGTCTTTTCATATCTGTGTACCCCATTCCATTAGGGATGTTGGTGATAAAGAAAACACAAGAAGTTTCCATCTTGTTGGTCGTGACAAAGTGGCAAGACTTTGGGTTGGGACAGCGCCTCTAAACCCCCATACACTAAACAGATCTCCAGGTTTATCACCCAAGGTCAGTTTCCTCTGGTTTTGTTATGAGTTGACTTGTGGCTGCCTCCATCAACAGATGCAGCAGGCAGAGCAGGCGCAGCTGCAGCACAGAGAGGCTAACCTCACTGCCCTGGCTGCCATCGGGCCCCGCAAGAGAAGGCCCTTGGACTCTACAGGAAATGTGGTACACACACACACACACACACACACACACACACACACACACACACACACACACACACACACACACACACACACACACACACACACACACACACACACACACACACACACACACACACACACACACACACACACACACACACACACACACACACACACACATTTTATTGTTTACTAATATTATAACATGAAATAATACCAAAATGTAATAATCTGCAATAAACTATACACCACGACAACAGTAAAGTACCATTCAATGCTAGGTTGAGTCGTTTTTCCCTCAAAGTATTTCACTAGGCAACTTGATATTTCATAAATCTGCCTTAGTCACTTACTTTACTTGCATAGACATTCATTGCGCCATTTGAATGACGGCTTCCCTCTCTCTCCTTTCCACACACTGGTTCTGTCTCTCAGGTGTCAATACTGGCCAAGAGTACGGTGACACGGGTGACCATGAGGGACTTGCTGTTGTGCATGGAGGAAGATCGCCACATGCGACACTCCCTTACCCTGTACAAGGCTCTTATGAGATGATCCTTTTTGTAACTGTAGTTACTTTTGCAAAGGTTTGGTTAAACTACTTTTTTTTTTACTTCTTTTATTTATCGTTCTTTGTTTTTATGTAGAGTACTGGCATGTTTATTTATATCGTAACTCTTAATTTATTTCAAATTTTGTTATCACATCACAAAAAGATCCCCTTTAAGTGTTTAACATTTCTAAAAATGATTATTTATTGTGGCAAAAGAAGTGATTTATCTTTGGATGATACCCTCGTCTGTTGATTGACATGTGGTAGTTATAATTTCGTTTCAGGTTGTTGGAGTTATTAACCTGCAATATCCATTCAATAAAAAAAAGATGAGCACAGTTTTCACTCCTCCATTTCAAAGCTGTATATGTGTCTGGTGTGTGTGGGGGGGGGGGGGGAAGGCCTGAGGACTCAAACAGGAACTAAACCTGGCCATCGTTGACATTCTGTAGGTTATATTGCATGAGGTCACTTTTTGGGTTCCCATTTAAATAAATAAAATTGTCCTTGTGGTCTTAACTGATCTCACAAACTATACTCTTTACCATAGGCATCACTAAGGGATTAAAAATCACCTGAGATTTTTTTCTTCAAAATGATTAATGGGGCAAAATGCTGGAGTCAATTAGAATTGAGAACAGAACAGTATTTTATTATCCTGGCTGCTTCCTGGGTTAGATCAATGACCAAAATACCCAGCCTGTTTCATGCAAGTGCTTGGATACGGCTGACAAATAGCACTTCAGCTTTTTTATATGTATATGTATTTACATACATATATTTATATGTTTATGTTCCCATTGGCTCTGATGAACTGACTGCATGGGGAAAGCAATAAGGTTTATGTCTTGCATGTCAAGTAGCATTTTATTATTCCACTTTGCTTGCAGACCGACAAAAGCGTATTTTGCTGAAATTTATTTGTAAAAACGGAAAGATGGCAAAAACAAATTTGTTCCATGTATTTTATATAAATACAGATGAGGCGAGATCTGAAGAGGTACTTGCCTAGTAGGGTACAACATTTGCTTTGCTTTATTAAAGCAGGATGGATGCACATCATTCTTTATGATATTGACCAAAAATGGTTTGTATTATTGTATTTTCACAAATTGTCTTGGCAAAACAAAAAGCAATACAAGCAGTTGAATACTGCAAATTTATTGTTTACCAGATTTGTCTCATTCATTCTCATTGACAGTAAACCTGCAGAGTTTCAATCTGGGAGCAATTTCTGTAATGACCTTCCATAAAGCCCAAGAGTTTTAATCTGTGGGTAATTCCTCTGTATTGACCTTCCATAAAGCCCAAGAGTTTTAATCTGTGTGTAATTCCTCTGTATTGACCTTCCATAAAGCCCAAGAGTTTTAATCTGTGGGTAATTTATTTGTATTGACCTTCCATAAAACCCAAACGTTTTAATCTGTGGGTAATTTCAATGTATAGACCTTCCATAAAACCCAAGAGTTTTAATCTGTGGGTAATTTCTCTGTAGAGACCTTTCATAAAACCCAAGAGTGTTCATCTGTGGGTAATTTCTCTGTAGAGACCTTCCATAAAACCCAAGAGTGTTAATCTGGGTCATTTCTCTATAGAGCTTCCATAAAACCCAAATGTTTTAATCTGTGGGTAATTTATTTGTATAGACCTTCCATAAAACCCAAGAATTATAATGTGTGGTTGGAGGTGTGATTTCTGTCAACTGATTGGCTTGTTTGTTCAAATGTGTGCTATTGGTAACAAAGGTAATCGTTTGTCGGCATGGAGTATGACATTCAACAGTATTATTTTTACATGGTTTAAGTAGAGAGCTTGAGTGACAACGTTCCTTTTGAATCCTCATTTAAAGCATGCATGACTTCTGGGTTCAGAACTGCAAATGAGTCACTGAAGTTCAAAGAGAAAATAAATACCACCTGGCCAAACCTGAAAATATGGCATGATGTCAAAATCCTCCATTTTCAAACAGGAGATATGTGAAAAGATATGTAATGTACAGTTTCACCTACATACAAAAAAATACCAAACCTGCATGCACAATTATTGATAACATTCTTCAAATGTAACCTGTTGAGTATCTATGGTAATTAATTGCAAACGCATCAATCAAGGTGTTGTCCATAATTGCTATGGAAGCTGCCTAGTTAATGAGCTTGGCTCCTGTGTATCTTATAAACTCCTTGGTGCTGCTTACATTGATGAACTGGAATGAAGCATATTTACCCAGGGTAAAAAAAACCTGGGTACACTTTGTTGTATATTTCTCAAACTGCTAAAATAATCTTGACCTTGCAAAAATCTGTTTGCATCCTCATCAGACAAAATATATGAGGTTAAGCATTATTCAATTATGATATGCTACAATCATTTGTGGGTTTGATGTGATTCTGTGTTGGGCTCACAACATTGCACCATTGCGTTGCACTATCGTAAAATTCATAACTTACACAAAGGACATGAAACCACTATAAATGATAAGACCATTAAACAACAGCAGCTATTCATGTTTTACCTGGTGCAAAATTTAGAGGAGAGCTTACTCAAAGTATTTATTGAGTTGCTCTTTAAGATTTGCAATCCTTTTTAATTGTGAATAACCTACACCTTCAAACATAAATTTTATGTTAGCTATCATTCATCCACATTTTGGGGAAAATATAATAATTCAAATTTGAAGGATATTCTTTGTGAGTAACCAACCCCTATGAAATACATTTGTAACACCAATCCCAAGTACAATCCAGCTATGCATTTTTGTTTGTGGTAGAAAAATACTATTTGCCAAGTGAGGTGGATGTCATAATTATGACTTAATAGCCGCAGACCAAAAGCTACCAGTTAAGTCTCTTCTATATCAGCTTTTATTATAATGAGAGCCACTGGTTTCATAACAACCCGTCCTGACTTTAAATTCCTGGGGACAATGTGTCCCATATAAAACCTGGCAAGGTGTTTTTCATTGAACTTATTTTAGGAATAACAATCATTATTGGAGCCCGATTCACTCCCCTCCCCCCTCCCATTTATTGAAATGTTTTATATAAGAAAAATTAATTTCCTTAAATGAAACATGGCTTCCATAATATGACTGATCGTCAACTTACACAGGCAGGACAAAACATGTGAATTGATCCTTTAGGATTTGATTGGATGTCCATTGCAGGATTGTATAGGGATGGAACTAAATAGGAAGAGTTAATTTCTGATCGGAAGCCATAGAGTCCTCTGCTCATTCCATGGTGAAACAACTCATTCCATTGGCTCCTGTTTGACGGGGTGTGGGTCACCTCTTCCTTTGCCCCTGAGCAACACATACTCTCTGAACTGCGAATTGTCAGCGCCCCCACCGCATGACGCCGCTATCTGGAAACCCTTCTGTTGCAACCGCTCCAGCACCTGGGGATCACACACAAAATTCTATTTTGATAAGTACATATATTATTTATCTCACTCTATACTAACTTGGTGGTAACATGGTAACATTAGGGTAGTAGGTTTTGTTTCCTCAGCTTTGTCACTAATTAAGAACGTTATTTGGGATCGTTATCATGTCATATGACAGGAAATGTTGTCAATCAATGTTTTAATTTTTTATTCCAGTGTCATAGTTGAATAAAGGTTAAAATGTTAACAATTCAGTTCAACTCTCCATGTCCCCTCTCTGCAGTATCCTAAGATTGTGTTCTCTTTTCCTTCCCATGCGTCCCCCCTCTCGTCTCTCGGTCTCTTTCTGAGACGCATAATTATCTAGAGACAAAGAAACAGGAGGCCGTGGGGACTGTCAGTAAATGAGACAGGAAGGCAACGAGAAGTAGGTCAGAGAGGTAGCCAAAGACCCATAGGCATGATGGGAAAAACTTGAAGGGAACGGGCAGCCTAATTTCATACACATAATAGAGGGCAATCTTTATGTGTTATGCGTTATGAATAGTAATTGTTGCGATGGTGGAGGTTCTGGATGTGTGTATTAAAGATGATCGTTGTCTTTGTAAAAAAGTTACTCATGCACCAATTTCATTATTGAGGCTACCTTTTAAATGAGTTTGGCAATCAAATTAATTAATTAATTACTTAATAATAATAATAAAAAATATATACACATGTTTTGTCCACATCAATGAACAAAAGAAGGCAGAACAAATGATCAAATAGTGATTTTTTTACAGAAATGTACGTACAGCACGTAGGGCAATATAGTACGCTAGACTGCAGAAACACTCGAGTACACGGTGGCACCTGAACAGAGTGAAGGCGGCAGTGTGCGTGCAGCGGGAAGCGGATGGCGTGCGTGGACGGGTGTTCCCCGCCGGAGCCCCGCAGACCGTCCCGCAGCTCAGGGAACACCTCGTGAATGACACTGCGGTCGGCACTCAGGGAGACCCTGTCCCCCGGCTCAGGGGCCACGTGGACCACAATGCACCGGCTGCACACGTGTCCCTCAAGGGCCTCAGACCGCCGCTCGCTTCTCCAGCGCCGCAGCTCCGCCTGCAGGGGCTCCAGCTGGAAGAACTGGGCCTCCTCGTACAGCGCGCAGTACTCCTGCACACACGCACACGCACACACGCGCACGCACGCACACACGCACGCACGCACACACACACACACTTCTTAAGTAAATGCCATCTGTCATAAAAATTTGATTTTTACCTGTCAGCTTTTTCAAATCTGAGCAGTAAAACAAGTCCTAGACCTAAAACTCATTACTGTTATATTTGGTGAGGTTTCAATATTTGCTGTTTTTAAGTCATTGTGGGTGTGTTTAAATGTCTACAAATACACTTAAATCTGTTGCTGTCTTATGTATGTGTTAACTCAATCTTTCTGTAGAACGCATAGCAAGCACCCAGTCCCAGCAGGGGACTCCAGCGTTAACACTGACACAACTACACACACAATGAATAGAGACACTCACACTGAAGTAATCTGGTACGAGGAGTTTTGAGGTCCGCAGGAAGTTGAGTACGTAGCGGAACATGAGACCGTCACGATCAATGAAATAGTGCTGCTTCAGGCTATCCAGCACTATGGGCTCTGTCCCGTCAAACAGACGACCGATACTGAAGAGAGAGAGAAATGTACTTTTGTTTGTATTGTGCCCTCTTGTTTGAAGGTTTATGTTAGCATTTTGCGTTAGCTTCCAGTTCTTGTTAGTATAGATATATATTTTTTGCACTGGCACACTACCTCCATTCCTTTTTAATTGATTTGATTGTTTGATTGATTGTTTTTGTTTATATGTTGATGGTTTAGTTTGGGGGATGTGAATGTCACCATTTAAAGGCCATTGGAACAAAAAGGGCCATGGCAGTGAAGGGCCAAAGCAGTGAAGGGCCATAGCAGTGAAGGACCATAGCAGTGTAGGGCCATAGCAGTGAAGGACCATAGCAGTGAAGGGCCATAGCAGAGTGGGGCCATAGCAGTGAAGGGCCATAGCAGTGAAGGGCCATAGCAGTAAAAGACCATAGCAGTGAAGGGCCATAGCAGCGAAGGACCATAGCAGTGAAGGGCCACAGCAGAGTGGGGCCATAGCAGTGAAGGGCCATAGCAGTGAAGGGCCATAGCAGTAAAAGACCATAGCAGTGAAGGGCCATAGCAGTGAAGGACCAGTGAAGGACCATAGCAGTGAAGGGCCATAGCAGCGATGGACCATTGCAGTTGTCAGACTTCAACCTCACTCACCGTGAGTTTGGGAACTTAGTGAGCGTTGCCAAGCTGCTGGTGTACATGTGGCCCCCAACATCAATATGGACGGGTGCGTTTGATTTGGTGAGCCGGGCCACAGTGGGAATGCCAGCAGAGGAAGGTGGAGGTGCAGGTGAGGCGGAGCTCATACTGCTGATGGTGCTCGTGCCCCGCCTGTCCTGGGACAGACAAAGAAACACAACCATGGCTGGCTTATTCTAAAGTCATTAGTTAAGGTTAGAATACTTCTTTGCCTCCTGGTCAGTGTTTTTCAACCTGGGGTATGCGTACCACTGGTGGTAGGTGAGGGTACTGCAAGTGGTACATGCAATGTTATTTTTTATAGACAAATATAGAATAATAGAAAAAGTTATATAAACAATAGAAAATAAATATATTATAAATGTTGTTCAGTAATTAAGGTATTATAGCTTGTTGTTATTTCAAAAATATTGTTGTTTTGGGCCTTCTGTGTGTGTGTGTGTGTGTGTGTGTGTGTGTGTGTGTGTGTGTGTGTGTGTGTGTGTGTGTGTGTGTGTGTGTGTGTGTGTGTGTGTGTGTGTGTGTGTGTGACAGCGAGTGTCCCTCAAAGTGATTTGCGTCCATGCACACATGATGACATGCTTGGTAGTAGCTTGGCGATATTCCACACACACACACACACACACACACACACACACACACACACACACACACACACACACACACACACACACACACACACACACACAATTATGAATTCCATAAAAAGGTAAACTGTAAAGTGCTATGCTACAAACTGTACGAAACATCCCGTGTGAAATGCAGCACTCATTTACACCCATATCTCTTTGTAGCTATCAGTATCTCAGGGGTGTTGCACGTCGTCTGGCAACTGCCCGTGTGTCCTTGAGCATAGAGCACCAAACTCCAACTGCTCCTGACGTGCTCATTGTTGACTTCCATGCTTGATAGTGCCGTTGATGTGTTGTGTCTGGATGTTTTGCGTGCGCACGAGCGTTGGTGTGCGCATGTTGTGTAACAGCCATATTTCAAAACTGCTGTAATACGGTTGTGTTGCGCTGTAGCCGATTCAAATTTTACTTTACCTTAATTTAAGATTAACCTTGATAGTTAATCTCCACAAAATACAATAAATTGCTGGATTAGCATATTGCAATGTATCCTTACACACACACACACACACACACACACACACACACACACACACACACACACACACACACACACACACACACACACACACACACACACACATAGTTAAGCATTGTATATGAATTGGCCTGGCTCCAGATATGATTGGCCACCTTCAGCAGGCTTATATTACCTGTGACGGGACTGTGGCCGGGGACTCGGCGGTGGTCTGTGCGTGACCGGCGGAATCGTTTAAAAGACTCACTGACGCACCGGTTGTCTCTTCCTTGAAGCTCCCGCGGGACTCTTCCGAACCGTCGCAAAGTTTCTTGGAGAAGGGGGCTCCCATGGCCTCAGCGGGACACAGCTTCATGACCCTCTTCAACGTTCTCATCGACTTCAGATCCACAGAGTCGGCAACCTGCCGGATGTACGGGATAACCAGCTGGATCTGGGACTGCCCGCCGTTGATCGCTTCAGTGGAAACGTAGACCGCGGCTACTTTGGAGCCGACGCCCACGATGCTATTGAGCGTTGCTATGGACACGGCACCGATGCAGTGATTGGTGTACGTCTTTGAAAGCTTCGCGGCACGCGACAACATCTGCATCCTCGTTCCCAACAGGTTTTTACCGATCGCTTTGTTCTCATACCACGTCGTGTCGCCCGCGCAGCAGTGGTCCCTCGGGCGCTGGAAAAACGCCCGGCAGAGGGGGTTCCGTTTGGAGACGTACTTCACAAAACTGGCGTAGGGACAGCACTCAGTGCCGGTCTCGTACATCCGTGGCAGCGTGTCCTCGTCCGACTCGGGGCGTTTTTTGGCCCAGGACGCGGAGCGCGACTTGTGATAAGGCCCAAAAGCTTTGAAGTAGACGAACTTTCTCCCGTCTTCGTCAACAGCCAATCCAAACGAGTCCTCCTCTAACTCGCGTTGGTTTTCTCTCCCCCTCGTGCAGAAATACATGCACGTCTCGAACCACACTTTGTTCAGCAGTCCGAATGGCGTTTCGCCATCGAAAACGCTGCAGGTGTACAGGGTCCGCAGGTCGCAGCAGGTGATGGCTTGCTTCTGGACGACAGGACCGGCGCCTTGCTCTTCCAGCTTCCGTATAACGGCCGCCAGGGTCAAGTTTGCGCTGCGCAACTCGGGGTCTTTAGTGAGGTCCAAAGTGCGGCAGTACGGCGGCTCGTTCAGGTAACGATTCAACGAGCTCCGGATGCTGATGAGAGAGGACTTGCTGTACAACTGGCCACTTTTAGAGCGCGCCTCTGCGTAAAAGGAGCGCAGCATCACACACAGCGCCTCCTTTCCCAGAGTTTCGAAGTCGGGACTTTGCGCTTTCTCACTTAAATACTCCCTGAAGATCCTTACCGCGTATCTGGTGGCCAGTCGCGTGTTCTCGCTCAGCCTGCTCCGATCTGAGCGAGGGAACTCTTCGTCTATTTCAGACTCGAGCTCGGGGGTTCTGCCAAACGGTTCCACCCCTTCGTCTCCCGCAAGCACACCGCGGCACCGGTCTATACTCCGCACAACGACCGCTTCTCGATCTGCAGTATAGGAACCACTGGGGTCCGCTGGGGACTTAGACTCCCACTCTAGCTCGGCATCTTCCTCCTCGTCTCCGGTGATCTGGACTTCTTGGATGTCCTCCTCCCCCTCCTCATCACCTCCTCTGCTTTTCTCCTCACCGCTCATGTTTTCCAGCTCTGACTCCCACTGCGTGTACTTTGAGCAGTCTGCCCTGCCAGGCATTCTCGCCATATTGCAGTCTGGTCTGCGAAGCAGTCCTCGGGCAACGGCGCATGCGCCGTATTGGACCGCAGAGCTGAACGCTTTTGTGTTAAGTGACCTTCAGCTAAGCAAGCGCTTTTTTAAGATGCAGGGAACGCGAGCGAGAGGGAATTTATTCTCCTCCCTCAATAAAAGGCTGCAGTATAGGACTGCATATTGGACCAGTCGTCATAAGCAATTCACAATTGCGCACATTAAACATTTATTTCATTTATTCTGATTGCAAGTTGCAAAAACACAAAATTGAAACTGTTTATGTAGCATAGGCTACCTTTTATATATACTTAAAACAACAACGCCACCAAATGCACATCTTAAATCAGGCATTACAGTTTATATAAATCAAGAAATATAGAAATAAATACTTGGATGTGAAATCGAAAGAGTAAATAATAGTATCCAAATATCTGGTTTCAGTGGGATATACCGGAGAGGTTTTCCCACCCTGGGAAACCATGACATTGAACTTGTCACATTTTACATTCCCAATAGAGTCAGATGTTGAATGCATCCATTCGTATTAAATTCCTTATAATATGGTGAAGAAATAACTGATGATATATCAACGTGTGTGAGTGAACGCCACACCAGAAGCCGGCTGCTGCTTACGGAGAGAGTCAGTAAGTATATAATGAAAGTTGAAACATCGTAATTCCATGCTTCTGTGATTCTAGCAACTGAAGGTTTGCTGGTTCATCGACTTCTTTCATGTCTAGTCTGCAGTCTGCATTTACCACTGAAGATATGTGTCCGTTTCATGAGCTCGTTACTGTAAACCGCAACTGAATCAAGCCTGCCTGATTATATGAATATATACATTGGTATAATCCAAATTGTTTAAATCTTAAGGGTACAGTCTTTGGAAAATACATTCACTTTGAATTTACATTAAAAAATGTGAATTATGATTGGGCCTATATATTGCCCAACCAAATGATCAAAGTGAAGACATTCTTCATTCTACATGTTCACTGAAGCATTTATCAAACTGTCACTTTTCTGTGTGTTCCAGGCAACATTCTCGTCAGCAGATCCAGCTTCTTTGCATGCCAGCCAATTACCAATTCGTCTTTCGAATGGAGATAGTGGCTGGGATTGTTATGTGGTTCATGCAGATACTGATAAGGAAACCTGGGGTGAATGTAGTTTTCTTAGAATTAATGTTTATAATGATTTCCACGCAGGGATTGCTTCAGGAGGGGAAAAATCAGTCTTTCTTCTTCAAAGGGGTAACCCAGTATGCCCAGCACAGCAGAATGTGTAGGATGGTGACTTTCATGTCATGCAGGTAATTGGCTCCTTGACTAATCTTCAAATATAGAGAGAAGTTCTGAAAAAGTAAAGCTGTTGGTATGGAGGCTTGTCGAAAAGGAAGCTGGGACTCCCACAGACTGCGTATAACATGAAAGGCTATAGCGATGTGTGGATGGGGCGAAAAGCATGCATAGGACTGCTTTGTGTGTCAGTGTTTGCATGTTTCTTCTTACGAGCATGTATAACATTGCAGGCCCTGTTTCCACAGTCTGGGGCTGTAATAGTGTTGTGTTGTGCTATGTGTGTGTGTGTGTGTGTGTGTGTGTGTGTGTGTGTGTGTGTGTAAATAAATAAAAAATAAACATTCACTTATCACCAAAACAAAAGACAAACATTCTATAAAGAAATTAAAAAGTAACTAAAATAATGAGGACCCAAGTTTGAGTTCCGTGGTGGCGGACTCGAGGAAGCAACGCAATGTACTTTGTGAGCATCCAGCCTTCCCACGACCAGTTACACTGACATCTATTCTCGGAACCAGGACAATAAGATGAATATAATTGGAATCTATTACACAGAGCCGACCTGGCTTGACGAGCGAGGGCTCTTGGTTCTTGATAAATCAAGGTGTTTGTACTGCTGCTTCCCCAACCCAATGCCTACACTCCCCCATGGCTAATCATACTACCAAAAACCTCCTGCTGCCCATGTCACTTATTGTCGGCTTAGGATAAAGAGAGGGATGGAGATGGAGCACCACTGTGATGGAACCACTGTGAATGAACCATGTGTGCATTTCAGCCAGTAAGCTAGCTATGCCATTTCTAACATATAACATATCGCACCTCTCAGATATTACATTAGTCGGGATGTGTTGTTGTGTTTTTCTCAGCTATAGGTTGAGCGCTGCATTATCCCCACTCCCCATCACCCTCCGGTGTTTTTGGGGGCTACAAACAAATATCATGATTCATTATGCAGTTAATTTCCTCTTTTCATCCCTCCTCTACACCACTTTCTGTGTAGTAGTATATGCAGTGGAGAGCAGATCAAAAGACTATTGCAAAGTTAGAGTTGTACGTTATATTTTTACAAACTGGTAGTCCTTAGCGGTTGGAGTATCTTCTTTTGAAATGTGAACCATGGCAATAAAAGATCACACATGGTCAAGAAGTGTTATTGCTGTTAGTTTTTATATATATATATTTATGAAAAATCTCTCAATCTTCTGATTGTGTTTGGTGGGTTGTGTATCATGTCACTAATGTAGTGGTGTGGTAAGATGGTGTTGCATGGAGCATCTGAGGTTATCAGAAGATAAGAAGCAATTTGATTTGAGTATAAAGTACAATCCAAAAGACTATGATGAGAAACACTACTATACCCTCTGTTCTTACTGCCACTCACTGCCAAACAAAATGCACACTGCTAAACATGTCAGGCAGTGTATTGTTTAACATAATGCAATTGCACACATTGAGCACAAATGTGTTGACTTTATTTTTTTTAAAGTTATATTGCTATGGTGTAGTGTTCTACCAATAACAATGAAAAACATATAGAACCTCTAAAAGGCTGTTGTATAGACTGGGGTTAACATGGCACCATATGGCGGACACAGAAGGATACTTTTATGACTGTAAAGTGTTTGGATTTTACTGAAAAAAACAACACCATTGTATCTGTAAAATGTGCCCTTGAGAACTCCATTCACAGACAAGGAGAATGGTAATAGGAGACAAAATGAACATGTGAGAGCATGTAGTTCTACAGATTGAGATGGCTGTTTTGAATGTAGGTATTTAGCACCACCTGCTGGTGAACAGAAGTGATTTCATAAACCTTAACCTAACTAAGTCCTCAAGTCAAAGAATAATCAATAACAAAATCAGCTAGATACATCAGTGAATCAATTTGTGAAAATATTGCTAATATGGCTCTGGTACATTGTGGTATGCACAATCTGGTAGATTGTGCATACCACAATGTACACAAAGATAGATCATTGAAGATACCATTGGTTAAATAACTAATATCTATATCTCACCAACTCTATATTTGTCTGTTATTTACTGTATATTTGCTCTAACTCACTCAAACACAGAATTGTGATATATTATTATAATTTAACTTACAGGCATGTGGCTTTATCTTTGAAATGTCTCTCATATGTTGCATACGTAATTCCGTCAAATCCTGACAAAGAGGTTCTTACAAAGGCCTGCATGTATTAGACATTCTCTGATATAATAATTTGTGTTTCACAATGTGTGTTTATACAACTTAAAGCTCCCTCCAAATGTGGTTCATGGATAATCAGTTTATCTAAACAAAAAAACAGTACCTTTTGCAAATGCAAGTTTTGTTTAACATTTGACAGTAACATGTGATACATTATATATATTATGAAAGCCATCGTTTTTGCCCACTCTACATATTTGTAAATCTATATTTATATACAAGACTTACTATTCAGCATTTTAACAAATTCCTGATAACAACCTGGTTGAATTTGCTATGGTGCAAAATAAAGAGGAAACTATGTAAACTGGAAAGATCTCTTATATTTCAAATTACTCTCGTGCTTGAAAACAAATATTCATGAAAGTCTCTTGAATGTCTAATTGGCCAAGACATTTTTTAATAATAATTAAAGCTGCAAGCAGCGATTAACGGGTGTCGAGGCTTGGGCAGACGTGGCAGACCAGTAAGACTTTTACAGATTTTATAGAGTTGATGAGGTTGGAATAGCCTCAGCTTAATTGTGGTGATTTAGCCTTCGATGTTTTACGAAAGTGTATCAAAGTCAGGGTTCAGCAGTTACGCTTTTTTAACGCTTTAAAATATAATCATAACTGGCATAGCATTTAGACAGACACACACGGTAGTGACAAGTGCATTGCATCAACATTGCAAACAGTTTGGTCAGTGCTTATGGAGTTAACATTGTACTGTATTGTTTTTGGTTTAAATCAAGGAAGAAGCTTTACTTTGATCAAACACTGTTTAGAAAAGTGTGAGAAAAGTATTATATATTGTCATACAGTATGAAGATAATGATAGTAAATGGATTGTTTTTAATGTAATGACAGCTTCAGACACACACACACTTTAGGTTTACTTTGATCAAACACTGTTTAGAAAAGTGAGACAAAAGTATTATATATTGTCATACAGTATGAAGATAATGATAGTAAATGGGTTGTTTTTAATGTTGTGACAGCTTCAGACACACACACACACACACACACACACACACACACACACACACACACACACACACACACACACACACACACACACACAAGTATTGTTTTAGGTTTGAATCAAGGAAGTATTATATATTGTCATACAGTATGAAGACAAAGATAGTAAATGAATTGTTTTTAATGTAATGACAGCTTCAGACACAGACACACTTTAGGTTTACTTTGATCAAACACTGTTTAGAAAAGTGAGAGAAAAGTTTTGTATATTGTCATACAGTATGAAGATAAAGACACCTTAGGTTTACTTTGATAAAACACTGTTTAGAAAAGTGAGAGTAAAGTTTTATATATTGTCATACAGTATGAAGATAATGATAGTTAGAGTAGTTCAATGGGATTGGAATCACGGCATTCTAACCGGTTTGAGCCTCTGGCAGCCATGTTTTTGGGCATAATTGGAAAAGTGAGAAATCTATCTTGTTCGGAATTTCATGCTGAACAACTTTTTTCAAGATGATTAGAGTACATATAGATTTGTGAAAACGCATTTTAAGCCCATTCTGACGTTTTTTTTGCTTCTGGCGGCCATTTTGTTTTACCTAAATTAAAATCTGAAAATGTATTGTTGTTCAGAATTCCATGCCCAACAACATTTGTATTGGACACAAGATCACAGGACACCATCTTGATGTCGATATAAGCATATTTGTGTTCGGCGTGGTTAAGCCACACCTTCTTTCAAAGTTAATGGCTCCTGGGGGCCTTATGTTTTATTGCACCGACTTTTCGTGAGAGCTTATTAAAGACATTGGTCCAAAGATTATGTGTGCCAAAGGATTTCTGTGTATGTCAACAAACGTAGGACCCCTACTGATTTTAATTTTTTAACAAAATTCAAAATGGCGAAAAATCCATCATGGCGGAAGTCATAGGTTGTTGAGGCACATTTGTTCAGCATGTGAAGATGCATATATGAGCAAAGTCTCATGACTGTAGGTCAAAGGGGTCAGGAAATATGCTTGTTCAAAGTTTGCATTTTCAGACGATTGCTATAGCGCCACCTTTGGGCCAATCAGTGCAATTCTTTCACACAGATATTCTGTAGTCCTCCTCTACAGCTGTAGCAAGTTTTCATAAAACGTGGCCAAAAAATGTTTTTGTCGTAGTCTGGCGGCCATGTTGTTTTGTCAATCAACTTAAATCTTACTTAAGCATTTGGGGCTTTGATCCCTGATTGTGTGACAGTTGGTCCCGCTCAAATCCAACAATCCTTCTAGGAACTGTGGTCATTTTAGTCAAAAACCACGCCCTTTTGATGCTACGCCCCAATTGAAAAAAATGGGTACAATCTTGTTTAGAATTTAATGATGAACAATGTTTGTATTGGGGTCAGGATCATAAGACTCCCTTGATGTCGATATAAGCATTTTTGTGTTTGGCGTTAAGCCACACCTTCTTTCAAAGTTAATGGCTCCTGGGGGCCTTATGTTTTATTGCACAGACTTTTACAAAGATCATATTAAAGATATTGGTCCAAAGAGTATGTGTGCCCAAGGATTTCTGTGTATCTCAAAAAACCTAGCACTTTTACAGTTTTTCATGTTTTTCACAAAATTCAAAATGGTGGAAAATCCATCATGGTGGAAGTCATAGGTTCTTGAGGCATATTTGTTCAGCATGAGGAGATGCATATATGGTCAAACTTTTATGACTGTAGGTCAATGGGGTCAGGAGATATGCTTGTTCAAAGTTTGCATTTCATGCGATTGCTATAGCGCCACCTTTGGGCCAATCAGTGCCATTGTTCTTCAACAGATCTTCTGTTGTCCTCCTCTACAGGTGTACCAAGTTTTATCCAAATGTATCAAGCGGTTTTGGCTGTGTAAGTCAAACGCAGTATATATTAATAATAATAAAACCAGCAATAACAAGAGGTTGTCTTGGACTTCGTCCTCGACACCCTAATAATGTTAATGAGTCCTGGATCGCTTTTACTCACATCATAGGTCAACTTACTTTACAGGCTCTCGGGTTGGTTTTGAGCTTTGCCACCAGCAACTCAAACTAGTTTCAAAGAGTGAGCTGATCAAACTCAAACACTAATCTTAATCTTTATATTGCTATATGTGTGCCACTACTGACCGGTTAGGTCTGCATATGCACTGTATAGGTTTGCATAAGTCTGTCTCTTTCAGTGGCGGGTAACAGCTGTCTGCAGGGTGGTCTTGGTTGCCCCTGACTAGTCATACAGAAGACAGTATCTCCCCTGAAATCTCAATCTCCTTCTCCTGCTCCCACTCCTTCCTCTCAGCTGGCTCCATGTCCATGACGGTGAAAAGGGGCTGTTTTCCCAGCATGTCGACGCTCAGCCTCGTCTGGACCTCCCGGAACTTCGTTGAGGAGAAGGGAACCTTGCACCGGGCTTGTGAGTAGTGTTTCTTCAGCTCAGGGTTCGGGCAGAACAGGAACGTGTAGAAAGATGCTGCTAGTATTCCTCCCAAAACTGGAGCGACCCAGTACACCTGATATTGAGACCCACACATGCACCAGAAGTTTATCTGACAATATCAGCTGCTTTTCTATCAAATACAGTATATTGGAGTGTGCATATTGTGTAAAGAGGTACACATCAAATTGGGACCTGAAAATAGAAACTTGAATATCCGAATTTACTGTTGACCCTGCTGAAAGAAATTATTTTGAGTGAACCTCATTATGAAATTTCAGCACTTGCAACTAAGTGATTTTTGTTGAATGAGTAATAACTGTGAGTGAGTGAGTTGGATTGTTTGTAAGTTAGTTATCTTATCTCACCCAGTGGTTTTCCCAACTCCAGGTGACCATGGCAGGACCGAAGGAACGGGCTGGGTTCATGCTGGCTCCAGTATAGGGGATCTTAGGGTAACCATCACACATTAAATGAACATCATTTGTCGAATTATCATCACATTGTACAAGTAAATGCAACGTTTTTGAAACCCTTATAAATATTGGTGCTACAAAATGTAGCTATACGTGAAATGTGTGTGTTAGTTCAAAACGTACACTAATTTTTTTCATACATTCATTTTCATACATAAAAGTCACCAAACGTGTAACCAACAGTCTTTGGAAGTTTGAACATGCTGTCATCTCTATCATGTCAGATAATGCATTTGACATTGAGGAAGATTTGCCTGCTCATTTACACTGCACAGGCCTTTGCCCAAAACAAGTTAATGTAAGCGCTACCGGTACTTGTAACACAATTTGTACTTACAGCAAAAAGGTGTCCAATACACACAGATAGGCCAATGGCTAGAGCGGGGGAGCCACTTAGGTCACTGCGTTTTGGGTCGCAACTGGCAAACACAGTGAAGACCAGCTGGAAAGTAATGACGAGTTCGACAACCAGGGCGTGGCCCGCCGATATACTGGTGTTGACCTGGCATGTAAACACCGATTTTAGTTTAGCTGAAAGTAAGTACTTCAGTTTGACTCAATGCAAAGGTATTCAGAACGGCACAAACATTCAACATTGTTGCTCTAGTGTCGCTCTACAGCACACAACTTCATTCTTCTCACCATGGTGACCCCCATGCCTCCCCTAGCGGACTCCGGCGTGACGCCGTACAGGACGGCAGCTCCCACCACAGAGCCGAGACACTGGGCCAGCAGGTAGAAGACAGCTTTGGCCAGGCTCGGGTTCCTGGTCACCACCATGGCCACCGTGACGGCCGGATTCAGGTGAGCTCCGCTGACGTGTCCGAAGCATTGTACCATCGTGGCGATGCTCAGGCCGAAGCGCAGCGAGATGAGCACCAGGTTGGGCGCGGCGGGGCGCTCCGCATCCTCCGCCGCCCAGTTGATGGTGGAGCCGAGGCTGAGCAGCACAAAGATGAGCGTTGCCGTGAACTCGGCTGCAACGCAGCGCCAGAACTCCTGGGTCCACACGCCTTTGAACGCAGTCATGACTCTGTTTGGAGAGCAGCAAGAAGGCAACCTAGCGCGGCAGTGTGTCGAGCGGCTATGGCAAATACACTCTGACCAACACGTCCTGCAGGGAAGGAAGATAGGACGTCACAGGTCTACATTGTAATTCATACATCGTTTAGCCTGTTGCAGAGTAAAACGGTCTGATCCATATGGTGCATGAATGTATTGTATAGAAGTAGAGTAAAATTTTAATAACATGTACATTTGAATGGTTTAAAGGGATCGACCAGTTCATCCTACGAGGCATAAGGCACTAGAAAATACATTTGTACCATCTCAACAAGAGCCCAGTAGACGCCCTAATTAGGTTAGGGTGGTAAATCGTTTTTACAACTATACTTTCTCGTTGGATCACAAAGGCAGATAATAGAGTCTTGTATTATGCTACTATTATTATTTTATACCAATACAATGACTAACATAACTAATTTAAAAGGACCAATTGGGTTTAGAAATAAAATACGAATTAATTGCCGGTGATTATGTAAGCGATAGAAAGAACGTTTCCAACAAACCCAAACCATCTGAACTGTAAAAAGGAATTTTAGGCTACGGTGTGACTGACCCAGTTGGCTCCGAAGTCGACTAGATCAGTTTGTTTCTGAGCATGAAGACTGAAAGTACTTTAAATAGCACGAAAGACAGCTTACAAACGAGATCGTTTATCAACACGCACAGCCGTACTGCCCTCACCTCAGACGCGCCGACGCGTCGCTGGACTCCGTCATGCCTCGCGCCTCGCGTCGCTGTCCCAGTCGGCGACGCTTACGTGGTTGATGCGAGTGGAAGCGTGCGCGCGTGTTTATGGTCCCAGCTTTCGTTGGGGTCCGGGGTCCGGGATCGGGGTCGGGGGTCGCCCTCACGGCACGGACGGATGTCTCGAGGTTGCATGGCGCACTGCTTATTAAACACAAATGTTGCTTTGGTCATTAGCGGTGTCCCAGATTCACTGCGTTCCGAGGAGATGCATAGCCTCCACGCCAGGAGAAGACAAAGATGTCAGTGTTGTAGTTGCCCCATTCTCTCCCCAACGCTAAACACACACGCGCGCACGCACACACACACACACACACACACACACACACACACACACACACACACACACACACACACACACACACACACACACACACACACACACGCACATAGGTCTACCTCAACAGCACCACCACCATCATACCCTTTTTGCCCATGACTGTAATTGGTATGGTTGCAAAGCAAGCCACACTATTGTTATCATGTGTCGTATTAGGTATTCACAGAGTATCTGCGGATACCTCTTGTTATTGTGGGGTTTGGCTATTATTATAACGACATGCATACATGTCCCCGGTAAGCAGGTGTCGAAAAAGTTTGGTGCCGAAATACAGTGCGCCATGCGTACGATTTGTAATATTGTGTATACATTTTTTAAATTAATATTGATACTATTATTCTTTAATATGGAAAGTGAACGGGGCAAAAACGCCGGAAGTAAGGAGGTATATTTTTATTATTATCTTTGGTCTATTTTCTAGCCAGCGGAATCTAGTTTACGCCAAAAACAAAAACATTTAAGGCAGCTCAGCGTAACGTCATTTATCGTTACATAAGTGACTGAAGAGGATAAATCCTCATCTGGCTTTGAGTAAATGACACTTTACATAGAACTCACAAACTCGTAAGCAACGTGGACGGTGCTTACATTGCATAACGTTACATTCGTGTACCTCATCACAGTGTCCCGTTTCTAGCACAGGATCCAAGAATCAATCATTTCGGGGGTTGTTCAGAATATTGTGTTCATATTACATGTTAATGTATTAAATACAGGATATATGCTTGCATGTTACAGAAAAAGGAAATAATAGTCATAGGTCGTTATATATGCCTGTATGGAGAGGATCAGACACTATTACCAATCCAGTTGAAAACTGTCCTTGCTTTGTATATACAGGGATGCTTGAGCGTTTTTGTAAAATTTTCCCAGAAATTGGGATATTGAGGAAAACATACATTTGTCAGGTCTTAGTTATTGGGTCCTGTGGTATAATGAAGCCTTACTGTTTTGATTTGATTTTAGACAGTTCTCATTACATGTAATAAAAATGTACTCTTCTTCATTCCTGTGCCTCAAAGGACCATAGTCAACACTACGGATATGGTTGATGTTCTGCACGGATTCAAACAGTTAGCCTTAGTCCTGGACGGTGTACCATGCATGTAGGGGGGACTGGAGGCTGGTTGATTCGTCTTACAATCTAATAAGGAAAATAGACGATAACAAATACTTTTTTATAATAAAGCAAATAACTCAAATAATAAATAACTTCATAATAACAAAATCACTGCATAGGGCATATTATTAATCCAGGAATCATGCGTATATAAAGGTGTTAGAATAGATAAAGGATCGATAAAATACGTAAAAGATAATGTACGGCGAAAAGGGTTACAACATCCATCTGAAATAAGAAGATAGCTACAACATACTGTAACTACTTACCACTGTGAAACATCTCGCTCAGCTCCAGATTGCAACACTGTGTCGGCTCAGAAGATTGTTCTGCCTGAATTTGTGACTTGGGCTCAAACAGGTACAGATGAACCGAAGCCATTGATACCGGCAATGTTTACAGCTGCTCTGGACTTAAGGGTGTGAGTTTGCAGACACACGCGCTAAGCGTTTGACCAATCACAACAGAGCTGACTAATCAGAGCAGAGTAAGCATCTCAGCAAGGTGGCCTTAAAGAGATAGTAGCTAAAACTGAGCATTTTTTACAGAGGCTCAAAACAGTTTTGCAGCAACGAACAGTGTGAATAATAAGGTGTATTTTTTATATTAAAGCATTTAAACATATTCTACTAGTACTCTGAAGTTAGTTTATTAACCACAAAAATACCATAATATGACCCCTTTAATGTATCAGGATCCTGTCTATATGTGCAATCCTTTTTATAGTTAAATCTTTCTGTTAGGAATACCTTATGGAACAAAATTGTCCTCCCTTTGCTCTCACTTCCGTATCTTACAAGCATTTTATTTCTCAATGTCCTTACATTAATTGTTAAATAATTAAAGCATATATTTAGTTTCTTTTCTATTTTAGTTTCCATTACTCTTTCTTCTTTTAAGTCATCAATCAAATCAATCAAATACATACCTGTGCCTGTGTCTTAAATGCTCAAGAGATACATTTTTAAGCTAGTTAAAGATTCCCCTAACCATAAAACCAAACCCTAGCTGTAAAACCAAATCCAAAATCGAACCCTAAGTCAAAACCTAAAACCTAACCCTATAATCAGACCCCAAAAATGGGGTCTGGTTGACATTTCTGAGTCAGAAATGTCTTATGACTGCACGGTTGAGAAGCTCTGTTGAATATAAAGCAATGCAAAGGTAAGAGCATTTCTGTGAAGGCTGGTTGGTGGTGTTGATCTGATTTTCAAGGACTCTACCCCAAAAACTGTATGTCATGTTATGTCATGTCAAGTCTATCTTCTACTAGCCATCACAATATAATCTTTTTGCACTGCAATTAGTATGGTGAATTTGCACAAATGATTGCACTAAGCACTTTTTGCACACAGCAATTTGCTAATCTTTGTCTTCACATGAAGTGATCTTGCACTGTACTATGTTGTATTGTTGTTTATGTGTCCTGATTGCTATGTCATTTTTCATGTTGTATTTATGATGGATTGAATGTGTTTTAATCCCTGGATGCAACCAAATTTCCCCTAGTGGGATAATACAATTGGACTTGAATTGACTTGACAAAGGCATTGGGAAACATACAATTTTGTTGCAAGAGGAAATCTTTTTAAATGAAGTAACCAGGAAGCGTGTAGGCCCTGCCTCCAGGTGCAGAGGGTAGGCATGTCTCAGCCGGCCGGGTGGTAAAGTAAACTGGTGCTACTTGCCCAGGAGCCGGTGCTCCAGGCCCATAACCATGTGAGGGAGCGATGAAGCTTGGCTGATTAACCACTTGAACCTGTGGGGTTGTTTGTGTGGTGGGGGGCGGCTGCGAATTGACCACACACAGTTGAGATGGCCCATAGGTAACAGCAGGAGCCCTGTTGCGTTTTTTCATCTCGCGAGCTAGCTGACACCAGGAGCACCAGCCACAAAAACAGGAAGCCACGATGTCCTTACACAGTGTGCCCTGTTACAGAGTGAAATACAACCAGGGACACTCGATTAGCTGGTTGGTTGGCAAAATACAGCACATGAGGACCTTTTCAGTGGCCAACAACAAACTTTGCAATATTTGTAAATATTTTGTCTGATGAGTGTGGTTTTTTGGCTACTGATTACGCAAAATGTGTGCCTGTTGTTGTCGTAAGTTGTGGCCCACAGTTTGTTTTTTCAAAATGCCCCACAACCACCAACTATTCTAATTGTGTATCTTGACTGTGCCCTGTATGTTATGTGCGTTATTCAGGAGTATTCTGTTTTCTAAATGTTGCTTTAAAGTGTAAGTGAGCCAATCAGTTTTAGCTTGAATTTGAACACTATGAAAATGAAGAAAATGTATTTTGGGATGAGAGTTCTAGGAAGGAGGGGCATGTTATCCCCATGATCAGGATCCATTGCAACATTGTGAAAAAAAAATGTTAAGCTAGTATACGTTGTTGAGTACTAGTTTTCGATGTCTATGAAATGCGCCACACGCTTAACTCCCTCTCAGATGCGGCCAACAACATCAACCGCTCCTTGCTCCACCCATCCACACACACGTTGGCGTTAGCGTACCCTCTCGATGTCGAGGTACCTTCGTCTTGTCATCAAACTGCCTTTTTGGAGGCACTTTGACGTCAAGATGAACGTACGCTGATGTAAAGAACTTGAGTTCTGCGCAGAGGAGACGGTTTACAAACTGGTTGGCGGAGAATGGCGCTTTAAGGAAACATCAAAACTGAAGTGGAGATGAAGGACGCTATGTGACGCTATAGCAGCAACAGACCTTGATTCCATATTTGTGACGGATGGCGACCCTGAGCGCCAGGCCTGCAGGTGGCACACACAGAGGTATCCCAAAGGCCGCCGCCACGGCTGGGGTGAATATGTCCAGTAACGGGAGACATCTCCTCTCTCCAAACTTTTTGGTTGTTGTGCAGGCAAAGCAGGGCCAGCACAAGAAAGCATTGGAACCTGCAGAAAATAAATTTAAAAAAAGGATGGAAATAGTCTTTGACATGATTTAGGAGATGTTTTCAGCCAAAGTGCCCCCATAGTGAATACAGATACAGGAGCAGATATGGATTAGGTATCATCCACAAGTTTGCCTACAGGTAGGCTGCCGACATTGATGATAGATCCCAGAACCTTCTGGCTGTGAGCTGAATACGCCTAGCTGCTACACTATCCTGATGCGGCCCTTTATGATAAGACCACTGAACAGTGGATGTTCCATGAGACATTACATTTTGATCATGCAGGTATCACAGAGTTATTGAACTGACATACGTACAGGAATTCATATCATCAAAGCAGTCAAGCAGATCAGAGCTCCAGCCGGTCAGCTCGAGAGGAGAGGGCATGGCATGTTGAACCACCACTGTGTTGGCCATGGTAATACCTTCAAAAATACACGGATCAGCAGCCGGGGCACAGGTGGTCAACCAACACAAGGCAAAGGCTTTTTGGTTATTATTATACGTGTTTAAATCACATAATCACATATTTATATTGCTTCATAGTATCTCTCAATAGGTTAACTTACAAACAAAATAAAAAGCTTTATTCATGATATATTTAACATATCCTTTTAGGCTCTCAGCCCTAATGTTATCTCTGATTTCTTGTTCAGCCCACTGGGATGTGTTGTTCGACATCCCTAATTAATTTATATTTGAGTTTTATGCTGCTGTCTGGATCCTCACAAATGGTTTCAAATATACTTTTAAATTCGGAATAATGTATCAATGTTATGTAAGTGTTTATAGTTTTTAACATTCACACAATTTTTCAAATTTAGCAATGTATCCTCATCAAATACAAACAATGAAAAACTGCTGTAAAAAACCCAGACTATAAATACATACTATTATAGAGCATCTTTTTCTTTTCAGCAAATTCTGAATGTAAAGTATGAAAAGGTAAGGCTGTTTATCGTACCTTTTCACTGTTGAGGTGGATCCTGAATGTGAGAGCGAGCAGAGCAGCCAGCAGCCTGTGGTGGATCACTACACATCTGCCACATACACGTATGCATCAGTTAGCATACAAGTATATATATCTGTATCTACGGTGGAGAAAAACAAACAATCACACACAGGCATGACGGTGACTTACTGCATACATATGGTGTTGAAAAGTAAGGTGCATTGTCACAAGCTGGAATCACAGATTTGTTTGAATAGTATTTGTTGACAGGACTGGTAAAAACCCTGGTGGTGACATGCCTTGCTTTCAAGATGTCAGCTTTCAAGAGCAAAAAGAGGTTATGTCACTAAGAAGTGAATGTTAGGCCAGTTAAGACGTCGTCAAGGTACTTTGGACGTATTCATTTGGGAAGATGTCATTGACTGTTCATCATTATTATTAGTCTTGTTTTAAGAGAATCACTGAATATCTTTTTGTTTATTTGTTTGGTCAATCTTTGGATATTGTGTTATTGTTAAATATATAAAATATAGATTAGTAGGTATGGAGGTGCGTAAATGGATGGATTATGGATAGACAGACAGACTATTGCCTGCCCACAGTACAGGTTGCTGACTAGAGTCTTCAATGACGGAGACTCAGGTAAAAAGGTCACTGGGTCAAAAGGTTAAAAGGTTGTGAAAGGGTTGTGTTTGTGCAAACATAATGTTGTTATGAGTGTGAAGCAGCAGTTAAGGCTATTTGTCACAACTTGATGACAGGGAGAAACCGTCACTAGCCCCATCACTAGCACCATCATGACAGATCTGTATGGCTTATGCTAAGTTCACCTTTAGTTCTTTATCTTCCATGTCCCTGTATTCCCACGTGGAGTTCACCAGAACCATGTCATTACAACATACTTTATGTTCAGTTTGCATCTTTAACATCTTTTACTTGATATTACAGAACGTACACAGGTGAAGACTAAGTATTCCTGACCAGGAAGTCTTGTGACTGTCTTGTAACTAAACATAACTTCATGGTTATGTTTAGAATCCTCCATTAAAAATAGGTAATACAAATACAATCAGGTGGGATTTTTGCAAAGTTTCAACTGAATTTACTATTTCAAAGACACTTTTATACAAACCAATGTAATAATAGGTTACAATATAGTTTTAGAGTTTAAGCCAATCAGAGTGGAGTTTATTAGGCCATTATAAAATAATAGAGCTGGCTAGTAATGCCCCTCGTTCACCGAATGGTCCACAATGTATTGCTGGAAGAAGTTAATTTACTCATACCCAAAAATAGAATGCATTTTAGGAACTTAAAGCTAGGGTAGGCAACTTATTTTAGTTTTTTTTTTGTAAAATGTATAGAAATTCTCTTGCCGACAACAATCAATAAATCGATTAAATTCTTTAATCTGGCTTATTTTGGCTTCTATATCTTTAATAGCAGCCAAAATAATTCACACATAACAACACAATTTTTTTGTTTATGTATCCTATGTATCCTGCTCAGTGGCCTGAACCGTTTGTTACAACAGATCATTTTATCTAGTTGGTGATATTATTGAAGTCCCCTCCAGAAGATACTCTTGAAAAAAAAGTTGCAACCTTCCTGTGGGATTTGTGCCATGTATCATTAATGAACTTAGCAATGTCCTTGTTCGAACATTCTCTACTTCTGTATCAGACACTGTGCATATGTGTCGCTCACATATCTTGTTAACATCTGACTTCGGTCAGACAAACCCCAGTTATTATGAACTGTTTAACAACAATATACTACACACACACACACACACACACACACACACACACACACAATTTTATGCTGCTCGTCTTGGCCAGGTCTCTCTTGCAAAAGTGATTTTTAATCTCAATGAGACCAACTATTTTTTTTTTGCGTCTCTTATTTGTAAATCCTTATCACAACCGTGTGTCTGTCTATCCTGACAGTACTTCAATCAGGAAGACATGCCTCATATCCGCAAGAGTAGCTGTGTGATTACCGACTGAACGACTGACTACCTGACAGCATTCTTTCCTTGATTGCTGATGGCCTGCCTGATTGCCTTGTTGGGACACAATGTTGACTGTCTGTGCGATGCTGTTTTAACGACAAACCTGTTACACAAGGGCCCCCTGTTTAGCCCGCTTTTCAAGAGACCCGTGTCTGTCCGTCCGTCCGTCTGTCTGTCTATCTGTCTCAGTTAGTCACTGACCAGCAGTCGACTAAGACTGTACGATACGTATGTGCTCTTATGTGAAAGTGAATGGCGCGAATAAGTTCAGGTCATCCTCTCTCTAGACTAGTAGCATGTACATATGACATTTTGGTTTTTATCCTCACCCCCAATCTGCCTGTACAATCACTGTGGAGTAAATAACAACGTGTTTGTTTGTGTATTGCTTTTGTTCTTATATTGCTGTCTCGATGTGACCAATAGATGCAGCATCTTGTGCAAACAAGGATTTTTAAGTAAGAAGAACCATGTGAAATTAATTTATATTTCCTTCGCTGGTTTTAGCAGTTTTTGATTACTTTATAATAATAAAAAATAAAATAAAGAAAACGTTTGTTTTCAGCATTCCTGCATGGTGAATCCAAACACTGAATTAGGGCCTTTGGCTCAAGTAGTGAAACAAAGTGTTCTGTCCAAGTTTTGTTGAGGATGTTTTGCATCCTAAAACAAAATTCTTATTTGTATCCACGTAGTATTTCTTCTTTGTCGGCCTGCTTCAGGCACACTTTGGCTGTACGCTGCAGATGTTTTTGGACTGTTTTATTGTTGTTATCAAAGTGGCCAACCCAGACTGAGTTTTTACCATTGATCTAACAATGACTTAAAGGATTTCAATCAGTGGTCTCCTCCTATGCCAAACGACTTTGTGCCAGCAGAGGGCACTAGATTTAAAGGCATCATCTCCCTTTATATCTGCTGGAGAAACCAAGAGGCTATTTTTGAGCTTTTCAATTAACATTTTTAGGTCACTTCTCTTACCAAATAATCCTTAAGGCAATTTTTTAATGCAGGAACGCAATGCCTCGGTTAATAACACTAAAGCAGGGCCAGATTGCCATTCCAAGTACCTTTATCCTCATATTGCAAATCAGCTACAGTATTTGCAAGTTGATGTTGTGTAAATTTAGCATACAGGCAACTGCAACAATGATTGATTAAGATAGAGTAATTAAAGAGGGATTAAGGAAAGTGGGGTTGGAAAAGAGATGATCAACGAGAAAGAAAGAGAGCGAGAATCGGATGGGGAAACAAGCATTGTAAAAGATACGTAAGCAATTGGTGAAATAGGATTATAGTGGAGATAAAGCGAAGGGTGGGCTCTGAGAATTAAGCAGAAGAGACGTAGGCCGACTATAAATGTCAAGCTTAACTTTCTTGAACGCTAGCCAAAGGTTTTTCAAGCAGTTCCAATCTAATATTTTCAACACGGAAATGGTGATTTAATGTAAATTTGACTTCTAAAAGACATTTGGCCCAACAATTTTAGCAGTTTATCTCTTAACAGAGGTGAGTCTCCTCTGGTGGAAGGAGTCCCAGATGAAGCACTGCTGGCCCAGCAGCTCTGAGCAGGTCGCCCTGCTGTCGGGGTCCATCTGGAGAGATGCCTGAAACAAAAGGAGAACAATTTATCCTTCACACATCACTGTTTATTTGACTCCATCGGATCTGAGACAACAGCTGCATGACTAGCATCACTGTGATTCACTGATTCATCTGGCAACGCCATGACAGAAAGGTTTTCCTGGATACTTACTTCTACCAGCAGGGGGTCACAGAGACGGTACTTCTGCTGTGGGTCGGCAGGAGGAAGCAGGTTGCAGGCACCTTGACTCCGGGATACTTTTTGAGGAATCCCTAGTGCTGCTGCGCGGTCAGGTGTCCTGTAGTGAACGAATCCAAGAAAATAAATCAAATGAAATATATCCTCTAACAATAACCAAGCAATAGAAAAACAGTCAAACTGTCTTTTAATCACTATGACAATCAATTACTATCACAACAACAACAACGACAACAACAACAATAACCAACCTTAATCACCATCACCATCGTAACAATAGTAATAAATACACATTTAAAAAAAGGGCGCTACTTACCGTAGGAAGTTGGCTTGAAAATGTGCAGCCCGTAAGGAATGCTTTAGACTGGGTCATGGCCAAGATTGTGCACCCAATTGCCAACACATCACGAGACCCGAAACAAAAATAAATAGATGGTGAGGATCCTCACATGGAGTAGAAGGGGTCTCAGAACCTCAGGGGGCGGGACCCACAGTGTGCCAACGGTCAGGTTTTGCTGACTGTTGCCGTTTCCCACTAGGCCGACGCCCAGGTCCGACGGTGCGTTGTGGCATCAGCAGGATGAATCGTTCACTGAACCAGTTCAAAGAGACAGATAAACACATGAATATCTGAGGCGGATGAAATGGGGAACAAAACTAATGAGAACTAAATAAAGATCAACCGTTGTCCAAAAACAATCGGTTGGTAGGTTCGGTATCAGAAACATGAATGCACCGAGAAAGAGCTAGAGGGAGCATGAGGTGAAACAAAGGTAAGAAGTGGGGGAAAAAAAGAACACACTGGGCACTAGGAATACTATAGTGTTCAATATAGAAACATAGTGCCTGTAGGCTTATCACCAGCCCATAAATCAGTGTAGGCCTGCTAATGTGGGGTACTCCTCAGATACAAGAACAAAGCATCTCTTTGACAGAAGGGGTGGGGGTTACTTCATATCACCATGGAGATGAGAACAGGCCACCATGATGGCCGGTGTGTGCATTTCTGATGGCTGTTTTGCTGTTGGAAAAAAGTATCACAGCTTCATAATTACTTTATACTAAAACACTTATTGCGGGCTAAAGCTAAATGGTTTGTTGTCAGACATTGACAATGTTATCCAACCGATTGACTGGGGTGTTTGTTGGTAAAACAAGATGCTTTGACAAATTGAACAATTATGGCTGTCCAAGTGGCTTATAGGTTACTTATTTAATTATGTATTTTCTAGAATGTCTGGCTGAGAGACTGAACAAACTCACTAATTCACGCACTAACTACATTGATACAAAATGTCCTGAAGACATTGATCACTAACTCCAAATGTGATTCTTATCTCTTTTATTTGACAGTCTATACGAATGGCAGACTTAACGACTGTTGGTGACAAACGGTGGCGGATGGTGTGAAAATGAATTAAAATGCAGCCTGAGTGTGGAGGGTATAAAACGGCAAAGACATCAGAAGCTGCTGGCCCCGCCTGCTTCTCCAGAGCTCCATTACTGTATTAACATTCTCCACTCGGAGTCACGTCACACAGCGCCCACCACGTGGTTCGCCTAATGTTGGCTTGACATCATCCTCTCAGCACGATCCTGCAGCTGCAACAACCCCATTCACTGCTTGTTTTATGCAAATGTGTGTCACCTGTGGTGATGACTAACTTGGGTCACCTGTGTTCCATGTACTTAAGTTCCCTATAGCGTTTGCCCTGTTTGTTTGTTCCTGTCTCTGAAGCGGTATTGGTGTGCCCAAAGTAAAATTCTGTGTTGCCTTGTAAGTGAATTTTGTTTTTTCCCTCCGATTTGGATGAGCCTCCGTTCCAAGCCTGACACAGTACTCAAATATTCGGTAAAAAAGGGTATTTAACAAGGGGCAGCCACCGTTCACTCCTTACTCGTTTCATAGGTCATACAATACAACATATGCTGTATATATTTGAAATAAATGGAACAACCCGAATGAACCACGTGGAATCACTACAAGTGTGCCTCACTTGTTTCTATGAGTCAGTGCTGGCCCTCTGCCCTAACAACCCAGTTCAACTCTCTAAGCCGGTGAGGATGACTGCACTGAAACCCCTGCATAGGGAAAGCACAGCAACCTTTCTCCTTGCATCCTCTATTTATCTACTTCAGGTCCTACCATCTGGCAGATTAAGATAATTGACAGTCACATGGAGAGCGGCCCCCCGACCCCCGAACAGCTTTACATGTTATGTCTCCAGCTGTTGGCCAGCGCTATGGAACCGCACTCATGCCTCGACAGCCGAATAAGTCTTTTTTGTTTCATGTGTGTAGGGTCAACTCTAATAACTTTGCATGAATCTCATACAAAGGAGATGCCCAACCCTCCCCCTTTAAATACAAATTGTGTGTGCATGTGTGTATAGGGTTAGGGTATCTTATACACTGAATGTTTATTTGTACATATATTTTGTTTACACCACTAACCAAGAGCCTTTTTTTCCCCCATTTCCAGAAATCAAGACACGACCAAAAACTTAAATATTGAATGTAAATAGTTCTTTAGAAGGAGATCCACGAGATGGCTATGAGATTAAAGCCTCATGTATTTAATCATCTTTATTTGGTTCCAGATCAAGAGAGGCCCTTCACGCTTCAGTCTTCATGGAAAGATGGAAATAAAAGCAGGCGCTCCCAGCCCTGCTCTGTGAAGCATCAGGCGTCAAACCGCTTCAAACATCTGGACACCATAATTGTAACAGATGTGCAAAAGGTCAGAGTTGTTAACCCAGAACTATGTGTGGCCCAATCAGTTGAATATATATATGGTCTACTTCCCATTTAAGTACACATTATCATATTTATTGCAGTGGTACAAGCTTCACTGTAAAACCAGTTGTATGTGTAAAGTCCTGGCAGGCCGAAAGAAAGATTTCCACTCCACCAATGCTGCCTTTGTATGTGTTGCAGTATGCTGTCAATGTTCTGAAATACAGATTTGCCCTTGGTCTCTTTGTCTCCTCCTTCTCTGGTAAGTAATGAACGCCCTGCAGAGGGTAAACACAGTCTGCATTAAATATTGAATCATTGTGTGTGTGTGTGTGTGTGTGTGTGTGTGTGTGTGTGTGTGCGCGTGTGTGCGTGTGTTTGTGCATGGCTGTGCACAGATATTGTGAGGGGCAGTGGCTCAAGCTAATTAAGTGGACCCTCTTCTCCCCCGCTTGTGCACATGGGCGGTATTTTCTAACGAGTCACCGAGCAAGAACTCTGTTATAATGATGACCGATTCAATTTGGTTTGATGTATTTAGAATGATATTTATATAAACAGCATTCGCAGCAGTTAAAACTACAACAATTAATATTTTATTATGAAAAAGTAAATATCTTTGTTTTAGCCAGAGGGCATTTAGCCAATGAGGGTAAAGGGACAGTACCGTGTGTGTGTGTGTGTGTGTGTGTGTGTGTGTGTGTGTGTGTGTGTGTGTGTGTGTGCGTATGTGTGTGTGTGATTGCACCAATGCCCACTTTGACAGCCAGTCTCAGTTACAATGTGTTGTATTTATATTCTCTATAATGTGCTGACAACTGGGCATATACATGCAAATGTCTGCATGGTAAAGATGAATATGTACTATATATATTCAGATACAGTTGTATTTTGTAAGCTTGTGTGTAATGTAAGTGGGCATGGGCCACACACTTTAATTTGCTGAGTACTCACTATGCAGGCCGAACCTGCACGCCTCACTCCTACCAGATGAGTAATAAAGTCTGTGTAGGTGTGGGTTGACTGGACAGGGACTGGCATCACATGTGAAGCAGAGTGTGCATGTTGACGTCATTATGTAACTATCAAATGTACTTTCTTATTTGATAGTTCTCCATGCTGTCAGTTTGTAGAAAGTCATCCACTGGGTTATGTATGCCAAACTTTTAATGCTTGTATACAGTTGTGTTGGTGATTCTCAGCAGATATATATATGCATTTTTCATAAATATGTATGTATTATAAATGTATATTTTTTTCATATATATGTATGCCAAATATATATATATATATCTATATCTATCTCTATCTCTATCTCTATCAAATATATTTTATATATGAAAACATAAATACATTACAGCGATATGAGGCATAGGTTCCTTAACAGCATATTGGATGTCTTACCTTTCAAATGTAACTGTGTTTTGCTATTCACTTTCTCAAATTGCAGCTCAAACTAAAGTCATATACGTAAAAATGGATTTTTAAATGTGCCCATGAAATATGACATTACTGTGATTGATCAAATCTAAAATGTTAAAAATATAGATCCTAAAAGTACAACGTATGCAGTAAAACCTGCCATGATTCGATACGTCACTGCCCCAGCACTTTTAAATCCCATACAGCCACTATGCATTGTCTTAATGGATCAGACCTATAATAACCAAACTGCGTCCCCCCTGCTGCCCTGAATCGTGCCTACAATGGCATGGAATAAGAGAGGGGCAGTCTGATGGTTCTAGCACAGCTTCTGCCGAACAAAATACTGTGCTGTTCTACATGCTATATAGTGTTCAATGAAAGCACCTGTGAATAATGTGTTACCACATCAGCGATCACGCGTGGACACCTGCCTGCATACAGGTGCTCCTCGTTAGAGTTCTTGACCTTTCAGTGGCTGAGAAAACGCAGCCCATCGGGAGGCTGAATGACACTGATTGTTATTATAATCCTGCAGGATAGAACAATTAGACACTTGGATGACAGCCAGCCATTACGCTCCAACTCAACACTCAAGGTTCATACTTTGTGTGTGTGTGTGTTTGCCTTGCTGTAAAGACTAGGAAAGTAGAAGAGATGAAGAAAGAATTCGGCGAACTTTTTTAGCATGCTTTTTTTATCATTAGGTGCATGTGTGTGTGCATCCGTCTGGACACATTGTGATTGGATTTTTGCATGATTGTGTGTGTGTGTGTGTGTGTGTGTGTGTGTGTCTGTGTGTGTTTGTTTCAGCACCTCACACTGACTACCAGATGGCAGTGCTTCCTAATCATGCCTGCGTTACTTAAGAAGTAAATCCCCTGTTGGAAAACCAACACAAACACAGACAACCAAACACTGCAGACACACGCAGACACACACACACACACACACACACACACACATGCATTGTAGATGGATACATGGAGTCTGAAACGTAAATGAAAACAAAGAATTAGGGCAGAGTCTGATTTGAAGGGCCAGCGACCCATCAGGTTGTTCTTCACACAGCTTCACATTACTATTTTATCGATTCAAACGCTTCCAAGCTAAGAGGATCCAATCCTCTCTGAGCTGTGCAAATGAACACTTTGATGTCGACACGCAATACCCTGGGTTTACATCATTGGTATTAACCCCAATATGAATGAATAGATTTTGAACCGCAATCATAGTGTTGACAAAAAGAACAATCTGGGTCATCCAGGGTTACCTTATCCAACCTACAAAAGTCTAGATTAGATTTGCTGGTTGAGTTTGGTATTGGCTGAATGGCTGCACGGACGATTAGATGGATGGCTCAATGAATGAGTGAATTGGTGAGACATGCCTCGGAGTCAGGAGAGATAATGAAACGTTTGTGGTTTATAACAAGATGAGAAAGGTGCTTTGATTCCCTCCAAAAAAATCCACCACACCCTTCACCGGGGACTTTCTGGGTTTTGTGATATTGCACATTGTATTCCATGTATTGCATGGAATATAACCGGTTCATGTTAAACTCCTGGGAGAGGAACACGTGTCCTCTGATCTGTTTACAGCCATGTTTTTTTTCTTTTTGTTCAAGCATGAATCTGGTGTGGGTAGACGTTTGAAGTGAGTGCTACATAAAGGTGTCTAGATATGCTGTGCGCATTAAAGACAGCATTTGTTGGTCCATTAGCATGTTTATGTATGAGGTAGCTCTACCCTCGGCAATACAACATCAACAACATTAACCTTGAGTCTCGTCGATTTTAGTGAAGAAACATTGTCACAGCTGGTGTAGTTAATTCTGCAAAGCTGTGGATGTTGACAACTTTGGAGCAGCACACGGCAAAATAGCATCTGTTCTACAAAAAGCAAAGGAAAGCATCAATCTTTGCTTCATTGAATATCATGTAAACACTCATCTTAACACATCTTCTTGTGCAGGGCCTAACAGAACTGCTCTCAATCCTTTGAAGATTATACAATACAACATAAACTGTTTCATTCCTCCCCTGAACAAAAAGCTGTTGAAAAGAAGTCAGCCCACTGCCCTTTGCAGCAAACCCACTATCAAGAACATGGACAAACAATGTAAGAGCCAGTGTCTCCTCCCTTAACACATATGTCTATGAATCACTGCAAGAATGGGCTGTTGGTGACTCATATGCTCATATGCATGCACACACACACACGCATGCACACACGCATGCACACACGCACACCCTCCCCATGGACATCTAACTGCTTAACAAACAGAGCAAAGGATTACATTCAAAAAGGTCTATCCCCATGGACTTCTTGCAGTTTTATTAAAAGTGGTGCTAAACCTTTTGATAGCTTGGTTCAACATTATGTTTACTCGCAAGAAATCCCATATCTGTTATACTTCTCCGTCCTGCTTTTAAATTAAATGTGGTTTTTTTTTTGACTCGATGAGCCATAGCAAGTGGTTCTATGGAATTAAATACATATTGTTGTGAGTGAAGAGGCTGAAGATATCTTTTTTCATCTGGAACCTGCTTCTGGGGTCACAGGATTCAACTTGGTCGTGGTGGATAAGAGATCGGGGATTTAGAGGAAATACAGTTTGTAGTCACAACTCTGGGGGAGAAAATCTCTTCCCCTAACCCCTCCCCCTCATGACATACTGCAGAGAAAAGAGAGAAAATATATTATTGTGGCAATTACCATTCATCCTCTTTATTGTTAGCTTAATAATAAAAGGTTAGATGGTCATTTCTACAATTATGAATTCAGATGAAAAGATGATTATTCTGTATGTAATATTGTACAATACATTTTGTCACACTTCTATTGTTTGTGGTGTTTTGTGAGGCTTAACAGATAATTGTTCTACCTATTTAAAATCTGTAGGTCTAGATGTGAAGTTTGTAAAGAGATACGCCGAAATATCTGTAAATTGACGTTTGCCTGTCTTGCCCAGATTCAGATGAGTTTTTTAATTCTAAATTCATCATTGTGCACCCAGAAGGGGAGTTTGTTGGGAAAGCATTTGCACAAGTTATCCACTTCCTTAGACTCGCAGAGTTACAGTAGCCTAGGTCCTGTTCATGTGAGGGCAATACACTTTAAATTACTTTCCAAAGATTTCCAATGTGCTCGTTCTTTGATGCGCTGATGGTGCAATTATATTATCAGCGGCTTCTGGCTGGGTAGTCTACGTGGAGGGTAGTCACAGTGCCGAAAATAGTGCCGAATTATCTGTGTGTTTGTAGACAAACTACAATCTTGTAGTGTTGTTACTGGCACTCGTTTTGAATAAGCCAACACATTGGACATCTTTGTAAAGTAATTAAAAGTATATTCCCCTCACACGAATTGAATCTAGGCTACTGTAACTTTAAAAGTCAATGGAAGTGGCAAACGGAAAGCAAATGCTAACCTCCTGAATGTACAATAAGGAATTTGGAATTAAACATCTCATCTGAATCTTGGTAAGACAGGCAAACGTAAATTAACAGATATCTCGGTGTATCCCTTAAGGTTTCCTCATTTGGCCCACAGTATGAGGGGAAACAAATGAAACTGTGTGTTTGTGTGCAAAGAGAGAGGTGATGTATCCAGAGGACATCAACTCAATGGAGTTCTTGAACATACACTCCCACCGGAATGGAGCAGGATCCACACAGCTCACAACATCACAAGTAAATTGCTTCCAAGCGTTCCAGAGCCCTGGTTTAGAATATGTTATACTGTACATGTTCACTGCCATATGTACTCGTGTTAAGAGTAAACCGACCGATACTGGATTTTAGGGGCCGATGCCAATACCGATATTAGGGAGTAAAACATTACTGATGACGATATATCGGCCGATATTCAAAAGATACATATATTGGCCGTTATTCTATGTATGTATATACGTATATATATATATATATATATATATATATATATATATATATATATATATATATATATATATATATATATATATATATATATATATATATATATATCTATGCTTCGGGCCACAGCAACATTGCATTAAAATCCTGAGCTAAAGGAACCAATTAACTGTATGGGGAGGAGCTACTAACCTTCACACAGAACATGATTTAAAACTCTTAGTGTTGGGAGTGTGTACGTGGATGTGCTCAGTTAAAGCATTTAAAGTTTTCATATCTGTGATAGGCCAATATTGGCCGATATCAACATGTATATAGAAATATATATATATATATATATATCGGTCGGGCTCTAGATAAGAACAACTCTTGTATTTGCACACTTCTATGACTTTTAAACAGGGTGCCAATTACTGGGTCCACTGTGATATACTCATAGGTCTGATGCTAAACTGAAATAGATTATTATTCACACAAGAAATTGACCTAGTGCTAGCACATGGTAGTCATACACTTGGATGTGCAAACAGGTATGCCAAGGTAGCGCCACAAGCCATTTGTGACTACTGATGAGTTGGTCTCAGCTATTTAACTTTATTTACCATGGTTCAAAACCACTAGGAGTTCTGAAAGATGAAGGGGAGGTGCTGCAGTCAGTAACTGACTGAAGATAGAGTGGAACGTTGGCCAGCATCTTTCGACACCTCAATACACGTAAGTCCACTGGCCCCTAGCCCATTTCCCAACATTCACTAGACACACACACTGTCCCCACAGCCTGGATGACTTCACACATCAACCCACTTCCTAAGAAACCATGCCCCAAGGGGTGCAATGACTATTGACCTGCGGCCCTAACTTCACTATCATTAAACTCATTCAAAAGAATCATGTCTCACATGCTCTCTCAGTCTATACAGAATAATGACCCATACAGGTTTGCGTTCAAGCGTTAGCACAGCACTGACGATGCTGTCACTACCCTCATGCACCTTGTCTAAAAACATGATGCACCGAAAATAAAACCATTTGCCACATCGAATTTTCCTCTGCATCCAATACAATACAGACGGACATACCACTCCCCGTTATGCACAGTTGGAGATTATCCCATATTGTATACACTGGTACTGTTCCTTCCTCATCAACAGGCATCAGCTGGTAAGGGTCAATGACACCTGCTCCTTCCTGGTTACTACTAGCCGCAGCGCTCCATAAGGTTTTGTCAGCGCCCCTCTGCTATTTACCCTCTAAACCAATGACTGTGTTACTAGTGTGTCTAACCACTACATCATCAGAATCTCTGATGTTGCGCTGGTAGCACTGATGAGGAGAGGGAGGGGCCAGACCGCTACCTGGACAGCACCAACAAAGTGGTTCAGTGGTGTGACCATAACGCTCTTATACTCAATATCCTCAAAACAGAGGAGATCATCTTCGGAGCCACTGTGTGCATGTATGTGTTCATGTATGTGTTCATGTATGTGTTCATGTATGTGTATATGTATGTGTTCAAGTATGTGTTCATGTATGTGTTCACGTATGTGTTCATGTATGTGTATATAACTGTACATGTATGTGTTAATGTCTGTGTATATAACTGTGTACATGTATGTGTACGTGTAGGTGTATATGTATGTGTACATGTACTGTATGTGTATTGTGGTAACCCGGCTCCCCTGGGCCGTCTCGGGCACTGTGCTGGAGCCGGGTTGCCACAGTACATGCATGTGTACATGTATGTGTACATGTATGTGTGTATGTATGTGTGCATGAAAACAAATGATGTTTTACGTCAGATATTTTATGCTGTTGATTGTTGGAGCATGTGATGCAAGAACATTTTATTCTCAGTTTTATCATTATTTGTATTATTATTAAACACACACATACATAATAACAACAGACTACAATTGATCATCATCATCATGTGCAATATTGGAAAAATAATAAACTAGCATATAAAGACCAAACTTTTTTGTACTAAACTGTGTAAATGCCTTCGATAGCTATACTTCAACTATCCAGCGGGTGTGAACGTAGATCAAATATTCCCCGTCTGAGCTGGGCGAGGATATTCTGCCGCTCACTCTTCCCCGCTCCCCATTGGTCCGTACGCGCTGACTGGAGAGGAGGGAGGAGAGGGACGCCGACTTCAAATACATTTGATCCGACCAGAGTAGGCTGTTTGACGGCTTGAACTAGACTACACATGCTACCGTTTATTTATTTTTCTCATTACGCCTGACGAAATTGACGTAGGCGTGGACTCTGGCGCAATGGCAAAGTAAAGAGTCAACAACCCCAAAAGAGGGCGATCATAAACGCATGCGAATAAAAGACACAGACCGCGACCGTAACACGTCTCGAGGTGCAGAGTCAGAGCTGCTGTCCGAGGAGAACAGAGGCATTCATATATCAGCAGGAGGATCTCCAACTGTTTATACAACATGGGGAGCTTTTAATTTGTGATAGCTGTGCTTCCCACAGGAAACACGCAGGGCGTCGGGATTTCCCTTTGTTCCCACGTGAGGACAGTGGATGCGCTGTGGAGAGATTTTGGAGGGTAATTAAGCAATATATTTTACTATTTTAACATGCTTATTTTCCACCTGACATTTCTGTTACGTATATGTTCACCATTTTCTGTAACACACCCGAGTAAAATGAATAATAGTTCAAATGGGCATCATCAGACTAAGGAGAAGGCTTAAAAAAAATGTAGAGGTTATATGGAGAGACTTTGGCAGATGGATTTCTCCGTACAAGTTAGGACAATTTTTTACTTAAATTTCTTCCCATTTTACTGACATGGGAACAACATGATAGCATTATTTTCTGAATTGAAACACGGAAATATATCAAATAAATTTAGGCTACAGATGTTGCTGGTTCTTGTCACCCCAACATTGGTTTCTTCTGGCCAGATGAGCTACCTTACTTACTCTTTAAATATTCAACCACTAAACGTATATATGTTAAATGCAATGTTTATTTTTGCCTACTAGCGGCTTCAATGGGTAAAACAGTCCAACTAATGTGAACAATGAACTTCATGAACTTTTCATTTGGTAATATGAATTTGTTATTTCGTCTAATTCAAAATATTTTTTCCATTGAGCTACATCTTACATGGGCAAGGCAGTTTTATATATGTATATATATAATAAAATAATATATCTATATAATGAAATAATATATATATATATATAATAAAATAATATATTAGGTACATAACAAAAAGGTATCCACAGGTACTCTGTGAATACCTATTCATAATAACAAAATACATCAATCGAGCTCTAAATTGACTGATATAGTGAATAAAAAGTATCTCTCTCCTTCACCCATTTTTCTGATATCCCACTTTATTTTATTTTTTTTCATCACAAACCAGTCTGATCTTACCTGTGTGTGGGCCATAGCACTCTTATTTTTGGCAGTTTAGCACTCAACTTGCCTCTCGCTCTACCATCTCTCACTTTACAACTGTAGCCTACGCACAGCAGAAGCACTGAGCCAAAACCCATCTGTATTTTGTATTTTAGTTTCATATATATATTTATATATCGATGCCAGAACATGCTCCTTGATGTAACTTATTTATAAATGTCTTGCTTTTCTAGACCAGCTCTCGAAAGCAAGTAGCTGAGACAACTAGTGTGCTTTGATGATATATTTATAACCTCATATGAAATGGACATTTCTTGGCTCATTCTTCAACTTGACAAGATGAGGCTAATCTTCATTAATGGCGTGGTAATAGTTTAACGACTAGGGCTGAACAACAGTGAATTCATTAATTCATTAATAAATAATACAATTGCAGTATGGTAAGATGATGTAACATCCAACCTTTATTGAGATGGTGAACTTTAAATCTGCAACGAGGGATTGTTTTTTTGTGGTTGTAATGCTCACAAAAATGAATATAATGGGGAAACACTGGTACCCAGCACACAGTTTTGGGCAGGTGGAGTTTGAGAGGTAGGGCTACTTTTATTAATTATATATGGATTTTTATTATTTAAAAATAAATTGTGTTTTGATGAATCATCCCAGTTGTATGTAGGCTACAGCATATAAATAGTAGGTGGTCCCTGCCAAGATATTTTCCGAACATTTGGCAGTGATGCGCTAAAAAGGCAGCGCTCCGCTCAGAATGCAGCATTAGAGCCAAACGCCTATTCTTCACCAAAACAATAGATGGACATTGTCTATGTGTAATTTCTCTGTTTTTATATAATTCGAATAAATTATAGTCTACAAGCTGGCTTGTATATATTTTGTGGCTATTATGCTATTTATATTTAAACAGCAATAACAAAATGTCAGACTATGTGCAAGCTAGTGACTATGCGTTCAGGTTGTGGTGTGTTTATGTACTCTGTAAGTATGACTCTTTATACATTCTTTGCATGGAGTGTGTGCAATGTTGTGGATGGATGAACTGTAAGCCTCAAGGTTTCAATAGGCTGTGTGTGTGTGTGTGTGTGTTTGTGCGCTCAACCATCACAGTAGGAGTCCATGCGCTGTCTGCCATAAAACAACAAATCTCAAAGCATGCCAGCAACATACTTCTTTTTTGGTTAATCTTTTTGGCTTGTATCTAGTGTGGAAGCGCACCACATGTCTGCTGCATAGTATAGACATGTATTCAATTAACGGTTGTTAAACTTTTCCTTCAGGATACATTGGAGTCTGTAGTACATTGATTTGGCTGTAATGTCCACACAAACCTATACACCAGGGTCTGATATAAAATTCTGCCTCTTTCAGTGCATGGTTGCCCAGATTAACGCGCCAGTTAAACACTGGCAAGAGCCATGAGAGCCGTTATTTTCTTAACCTGCGGGATTACAAGAATTACACAAACATTTAGAGAGTAATCTCTGTGATTTGATCCTTGCCTATACAACAAAGACCAGCTAATAGGCTAGGCCATCATTTTAATATACGCATGTTGCATATACCAAGCTATCTAGTACATATGTGGTTTGTCATATCATTATATCATCCATTAGTCATATTGAGATGTGTGTGCTTCATAATTTCCCAATGTTCAAATATTCACCATTATTGAGTTTAGCTTGTGGTAAATTATTACATATTAAGCATTGAGTTTAGTGTTGTTTGTGGTACATTATTATATATTAGACATTGAGTTTAGTGTTGCTTGAGGTAAAGTACAAGATATTAAACATTGGGTTTAGTGTTGCTTGAGGTTAAGTATAAGATATTAAACATTGCATTTAGTGTTACTTAAGGTAAAACATTAGGATTAGACATGCCAGGCATTGATATGGATTTTGACATCAATATTACCAATATATATTGACAATAATGTTGTGTTGAGCTGTATAGTGAAATTCCATTCCAACATTTGAAGGGTCAAACATTTTCTTGCAGATGATTTAAATATATATATATTTTTTTTTTACAGATGTTCTTCAGTGTATATTTGGTTTTAACGGTTTGGAATCATTATTAGTATTATAAAAAAAAGTAGTATTGGAAAGAAGGCTTGATTGAAAGTGTGTGATGAATGCAACCAATTGGGCTGTTTATTGGAAAACAAAAGTTAAATAATCCCAGCTGTGCCTTGAATATAGCTGCTGTAATTACAGTTGTCTGACAGCACAAAATGACTCTCTTTAGCCGTCTCTTTCCCTTTTTCACACATCTGTCTCACACCCATGCAATTACACACACACACACACACACACACACACACACACACACACACACACACACACACACACACACACACACACACACACACACACACACACACACACACACACACACACACACACACACACACACACACACATTTGTCTACTCTCCGGTGCCTAACCACCATCAAACATAGTATAGAAATTACGTTTGGTGTTTTGGGCAGTGGGCATTAGCTGTACGTGTGATATCGATCACACCCTTGAAAGCCCACTCAAACTGCACGGATGACATAGACGCTGGTGTGTACTGAATATACCCGAGGTGATTAAACATACGTGAAGGTGTGGGAGAGGCGAGTGATCAGTATACCAACTAGAGGATGGATTAAATGTCTAGAGTTGGTGTCAGTTAGGTTGGTAGATGTAAAAATTAAAATGTAGGGAGTTGCCCTTTCTCTGGAGAAACGATATATGGCTCATACATATACATTTTGGTACTAAACGACTAGTGGGAAGTCAAGGACATGTTGGCTATCCCAACATGCTGCATACAGGATAGGATACACGGCTAATGATTCAGTTTTCATTAAATGTTCTTCTTTAGCTGCAACGACGTTGTTGCACGTGCTCTCTTTCCCCCCTTGTTCTGTCATGATCTCTCTTTCAATGCAAAGGCAAAATAATTATATGATTGATTATGATAAAAGGTGTAATGTGGTTAAAAAGTCCAAACCAAGTTGGAGGGCATTCATAACACGCTGATCGTGTACCAATGGCCACAGCTGTAGATGCCTTTGTTCTGTGGCTTACTTGATAAACAGTAGCTGATTAATTTGTCATCAACTGTTAGCAGCCACATTCTTGGAACACCTTGATTGGCATTTCTCTAATCTAGGATACAGCAGTCCTATGTTATAGCAGAACCTCGGGTGGAGACGGCATAGAGCCTGGGCCGGAAACTAAGAACGGCAAGGGGCGGAGTTACGCCTTGTTTCCTGTTTCGTTGCGGGGATATTCTACTAAAGATAAGAAAATCTCAGAAGCTACAACAGTCTACACAGTGTTGTTTGGAAACCATTCCAAACACTTTTCTTTACGTTTACAAGCTTGCAATGTTTGCGTTTTCCAATTACAGATCCTTCACAACCTCACACAACACAAGACAACAACTATTGGTAGAAACAAAGTAAAATGGCCTGTTCACCCAGATTTTAGCTTGTCTGCTATGCCAAGTCAGATTTGTGAGACTAGCATTCCCCTTACCTAGATATTGATTGAATTGTCCTTATACATTTGATCATGTCTGTGTTTGGTGTCTGTCTCTCTCCCCTTCTTTGTACCCCTGGAAGACAGGGTACTCTATTAAATGTATCTGCAATAAAACTGAGGAAGTCGTTCACACAAAGAACTGGATAAATGATAGTGGACAAAACTGATGTAATAGTGGCGCTGCGCCACATTGCTCCTTTCCAGCTACACCATGTAACATTTCTAAACAGGGGTGCCATGACGCAGACTTTTCGTTCAGGCAATACCTTGAATAAACGAATACTTTAAACTTCTATAACGGTTAATTTGCTTTAAACACTCGGTTACAGCAGAGCTTCAACGCAAGTTCCAATCAAGACCCATGGCTTTGGACAAATGGGGGTTGGCTACTTCAAAACAAAAATGTTGATTTGATCATTGTTTAAAGTGTCAATGAAGTTTCACAGCAGCACCAGCGCTGTTCATGATCATGCAAAGAATAAACACACGCACTATACAGCAGATCATAAGTGAGTGGGAGCACCACCAGGTAAAAAGGCCCTGGGGGGAACCCATAGGGTGAACCCGATGAACAAATGTACATGAACAAATGTGATTTACATAAAACAGCCAAAATGTTTACATTATGGAAACACATTGGTGGAAAGGTGTAATTATTTTAGCATATATAGCTTTCAAAGAAAAAAGCAGGCTAAATAACAAATTATTAAAAACGTCAGATTTACCCTTGGATGTCCTCTCCCGGAGCAACTTACAGTTTTCTCTTATTGACCTCTTCAGTCTTTATGCAACAGGGACATTCAGGGCTCCAAGTTGAAACATTATTTGCTGTAATCATAGGAAGAAAGCTCTCATTTTCCAGACCTATTCACCCAGAGATTGAACAACAAATTGAAGCTGACAAAAATAAACATTTTGAAGCTGAGTTTGACCGCTGCACTATTTTTCTGTTCTCCATAAACCCAAATCAATTTACCCCAAATAGCCAGTCCTGATGCCAATTGTTGAGTGCACGATTCATACATGTTTGATATCTTGTTATTTTAGAAAGGTATTTTAGGTTTTTTAATTAACATGGTAGAGAGGTATTTTAATTGAGCTGGCCAGTCATCCGACCGGTTTGCTCTTCTTCTTTCAAAAAGAATGACATATGTGCAGTATAAAACAGGGTCATTGTGAACATTGAAATTCTCTTTGATTATTTTGAAGCTTTTTCTTTGAATAGCAAAAATAATAAAAGTGAAACCCTAGCAGCAGTTCCAGAGAATGTAAACATGTGGAATATAGCACATGTATCCTGGTGAATTATATACAACTGGACAGTATGAATGGACAGTGAAGAATATAAATATTAAAATGGTCAGTGACATTGACATTTGAAATGTCACTGACCGTTCTTTTTGCTCAATACGGTGTTACATAAATTATTTCTGTAACATCGTATTGAGCTTACATAGCCTACCTACATACAAGTGGGATGCTGCATTAAAATGAATATTTTATCTTTATTAATGTAAACTATGATGACTGGTAATGCATTGAAGAGAGGTTTTGTGGGGCGGGCAGCAGTAGGTGTCGAATGTGCGTGTACTACAGAGTCTCACGGACTCTGACGGAGAAATGGATGCCATTTTGCAAAAAATATCAAAAGTCGAAAGGTTTGATACATTTACATGTATCAACTCTAAGGAACCGATTCTGTGCAAACAGTCGGTCTGCCCATCACTATTCTGGGATACTTGGCTGTCCCTAGTCCACACCTCTCAATGCATCCTCGATTAAATGGGCGGAGCAAGAACGCATTTGGGCATTTGGAGTGTACTTGGCTAGATGCAGACTTTTGAATGGAACAGTACTTGGGCTGAGACTGATGATGTTTCACAAGTACAGACAAGAACGCCAATTGAGAAAGGGCTAGTCGCAGGGGTCTGCAACCTTCACTATCAAAAGAGCCATTTTTGGTCCCTCTCCCACCAAATAAAATGTATCTGGAGCCACAAAACCTATTTGACCCCTAAAAGGAAGACAAAATATCTCTTTTTTTTGTTCTTTTAGTGTCACAGTATCACCTTGATCTCCAAAATATCTCTTTGAAAGAATCTTTTTTAATAGTCATTATTTATTTCAATTTTCTTCAAAGCTACAGGGAGCCTCTGCAGAGGGGTGGAAGAGCCGCGGGTTGCTGACCCCTGGGCTAGTGTGTGTGAAAGGGGTTTATGAGTGCACTTTGTTTGACCCAATGTGAGCCTTCTGATCTCATCATGAGCTGTAGTTATATCTTAATGAATAATTTGTTTGATGTCCTTGTTTCACTCCATGCCTCTGCTCCACTTGATGTTGTGAGCAAGGACGCGTCTCTCCAAGCATCCTCATTCAACCAGACCCATTTGAATCAAAGAGGAATAGTTCATATGCGTCAAGTTGAAAGCACACGGATCATGAATTTCGGTTCATATTTGCAGCGCAACCCACAAAATATAATCATATTGTTTCAAGGGAGCAAAGCACATGGAGCACGAATGTAGTTGGACAGTTTTTTTTTTTGCTCGCTTCATATAGAACTTCGTAAAGAAACATGTATGTCTGAGTTTTTACTCTTGTTATGCCGAGGATTTAACTGAAAACACGGTGTGTTATGCTTAGTTGACTCCATTAATAGTGCTCCCTAAGAGTATAAAGTTGTGTTCACCAGCCACCTTTGCCTTTCTGAAGCTTCTGAGAGCGGTAATGGATACACGGTGTAAGAACACCTATTAGCCCCGAGTAACACGTTATGTGCATGGGTGGAGGAGCTGCCTGAGGCCTGCCTCCGACACAGAGAGCAGACGAGAGGACCGAAGCTGTGCGACTGGCTAAAATGTTTGACATTCATTCTTAAGGCCCTTACATCAGTTACGTAACAAATAAACAACACGAAATAGCGAAAAATCTGGAAAGACGAGATCACGTCAACCATAAACGTTAGTAACAGTGCATATGTGGGCAAATTTCCAATAGGAATCACGCCAGTGAAACAGACATTCAACCCTCAACCTCTTATAAGTTAGCCTAGTGAAGACGAGCTTATGCTCAGTCCTTTCACCAAAATATAATGTCTTCAGAGGATTAAATAATAATGGAGTTTAACTATTTAACTCAAGGGGGGATTATGATAAATGGGTGTGTTGGTGTGCATTTAGAGGGATCTTTAATACATCGATGTTTATACGATATGTGTCACTATGCAGAGATACAAATAAAATCAAAACAGCATTACATATATTTCTGCTGTTTATGTGATGTTTTTGTCTGTTATTTTGGTACTTGGTGCTAACCAAGTAACTTAGCCATCCTACAGCATTTACATAGTTTTACCATTCTTAGCGTAGCAATGGACCTGTGTCTTGAATCAATACAAAGTACTTCTTCATTGTGACAAATAAATATACTAATGAAATAACCCACACCTTTATTTACTGTTCCTTGGAAACACCCTGAAACACATCCTAGAGTTAAATAAAAAACACATTGAGTTTTGAGGATGTGCGATTACATTGGCATAAAAGGACGCTTACATCAAGCGTTGGTATAGTCTCCACAAGCAGCTGGCTGCCTGCCCATCCAGCCAGGTCACTGTGTGTGTGTGTGTGTGTGTGTGTGTGTGTGTGTGTGTGTGTGTGTGTGTGTGTGTGTGTGTGTGTGTGTGTGTGTGTGTGTGTGTGTGTGTGTGTGTGTGTGTGTGTGTGTGCGTTGCACATCAGAAAGTCAAAATCATTGAATGCTTTATGCTTGGTCATTAAAGTACCTTTCACTTATTCACGGAAATAAACACAATCACACACACACACACACACTGTGTGCATGTTTGAATTGCACGTGAGGCAGGTGGTCCTGTGGCAGATGCATGTGATGATGGTTGTGGTGGGTGGATGGTTGACTCTCTCTCTCCCTCTCTTTCTCTCTCTTTGTTTCTGACTCTCTCTCCCTCTCTCTCTCTCTCTTTGTTGCTGACTCTCTCTCTCCCTCTCTCTCTCTCTCTTTGTTGCTGACTCTCTCTCTCCCTCTCTTTCTCTCTCTTTGTTTCTGACTCTCTCTCTCCCTCTCTCTCTCTCTTTGTTTCTGACTCTCTGACTATGTATGTAATGTAATTGCTTCTTGGACAGTGAAAACAGTGAAGGGCAGAAAATGAGGTTCACTTTTGGTAGAGTAGACCAAACACAGAACATGATATATATATATATATCTATATCTATATATATATATATATATATATATATATATATATATATATATATATATCTATATCTATATCTATATATATATATATATATATATATATATATCAATTTATCTGGTTATCTGGTTATGAAGAAAATGTTACACACCATTTCCCAGAAAAGAGTGAAGTGGAATTGTGCGAAAACCTATTTCCTTTCCACCTACGTGGTCTACATTCTGTCAGTCCTCAACCAGAGCTCTGCTTACAGATTCTGTTCTCAAGCTTCTCATATTTGTACAAAAAAACCTTTATCGTCACCATGGTCCCTGATGATATAGGACACGGCGGAGGTTACGTTTCTGAACACACAGTCCTCTTATTGCGTCCATGGTGGTAAACTACATTCATAGACCTTTATTTATCGCTAGCTGTTAAATGTATTGATCATTCAAATCTATAGCAGTCGGCGCTATAAGCCAGTGTTTACATGCACTGTGGTAGTGTACAGGGTGTGTGGATGTGGGGAGCTGCGTCTGAACCGGTGATTGGTTTTGCTGTACGCGTCCGAGAGAGGGTTTAGCTTCAAGGACACCTAATATATAAGTATTTCATACTTATGAATATTATACTCCATTTCTGTCAAGTCTGTTCGCTAGAAAAAGTAACTACTGCTTAGTGGCCAACTGTCGGGAAGGTTCCACACTTATGTCTGGAGGCACTGGAGGTGAGCTTGTGAGATTTAGGCTGGCTTTGTGAGGTTAAAATGCAGCCTAATGGCAGACTATTTCAATGCCGTTTGTTAGGCACCGTACATGGAACAGATCCAGTTAGTGGTTACATCTGTATTCACACTGCTACGAAATATGTTCCATTTATGTTGTTTTCCGAAGAGTGCTGCGAAGCCACTTACAATGTTCAACCCAAATTACCACCGGTTCCACAATGCTTATTATTGAGGTGTCTGCCTTATGTTTTGTTTCCTGTTTGAATGCGTAATTAATTACATGGCAGGCCTATTACATGGACTGTGCCTCATACTTGGACAAGACCAATTAGATCCTTTGATGATGTGTCACGAGTGTCATGCAGTGGTAAATACTGATTGGTCCAGTCAGTGGATCACTGCTCACAATCTTGTCTTTTACATTTCTAAAAACATGAAGCGATAATGGAAGAAGCAATCCTCTTTTGGTGTGATATCTTAGTACTTCCCATGCACTCTACACATAGACTGCATGTCAAACATGAACATATAGATTGATCAAGTCACTTAAACAGGAAGGGGAGAGCGAGTGATTTATTAACACATACAGATTTGGTGATCCAGTCCTGAAGCGTAAACAAACTCCCAATGTGGTAAATGTGATCAAACACACAGAGGACAAGACAGATGGACACAGTGGAAAGCATGGAGATGGAAACTGATGATAATAACATTGATGGACTTATTGGGCCTGATGACCTAGACACAGAGCTGAATATATGAGAAGAGATGAATGAAGATACACCTAGAGATATGAGAAGAGATACTTCAACACACAGTTAGAGATTTAAGGAGAGATGAATGAAGATACACCTAGAGATATGAGAAGATATTACTGGGCACACAGCTAGAGATATAAGAAGAGATTAATGAGGATACATCTAGAGATGTGAAAAGAGATACTTGAACACACACAGCTAGAGACATAAGAAGAGATGAATGAAGATACATCTAGAGATATGAGAAGAGAGACTTGAACACATACAGCTAGAAATATAAGAAGAGATGAATGAAGATACACCAAGAGATATGAGAAGAGATCAATGAACACACAGCTAGAGATATATTAAGAACACTCCGATACATTGAGAAAAGGGAATGACGTGGCCAGAGACATTCAGACGGTTGCCAAGAGGTCTTTTTAGATGTATCCAGACAGATAGTTCAGACAGATGGGACACGTCATACCGCTTGAGCATCTGTTCTTGCCAGCAGGCTGTCTGTCTGACTGACTGGCTAGTTGCCTTGTCATTCAGCCATACAAGTTGGGCAGCAGCTTGTTATCTGGGAACCTGTCAAGCAGATAGAGGAAACATGCATTGTGAAAGTTAGGGCCATCGTCAGGTGGGCTCAAATGGTACAGAAGCAACTGGAGACATGACAGAAAGCGGTCTGGCTTTGGCTACAAGGACAAAGCCAGACGGCATCAAACCAAACGCCCACAGTTTGCCCACAGTACAAACTGTGGGCCTTTGGTTTAAGGGATTATGGGATGTTTTCAGGTGGGTAATTGACTATCGGGCTAGTATTGTAATACGGGAAAATAAAACCTTTATTCTTGCCTCCTACACACCGTTTTTAACAGTTTTTATCTGTATATTGGAGACACTCGATTTGCACACACTTCATTTACACTGGATTGACGTGGGTGATGTTTTCTGTCTATATTAGGATCTATGACTGCCTTATTTTAATCAGATTGTGGATATTAAACCAGTTGACATGACGGGAATTCTGTCTGCTAGTTATAGCAGACATGGTTTGTGTTTTCATTTGGATCCACTGTGCGTTCATATTTTCCTACTTATAGCTTTAATCTTGCAAACATCGAGGTAAAAATTGAATGGCAAAATGTCTGAATGTCCATCTGTACTTAAAACAATTAGTTTGGCCATCTGTCTTACTCTACTTCTTAGAAATTGAGTTTATGAGCAACAGCAATGTTTTTATTTTAAGCTTTTGCTCTCCACAGAGACAGGCTGAATTTGCTCACTAGACGTACATGGCTGTTAAGTCAGTCTTCCCTGCTCCTTTTGAATGATTAGAAAAGGGAGAATCAAACCGTGCCAAGCTATTAAACCCTGCTTTTAGCTTCATTAGGTGGCTTTGCTAAATGTGTCCATGAAAGGATCTATTAGAAAGGGAATGGTCTAGGCTGGAGGGAGTGGAAGGAAGGAGAACTAAAGATTAGCTTGATAGGAAAGATGCGAAACGAAATATGAGCAGAGCTAATGCAGATATCAAGGCCGTTGGTGTATGTATGTTTTTATTTGGGTAAACCTTTTATGTAGAATACTTTATTTTTAATTAGTTTTTTATTGCTGCAGTTGTGGTTGGGGGATACACTTATTATACATTGCATGACATTACCTAAATTAGTACAGAGTCATTATTTGTTTATATTCCATATTGGTTATTTGCCCAACTGGTTCTTAGAAATAAATTAAAATGTACATTCTCGTGGTAGATTCTTTATTTTTCTATCATTTTCAACCCAAAGGGTAGCAACACTGCAGGCAGATAGCTTTCCATTTCCCATTCTGACTACTCAGTTCCTACATTATCACTGATGGGACTTTTGAGGGTTTTCTTCTTACCTATGATAATACATGCCGACAGATGTCTTTAACTGGTGGAATGCATGTAGTCCATGCCTTATTTGACCTTGTATTTGACCCTTTAATATTTAGATCTAAGAAAATTTCTCAGAAGCCTCTCCCCATCAACTGTTCTCAATCTTTGTTCAAGGTTCATCATTTTGGCGATATTACCTTGAACATGATTGGGTAAATACTTGAGAGCCAGCCACTGTAGCGCTGAAGACCTGAGACGCGTCATTCCCCCACCAACACCCGAGGCAGCGAGCAGCACAATCATCTCCGCCTCATTGTGTGGATTGCACTGGTGTTCTGACAAGCGGGCCTACACTACGCAGAGAACAAAGGCCTGCAGATGAGGTGGGGACTCTCCATGGCTGTCTTCAAGCCGATGCATTGAATGGCAAACAAAACACATTTTTAAGAACCCAAAGGATTGTTCAGTTTTTTGTCACTAACTCGATTTTTTTTAATTGTATTGTAATCTTAGAATTGTTTTTATGATGCCTTCAGGATGTGTTGCGCTGCACATTCAGGAGCAGAACGGTACTTCATGGGGGGACATATTCGGGAAGAGTCTTGGCTGTTTTTATCCAGTATTTCTAGTTGTTTTCACAGGAACATCACAGTAAAATACCATAATACTATGTCCCATATATGGCTATATCTCACCGTGTGTGTGTGTACGCACACACACACACACACACACACACACACACACGGCTGATGTTGAACACGTTATCACACACTTGTTGCATGTTGGTGTACTCTCTCTTTACTGCTGTTTCTCTGTGACTGTGGTTTAAGCCTGAAGACTGTGGGTCTTTTTTGACAATGCGTGATGTAGCCCACCTTTGACTCGTTCCAATAATATAACAACCAAGAGCTATTCTTGCTAACCAAATCAAATCAACCAAACCTAATATACATTTAAATACTACCCCACGAGGGTGATTTGAAATGGACACCAGTGTGGCTGCCAGTCAAACACATACAATATTCTTGCTAGGTCATGCTGCATTCACCTTTGTGGTGATATTCCTTAGCTGCTCATATCTAATCTTTCTGTGGTATTATCAGTGGTAACTTAGGTGTGTCATTTTGTTTGTTTAATGTTAAGGTACATTTTCTTGGCACACATGCATGTAGTTTTAAACTTTCCAACACTAGAGCATAGACTAGTGCACTAGAGCGCTACAAGCAATGACTGTATGTACTCAAGCTCTACAGGTCACTGATCTGTTCTGAACATTGAATGCATATCGCCTGTTTTTCTTTAAGGGCGTCTTTGAATGGCCTGAACCAATATTTGTTGAATGTGTGCGTGTGTGTGTGTGTGTGTGTGTGTGTGTGTGTGTGTGTGTGTGTGTGTGCGTGCGTGCGTCAGTTGTTTGTGTGTCACCATGTGTGGTGGATACCAGGCCTCAATGAATGCAGCCAGCTCTTTGTCTCTTCATTGTTCTCATCCATGCCAGTGTGCCCACGCCTGGTGAGTGTACACCACGCCAATGACGAGTGGTTCTGACGGGCCCAGTGTGTGCAGTCCATCGCCAATGCAAATCTGTTTCCGGTGTGCTTCAGGTGTGCAGGCGAGGTCCCAGCTGCTGGACACAGTGACCGAGATCTGCCCGGGGGGATGAGGAAGAGCAAGAGTGTGCTCTCGGTGTCTCCTAATCATGTAAGTGCAGTCCATCTGGAAACAGTGAGCTCATATGAACCATGTTTTTAAATCTCACCCTGAAACACACAAACGCAGAGGCAAACTTAACACTAAAACGTCATAGGCATGTTAGTAAAGCTAACCCTAAAACCAAATGATGATATAAGCAAACTAAACTAAAGCATCGCAACCTTGTTCGTACATTATATAAAATTAAGCTTTATTTATGAAGGTACGATACAGCACAATAGAAGGAGCAGATTCAAAACGAAAAAACGGTTATAAACATCAGCAGAGCAGAACAGTACATGGCAAAAGATAGAAAAAAGAAACGGCAGATTAAAAAAACACATAATTGATCAGCAGCATAGGTAAAATGCTGATTTAAAGCTATTCATTTGTCACATAAAATGCTATTTAAAGGCTATTTACTGAGCTGATTCCTTGAGATATCTCATTCCACAGTTTAGGGGTATTATTAATAAATGCAGCATCACCAACTTTATTTTTTGGTTTTCATGTTCTTGAGGGCATATAGGTTGTCAGCGAGTCAGTAAGGTAGGCTTGTCACAAACTATTTAGTCCTTTAAACATGAGACTAAGGTCACTTTTAAACAATACAGGGAGCCAGTGTAGACCAGTTAAGACCTGAGTGATATTCTCTCTGCTCTTAGTTTTTGTCAGAAGCCTAGCAGTATAACTATATTATTATGGAACTGAAACAGGCCAATACTACAAATGATTTTACATTATACCAATTATATTATAAGTCAAATGTACCAGTGATGTAATATTGAAGCAAAATTGCCAAAATGCTAAAATGCTGTTGGGCCAATGGCTATACAGGAGCTGTAGGTGTTGCTGTAAGATGTAGGAGCTATAATCTGAGTGTAATTTGTTAGAAATGTCAGAGTCCTCCGTCCGCTATTAGTAACTGAAATGCTCTGTGTGAATATCTAATCAGGTTGACACTGAGCCTGCCTCTTTATGGGAAATTGATTTGAGACCGCTCATTTCTGACCAATCAACCAAGACTTGTCAACAACACGTGTGTGAATGCAACACTGTTTCTTTACAACTCTGAAATCTTACTTAAAGCACCCTTTAAATACGTTGAACTACAAAGTATTCCTAGCCAACATATGTAGTCATTGTCCCTGGAGAAAGTGGTGTCTCTGTGCAGAGATACAAATATAATCCTGGTCAAGACAGCAATTCATCCAATTTTGCTATTTTCTAACCAAGCAACCTAGCCCCTCTACAACATTTACATAGCTTTACCATTCTTAGCATAGCAATGGACCACTTTCTTGAATCAATAGAAAGTACTTCTTCATCGTGACAAATACATATACTAAAGAAATAACCCACACCTTTATTTACTGTTCCTTGGAAATTCCCGGAAACACATCCTAGAGCTAAAGAAACAAACACATTGAGTTTTGAGGATGGACGTTTACATTGGCAGACAAGGACGCTTACAGCAAGCGTTGGTATAGTCTCCACAAGCAGCTGGCTGGTTGCCCATCCAGCCAGGTCACAGAGGGGTGTGTGTGTGTGTGTGTGTGTGTGTGTGTGTGTGTGTGTGTGTGTGTGTGTGTGTGTGTGTGTGTGTGTGTGTGTGTGTGTGTGTGTGTGTGTGTGTGTGTTGTTGCACATAACATTTGTAACACACACACATCACACACACACTGTGTGTGTGTGTGTGTGTGAATTGCACATGAGGCCCACTCCTGTGGACTGTGGCAGGTGCAAAGGATGATGGTTGTGGTGGGTGTTCGCTGCTGCTTGTAAGAAAATAATTTGTGGGTGTGCATTGCTCTCTCCCTCTGTCCATCTGTCTCCTTCTCTCCCTCTGTATCTCTGTCCCTCTCTGTCTCCTTCTCTCTCTGTCTCCTTCTCTCTCTCTGTCTCTCTTTCTCTTTCTGTCTCTCTGCCTCTCTGTCTCTCTGTCTCTGTGCCTCTCTGTCTCTCTATGTCTCTGTTTCCTTCTCTGTCTCTGTCTTCTCTCTCTATCTCTCTGTCTCCTTCTCTCTCTTTGTCTGTCTCTCTGCCTCTGTCTCTCTGCCTCTCTGTCTCTCTGCCTCTCTGTCTCTCTCTGTCTCTCTGTCTCATTCTCTCTCTCTCCCTCTCACTCTGTCTTTATGTCTCCTTGTCTCTCTCTGTCTCTTTCTCTCCCTCTGTCTCTGTCTCCTACTCTCTCTCTGTCGCTCTCTCTGTTGCTGTCTCCTCTCTCTGTCTCTCTGTCTCATTCTCTGTCTTTTTGTCTCTGTCTCCTCTCTCCCTGTCTCTGTTTCCTTCTCTCTCTCTCTCTGTCTCTGTCTCCCTGCCTCTCTGTCTCTCTGTGATTTTTTTTATAGACATTGTAAAAAGTGTGGTGTACTTAGGTCATATGTCTTTTCTTGTTCCATCACTTTATGTTTATGCTGTTATTCTATCCAGTCCACCACTCCATCCATCCAACAATTTGTCTTACTTATGATTAATTTCTGTTCAGTTCTCTACCATCAGCTGATTCAAAAATATATTGTTATTTTATTTCTATAAAGAAAATGGTATTTATGAACCAAATTATTTGTGGTGATATAAAATCAGTCTCCAGCAGTTTTCTTTTATGCAACAAGGCAGGCTTGCTTGGAAGGGAGAACTGCTGGGTCTCTGAGCATAGTACAGCCTCCTTCAGGTGTCCCAGCTTAGGTCTGATGGGATCCCAGCTTGTGTCCGGATGGCTACCTAGCCGTCCGGCCCCCATAGTTCTCCATGCTTGAGTCTCTGTCTGCGGCTCTCCTCACTTACTTCCTCCTCCTCCTCCTAACTCCCCTGATGCCCAACAGATGGCTATGGCTAAAGGCCAAGGCCAAGGATTGTGCTGGAAAGCCCCTGCATCTGACCACTAGCGGTTAGGGATGCTCTCTATGCAGCCTGAGGATAGTCGGCAGCTTGTTGACAGTCCCAGATCAGCTCGTCATACATGGCAAGCTCCAGTGGGTGATGACAATGTGGGTGGGGGACTTCCGTTGCGTATCAAGTTCTACCAATATAGGCCAGTCCCTAGCAGTCCCCTCGGCTGCTCCCCAGCTCTGGTGATGCATATTTAGGGGCGTCGGAGTGCTCGACTGCAATGACCTTCAGGACCTACGCGCTGTTGCCCCAGATGTGCAGGTTAAATGGATTCGGCAGCGCATCATACACTGCCTGAAGGAGGAACTTAATCCTGTGGAGCTCAGTTAAGGTCACCTTTTCTTTCAACCGAGACCCAGAGACTGTGTGGTCTCATCCTGCAGGATCTCTCCTCCCCTGCAGCGTGATGCTCAATGGAGGGGAATGCCGCTCAGGAAGCCCCGGGGTGGCCACAGGATTCTGGGCTATATGCCACGCTGAGACAGCCATGCAGTAAACCTAATTAAAGTGGCTGAGTCTGATTCATTGAGAAGCCTGAACCAACTTTCATCAGGTATTTGTATACGCAGAAGTAGGAGTGGAAAAGAGGAGGCAGGGGGGGGGGGGTTAGCTTCAACTGTATGTTTGGGTTCTTTAACCCAATTAGGTGTTACTTACTTAGCGTCAAGCCTCCAAGCTAACTATTTCAAAGATAAACAATTTAGCAATTATTATCATGACAACCACACTTCTTTTTGTTACTGTTCATGTGTTAACATTTAGTTTAAAAATGTGCTACGCAAACCATGGGTGTCAAAAAATCCCATTTACTCCTTTCAGCCAATTAAAGACGCACAGTGTCCCAAATAAATCATTTACAGGAACTTTCCAAAATAAAGTAAATGTTCTAACCTGTACGGCAATTGCATACAACTTTATAATTCATTAATTTAAGCTTATGTGCAATTTAAATTGTATTATTCTTTAAGAAAAGCATATCGCTATTGGCATAGCATTTCATTACTGTCATCCCCACCATCATAGCAGTATAGTATTGGCTATATTTATAGGACGTCTTAAACGGTTAAAGTGTAGAAAAACTAACTGGAAGTATAAACTAATTCAACAGAATAAAAAAAACATGATGCATCTCCAAACAGAAAATAAAACAATAAACTGCTTATGTATGAAAAACTAGAATTTGGCTAAAATAATTTCTACCATGTTACATGTTGCAATTCAAAATAACAGCAGTTAAGACAACAAGACAAATTCATATTTGGAGAACCTCCTGGAAATATGAACTAATCCGACCAACAGTAAACAAAACCACACTGTTTATGTATAATACACTAATTCTAGAAGTAGTCCTGTATATAGAGACTGCTGAATTACAAACATTGCAACTGAAAATAACACTTGTTGAGACAACAAGAATTTTTTAATAAAACGAATGAAACCTAACTGAACCATATTAAGATCTGTTGACCTCAAAATAGACAAAGTCAGGAAAGTAAGTCAATCAGATAGTAAAGTCAGTATCTCAGGGAGCCTTATTTTAGTTCATTTTGCCCTTTAAAATCTGCCATGGCACTTTCTGGGTACTCGCAAGTGGTTTGTCAACCAGACCTATTAGAAGAAAAAAACCTCCTGTTTAGATGTCATCTGGCTCTGGATCAGTATCCCGAAATTGCTCATCATAGCTAGATTTCATACATAATACAATTCAGCAGTACATTAAACCAATTATAATAATGTTTTAAACGACAACAATTGCATTAAAACACATTGTGAATATCTGTACTGTGAGAACTGCTTCCCAGCGCTGTGGAAAGAAAGAAAGAAAGAAAGAAAGTCTACAAGAGATTGTGGACAGCAAAGCTTCTTTGACAGCAACGCATTTTTATTTAATGGAGCATGACCATGGAAAGACACAGGCAGCGATTTACCAAGCCTATATTAAATGAGACAATGGGTGTACATGATTCTTAAAGGGATCATACCCATAACAACAAAGAAAACAAAGGTGAGGGGAGGAGGCCATCCTGGAATCGACACAATAAAGAAGTCAGGAGATCGGCATGGCCTCAGTATCAGTCTTCGTGGCTACAGTGGCAATGTGAATTCTAACTAACTTCACACATTTCTGTTGGAATGAGAAAGGGAGCTATCTGTAGGTGCAAGGAGAATGTATACGTTCGAACCTAAATCCGCTGCACCGTTACTGCGAAATGGCGACGGAAGCGGAATTTATATTTGCGTGATGCGCCATTCGTGAGTTGCGTGGGCAGTCCACGCACGGTCGTGTCGTTTAGGCATGACGTTGATGTGGACGTGCAGTGTGCGCACTCTCCTTGCAGAGCTTCAAAATATCCCTGCCATATGAATCGTGCTTCTAGGGCTAGCAATTTCTGGTTAGCATTGGCTCACGCAGTTCACCCACGTTGACTATAATATAGGTTTTAACTTCCCTGGTAGGTCAAAAGTTGCTGATATAACAATTATAGATTAATGGTCGTGATATATAGTAGCCGTTAGACTATGTTTTAGGTAATAAACTCTTTTGGCCTCCAAAGTTGATTTGCGCCACTCTATGGACACTGAAGCTTGCATGCATCATAGGGAGATGTGCATTTTATTGTCTGCACAAGAAAGCGGTATTAAAGTTGTCAAAACAAACTTGAAAGAATATTGGAGGTAATAGAAACTCTGAAAAAAACTCTCAAAATGCTACATACTCAGAAGGCCCTTTATTCCCTCAGCCAACCTTTTTGTTATGTATTTGAGCTGCCAGAGATCCTCCCCTCTTTAATGCAAAAGGGTGATATCATTCTTTGTATTTCTTTATAACCAGTATCCTTGATGTCTCAACCAAAGTCAGCAATGCTTTTCTCTTTATAGTGTAGGTTGTCTCTGTCATTGTTCACTTCTTGCCTGGCTGGACAGTGCCAGCAAAAAGACAAACACAAAACCAAAAAATGTCATTGTACTTCATTTGAATGAGGCGTGGGACTGAACTTACGTTTGATCAAGTGTGATTAATAATACATTCATGCATCTTTGTGAACCAAGTATTTTATGGCTTTTGATGATTTCAGCAGCTATACAAAGTAGGCAGACATGTGATTTCTGTTTATGGCAGAGGCCTAGATGCGTTTTGTCTGCCATTGTGCTTTTGCGCAAAAAGGGTTCCAGCTCATTGTGTTATTACTGCGTGAAAGTGTGGTAATAAGGTTACTTAGCGGTGTGGTTAAGTTTTGAGAGGGGTGTTATTGGATTTTGGCTTAGGCTGGGGGAAGTTGGTCTTGCTGGCGGCAAACATTTGAGTAGGATTAGTTTAAGAGTGGCGCGTGTTTGTGTGTACGATTGTCTATTGTGTGTTTGTGTGCTTTAGCCCTGAAGCCGAGTGTTTGATTAAATTTGATAAGTGTTCATGTAATTATACCTGTGTGTAGGTGGGTGGGTGTGTGTGTGTGTGTGTGTGTTTGGGTGTGTGTGTGTGTGTGTGTGTGTGTGTGTGTGTTTGTGTATAGGGGTGTATGTTGTGAAAGGGCAGATGATGGATGGGCATTAAATAAGGACACAGTGCATTGCACAAAAACAAATGGTACACGTACAAAGAGATATACCCCAGCTGTGCGAAAAACAACTAGCAGGAAAATGGACGCGAGCCTCTATCCGCGAGAGATTAAAAAGATGAAATGCCCATACAAGCATGTGCCAGGTGACGGCGAAGCCTGAGGCCTGCAGAACCACCATCCAAACCCAGCTTTGCCAGATAGAAGCACTTTGCTGGAGCGAGGGAGATCAGTGATGAGAACACCAATGGAATTAAAACGGTGTTATGTCTGTATATATTATAAAGCTTACAATGTATTAAGTGGTCCCATACCAAATATATCCAATGTCTCTCAAACTAATATGTCTCTCAAATTGATTATCGAACATCATTTATTCATCATCGCAGATATAATTGTGCGTGTTACATCCGTCTAGATCAAACCAATTATGTGTTGTTGCGTTGGACACACATCGCCATATGCACAGTTCTCAACTGCCTGATTCGTTATTATTCATTTGTCCACATAATAGCGCATGCAGGACATTGCGTGGCAATGTGTTAAACATTGTCCAGTGTGTTATCAAGACTAATGTGAAATAAATCGGCTCTCCATTATTAAGATTAAGAAGCAAAAAAGGGGGAATATTGAATGTCAAACTGAATCCATCATCGCGGATATAATTGTGTGTCTGAAACAAACCAAATACATAAAATGTCTCTTAATCGAATCAATCACAGTTTGCAATAGGCAATAGTTGAAAACTTAATACAGTAAGTGTGTGTTTTCTTGTCAAACACCGTGTTTTATTTGCCATACGTGCAGTAGAGTTCTCAACTGCATGATTCGTTATTATTCGTTCTTTCATATAATTATATAATTAAAAAGGTGAATGCCATTGCTTCCATTATTTATATATTCTACCTTATGTCATACTAAATAATGTGGGCCGTTCCTTGTACCCCTCAAATGAAAAACACTACAGCTCTTCTGTCTGGGGCATAATCTCTACTAAACTTGGAAGGCCAAATAGGCTCCATTGCGCAGTTTATAGTTCTGATCGGAGCTGGGCTGGGTAACTGCTGTGGGGTCTGTCCTCGCGACCATCGAAACACATAGTCACACGGTAGTCGCACCCTTACACATTTTAGCCATCACATGTATGGGTGCACACGGTACAAACAGCAATCTTGTGTGTGTGTGTGTTGCATGCAGCCAACTTTTTATCTTTGTTTTTTTGTCACTTCACTGGCTGTGGTTCTGACCAGCCCAGTGTGCAGTCCATCGCCGCTGCATTCTTGTGTCATCACATTGCAGAACAGACAGTGTCCGTACACACGCTGCACTCATTAGGCCTCAAAACCCAAGCACTTGTGAACACAGATTTAGACTGCGTTTATTAGCTGGGATTCAAGATGAATATAATTTTAATTGGGATAAATGTGTGCCCTTATTTGACAAATGGGAGTAAATTGAGATGTTGCAATGGGGTTGCATTCCCTGTCCTGAAAGTCTGGCTATTTCCTCAAATGTCTTGTCCCACTCTCCCATATACCTTCTTGCACCGTTTTTCTCAGACATGCTTCTTGACATGTCACTCTGACCCTCTAACAACAAAGATCCTATTGTGCTCTCCACTTAAGCCCACAAGCTAGCTAGCTAGCTTTCTCTGTTTCTCTCTTCTCTGTTTCTGTTTCTCTCTTTCTGTTTCTCTGTTTCTCTGGCCCTTGACCGACTCCTTCCCTCTTCTTGTTAACCACCACTAGTTGTCATCACCACTAGTTGACAATACCAGTCCAAAGAATACTTGACTTTCGGCTTTGTCACAATGTTTTTCCAGTCTTCGCCTCATTCTAGTTGTTCTTAATTGTATCAAACTCTGAAGCTCCACACAATGTTCATTCACTCTTCTTCTTCCTCTCTCTCTCTCTTTATTTCAGTCTTTGTTACCCTCACTCTGTCCCTGTCACTCTGGCAGGAGAGCTAAGAGATTAATCTATGCCTGGGCTTTCTCACTCTCTCACTGTCTCTCACTTTCTCCTCTTTCTCTCTTTCTCTCACTCTCTTTTGCTCTTTCCATCTCTCTTGCCATCTCAAACTCTTTTCTCCCTATGAGATCCTTAGGAGAGTTATGTCAGCAGTCTGGGAGATAGCATTGGTTACCACAGCAACCCTGATGCTCCAGTCCTTTGGTGAAGGAACTCTGTTGTGAGTGGACTCATTGGGCTCATTTGGCGTTAAAACTAACCTAACACTCCTCTGGAGCACCACAGTGCAGAGTTTTGACTAACCTGAAGCGTGAGGAAACATTTATGCTTCACATTTTGGCTCTTTATAGACTTCTCTGCTCTTATCTCTGCTGTTCCCAGATACAGTAAAATCGAAATGCATGTAAAAAAAATATTAATTCGATTGCAAATAAAACCTTAAAATGGCCGTCCCCATAATAAGACTTTATGAATAGATACTATACAACACAGAGTTGGAATATGGAATATAATTTAACCAATTTTACTGATGTTATCACTGGTTTAATCACTCTAAATTAAGCTGGTGAGTGGACAGATCGTTGACTAATTAATAATGTAATTTCTGTCCACCAACTGAAACATGATGGTGAGGCTATTATTGAGAACCTAAACACAACCACAGCCCGGGAGTTTAGCCACATTGTTCTCAGGAGGATCCCAGGGCGCAGGGATTAAATGAGATAAACAATTTGATGAACCAGATGGAAAAGCACATAAAAGCTCATATATATATATATATATATATATATATATATATATATATATAGCAATTAAAATGAGATATCTTTAAGGGAAACCTGGAGGGATGTGGCCCTACTGATCTGTTGTTGGCTCCTCAGCAGGTTGTCTGTATGGATAGGTGGTTCCTCCTCCTACAGATAAGCTTGCTTGATTCCAGATTACTCATTGTTATCAAGCAGACTTTTTATTTGAAAAAGGCGGCAATATACAAGTTTATCGTCTGATAGATAGTGGATGAGATGAGACCGTTGTCCCTAACCGATGATGCCGAATAAAAAACATAACGGAAGTCATAACAATTCACATTTTTTATTAATATCCCGTGTATCTGTCAGCCTGATGGGAAATGCCCATCATTTTGCTCTCCAATAAAGGGAGAGGGAAATATTAAGGCTGAAATTGGTTTTTATGTGAACAGCACAGGCTGCTGTTTCCTCCTGCGATATTAATAATAGTGTTTTCCTTTTTTTTATAAGATGTCTTCTGAATAATATGCATCAAGCTCTGTGTTTGACGTTCAAAAAATGACGCCTGACTAAAGTGCACCTTTCTTTCATTGATTATTGTTAATCGCCATTGATTACATGTTATGTTGTGGTTTACACGGACAGGGTGGATCAATGGGTTTTGGAGTTGTCCATTTGTTTCCAAAAAAACTTTACATACTCATTTATTCATTGATACAAACACCCATTCACACAAAAGGCATTCAAGACATCTGCCTGTAGGCTGTGCAGATGCAATTGATATAAGGGTGTGTTTGTATGAGGATTTTCTTTTTCTTTTTGACACGATTGTCAACATGGCTTATAAACATTTATTTTCCAAGAAGCAAATTTATGTTCTACCTCACATGTGTAACTCCCCTAGAGTGCATGCTGACTCAAGGGATGACATATTTTAGAAATTATTTGCATTCAGACCATGCATTCAGAACCATGCATTCAATATATATTTCCATTTCAAATCAATAGTTTAATAGAATCACAGTGAACATAAAATACGCTGTTATATATTAAAGAAAGCTATTCAAATGATCAATTATAAAGTATATTAGGGTATTGACAGTGCTCATTCTATATCATTCTATTATCTGCAATTCTCATCATTACCAGTTTAATTCTTTTTTTTATTGTTGTTTCCACAACAATAATGTTCACAATAGGCTATAATCTCTCTCAATCATCCTTGTTTACAGGTGTCATATCACAACCTTTTAGCTGCTTGGTTGCTTTGGCCACGGTAAACTGCAGTGCTGCTACGGCTGCTAATCAGTTGTTCAGGCTCTGGCTCTAACCATCTACATTAACCGTTAGAACAAAAATAACACATTTGTGAGGAGTAATAAAACAAAACTAAGAAAATATAAATTACCAAACACTCTTAACATTAAATCGTACACATACTACATGTATCAGAGGATTCAGGCAAACTTTCATCAGATCCTTTTGACACGTGTAATTTGTCAACAATTACTGGTAAATGGCAAGCTAGTGCCAACTCGTTCCCGTTTAGGATAATAATGTAGCGTAAATACCGCTAACAAACTACAAAGTACAAATCTACAAATCTACAATGCATAACGGCAAACTAAATAGAAAGTTTGTATTAGTTACAAATTGTATGAATGTAAACTATATTTACCCACCTGAAATAATAAATGGAAAAACACAATTGTGAGTCAGCTGGTTGCTTTACTGGTTCAGGAGATAACTGCCAACTGAAGAGTGCAGCGCATATATATATCCTATTTGCCACACATACACCCATTCCCTGTTCTACGTCCATCTTTCCGAGCCGTATATTGTCTGTCATCTTGTTCAGATGTTAATTAAATATAAGCATGGTTTTTGTGTATGGCATTCAGGGAAGGACTGACCATCTAGCATTTGGACAAATGCCAAAAGGGCCGTTCTGATTGTTGGCCGGTCTGGCCAGCCCCCAAAAACATAATAGAATAATATTTAAACACGATTTTTTAAGAATTGTGTGTGTGTGCATACATAACATATGCATGTGTGTATGTGCAATGATATAAGATGCAAATACATTTGTTGGGCAAGCTTAAACTTTTATATTTTTCATGAGCAAACTCTTGCCAAAGGTCACTTGTACTTATCCATTCATTTGTATCATTTAAACTACCTCACCCTAGGGTTTATCGCTGAAGCCTTACAACATCCTATCCAATCTACTCAGCAATGCGCCATTTTTCAAAGACGCAATCACTATTTTCTTTGTTTTATTCCTATCTAATTGCAGCGACAAATGATTGAACGCCAGACAAACATCTGAAGTACATTGTAAACGTGTTTTACAATTCAAAGAAACACTCTCTGTGGATTAGTAACCACATCCATATCCAGAACCGTAGTCAACGTGAGTCAATGTGTTAAACAAAAATACAGAAAGAACAATACGCAGAGACAAAAAAGATGGTTCTCACTAAGTGTGCTGCAATGCAATAGCTAGTTGGTCTCTGTACTCAGAAAATGGATTTATTTTAGTCAAGAAAATACTTATCTTTATGTTCGATTTAACAAATGAGTATGTGAATGAAACCAGCAGTGGATGTACAGGTGTTAACCATAAACTTCTAACAGGCTGTGCTAGAGATGTAATTCTATTTCTGGGCAATTTGTAAAGTTTCAGTATTCACTACACATTAGCTTCCACAACCAAAGTCGAGTCAAAGTCGAGAGGTAGAAAGGGGTGATCAATTGCATATAGGGTGTTTGTGTGTGTGTGTGTGTGTGTGTGTGTGTGTGTGCACATGTGCATGCATAGGCTGAGTGTCTCAGCCTAAGTTGTGTTCTCAGGAATACAACAGGGACATACAGTGCTTTGCTGTTGATGAGCTAATGGCGTGCTTGCAGCTTAAAGCATCACCTATAGCCATCAACAACACCTCTAGGGAAGCCAGAGGTGCCATTACACAATGCCATCTTTCACTCTTTCAAGTATACCATCACTCGCACCTAAGAGGTAAATACATTCAGCTCAGAAAAGGTAGGCTTCTTATTTTTTCATTTGTGAGCACATATATAAGCAGCCCCCCTGCCATAGCCCCTCCACTTAAGGTTTTGTGTGTGTGCGTACTATACCATTGTGTTATAGAATCATATTGATCCTGTTTCCATTTAAGCACAACAAAACGATCCAAGTCACACATCAAACAGGCCCATCGCTTCGTGTCTGACGATGAATCACGGCACTTAGATCCGTGACCCATCTATTTTTTGTCAGTGCACGTTCTTCCTTTGCACAGTCTATCACTCATCTCCCAACACTCTCATTGGTCGCTTTCTCATTGGTCACTTGGTAAATTGTCTACCCATCCTGGTGACTCATCGCCGTTGTCCATGGGTGTTTATCAACTTCAGGCAGTGATTGCTGGGGGGAGCAAGGCATTACCCCGCAGCTGGCTGTGGGGTAATGCATGTAATGATGAAGCTGTCACCGGAAAGCCTCCCATTTCCATAGTCACACTCCATACGTGGGGTGGGATTGACTCACCACTGGTAAGCGGGGAGGTCATCGTTTGGCTTGGTTGCTCTATGTTAATCATCAAAGTTATGTTAAATAGGTTCTGACCACTAGAGAGCGGCAGAAGGAGTGTGTACACATCTATGGGTAGCGACCTGGATCTTCACGTATGTGCTAATGCAGAAGTCTAATTTGGGTTTTAGTAAAGTATGATGGGCTATGCGACATATGCAGACCGAAGCCTGTCAACCCTTGTGTCAGGTGGTGGACTGGTTAGGTGAAAAGAAAAACATTAAGTGTGTCTGTGTCGTCAGGTGAGCTTTGAATGGGAGTCTGGCTGTAAATGCAAAAATACAATCAAAATGTAAATCAGCAGCATATTCTGAAAATACTTGATCTTTGCTGTGCATGCTTACATTTAGGATACAGGTGCTTCACTACTCAGGAGTCCTCATGCGATCTATTCTCCTAGCAGCTTTCTCTGGTTATTTTTAAGGTACTAGGGTTCTGAATCTGGTGTGTGTGTGTGTGTGTGTGTGTGTGTGTGTGTGTGTGTGTGTGTGTGTGTGTGTGTGTGTGTGTTTCCATTGGACATGTGTCAATATGTATGTCTATGCATGCACGGCTGTGTGTGTGTGTGTGTGTCACACACACACACACACACACACACACACACACACACACACACACACACACACACACACACACACACACACACACACACACACACACACACACACACACACACACACACACACACACACACACACACACACCGCCTTTGTCTACAATATTTGCCATCTATTTCATCTCTCACATTGTCCATTATCTGTTTTAGCCTCTGCTTGTGTCAAAGTGTGGACTCTCAATGGCGGTACCAAACCATCAGTATTGCTATAGCCACAATATAGTACAGTGCCACTGCATACAGTTTATTCTTCTAGATCTGGTCCGCTTTTCTCCCTCAATACCTTTTTCTCCTATTTGAGGAAATTGAGACATGCTTTTCTCTTGTAGTTACTGCATGAAGCCCTTTGGGAGCTCTGTTCAGGGGGTGACCACTGCCTGTCTGCTCCTCTGTGCTTCTCTAACAGATTGCTTCTGGCACGTTGATGCTTATGTTCACTCCACAGAACAGCAGTTGCTTTGGTGATCTAAATCTTTTTTTGTCTTTCTCTAGAGCTGGCACTAGAGAAAGACATTTGGCTCTAAACTACTTTTCTCCTTGTGATTACTAAAATAATGAAACAACTCTGACATATACTGAGTAGCACATTGTTTAGTTTGTGTACATAATTGTGTAAAGTAATTGGATGGTCTCCTTTGGGCTTCATTACTCTCTCTGTCTGTCTGTGTGTCTCTCTCTTGTTCTCTTTGTCTGTCTGTCTGTCTCTTGTCTCTCGCTCTTTCTCTCTCTCTTCCTCTCTCTGTCTCTCTGTGTCTCTATCTCTGACTCTCTTATTCGCTCTATCTCTCTCTCTCTCACCCCACTTTCTACCAGCTCCTCTCGCACCTTCATTTTGGCGTGGCTGCTGACCCTTTATGAATTAGTCAACAAGGGGGTGTAATACACATTGTTAGTTATGGGGTGACATCACTTTGGTGAACACATCGGCGCAAACTAACAATACAAATTAAGCCGTAAACTCTACATCTCTGTCTTTGTATCTGTCTCTCTGCGAGTCTGTCCCTCTTTGTGTCTCTGTCTCTTTGTCTGCATCTGTCTGTCTCTCTCTCTCTCACACCTTCATTTCAGCGAAGACGCTGGAACTTTATGAATTAATCACTAGGGCACACAATCATGATACAAATTAAGCCGTAATTGAGGCAGAAGAAATTAGTTGCGACATCGGTGGAAGCTTGGCACAGATTATGAAAGGAAGTGTTCATCTGTACCTGATTATGGTTCTTCTACATCAGAGCCAAACAATACTTTAACATACTGGGATGTTCAGTGACAGAATTATGACGTGAACAATTTCCCTGTTCCCTGCTATTTGAATCATCAGTCACTTATTGTTTGTTTTATTAGTTGAACTGTCAGCAAATCGTAATTTATATTTATTTTTATACCGTTTTATATATGTTGTATTATTTGTTATCTCTCATCTGTATTGCTATTTTCTTGCCTGTTTGCATGCATGGCGAGTGAATACTTGTCAGGTCAGCCTGCCTTGTCTAACCTGCTCTCTACCTCAGCTGGGCTTTAGAAACAAAGATCTGGCGCCCCTTGGTGGACGTGTTTGGGTAGCACAGCTCAATAAGTCAGGCACAGTACTTTTGTGTATAACCATCTGAGAGAAATGGACGCTGTTGTTCTTCTTTTGTATTTCCAGGTAAAGAAAATGTTCTAGCTAGCTCTCCAGAGCATTTCAGTGCAGTACAATGGCAAAATAGAGCCTATTGTATGACACATAGTTATAGTCATAGATCTTTTTATTGTGACTGGAGATGGCTTTAAACATGCAGAAGTTTCAACTATTTTCTCTTCCTGTCTATTCTCTCAGACAGGAAAATATATATGGGGATTTCATGACTATTTGTTGACGTGGCAATCTAGAAAATCTCTGTTTCGTTCTCTTTGGTGGCACCTATTGCGAAAAAAAACAGCACATCGCTACACACACAAGTGAGTTGAACAGCGAGTCTGTTGTGGTAACTCTGCCTACTCTCTAGTGGAACAACCGCTGCTGGGTGATGGAAAATGCATCGCGAACTGTATGCCGCTTGTAATTTGGATGCATAGTGGGAATGTTGCCACTGACACCCAGTTCGTAACATTCATAATACTGGTAAATTATCCATCCCACGTATGGAGTGTGACTATGGAAATGGGAGGCTTTCCGGTGACGGCTTCATCCTTGCATGCAATGCCGGTAATGCCTTGCTCCCCCCAGCAATCACTGCCTGAAGTTGATAAACACCCATGGACAACGGCGATGAGTCACCAGGATGGGTAAACAACTACCAAGTGACCAAAAAAAAAAAAACCCCGCAAGGGCTTTCCTCAGTTGACCATAGTACCATCACCATTGTGTTACCTCATTCGGTGATGGAGAGTGGATTAACTTACATTTATTAAATTTTTTAATCTTTGGACCTCTTTGAGGTTGCCACTTTAAAGCTTTATTTATTTATTTGAGTACTAGAGGCCAGATGGAGCATTTGAAAGCAATCTTGTATACAAATGCACGTCACAATTTCCTTGTCCATCCCCACCCGTCTCTGTTAATGACAGTAATGGCTGCTGCACTAAGTCAGGCTCATTAAGTGAACATATCTCTCTAATTGCACCACAAACAAAGAGGGAGCAGCGGTCACTGGACCGGCAAACAGAGTGAGAATGAGCTATATTGCCAAGTTTTACATACAAGGATTGTTTTTCTGGTATGTTGGCAAGTATAATAAGTACCAAGTGCACTAATAAAAAAACTAGTAAAAATAGTAAATTGATATTGAATAAAGTAAACAAGAAAACTAAATATACAAAATACAATATACAAATCGAAGATATAGTGATATTGTTCCAAACCGCAGTTTGAAATCAGAATGACCCTACATCTCCTCAGAGTTGTGGATTGGGCTTTTGTGAGTAGAACCTGATCCGAGACCCTTTGGATCATCTTCACAAGGTTTATGGAAGTCTTGGCCAAAAAGTCAGTGTTCCTGGACAGGGAAGTAGGAAACTTGTAGCATCAATCGTAATCCAATAACAGTTCGATAACGCCGGCACATTCTGGTACAGTAGTCTGCCCAAGCTGCGGAAGACAAAACTTCAGGTCTCCCATAATAAACTGATCAGAGTGGCTTTAGGCATCATCCACGAGAGCACATAGGGTGGAACCAGTTCATGCAGCTGAACCGACTTCCTGTGGAGTCCAGAGTGACACAGTTAAAACTCTGTCAGGTTCTCAAAATTGTAAATGGTGTAACCCCAAATGACTTATTAAACTTATTTTCGCAAGTCTAGTGTAGCATATCTGACGCTGGGAAGGATTAGAAGCCAGATAGGTACAAGTTATTGCAGAATTTCAGCGCCCAGGAATGGAATACGGTTCCTAATAGCATTAAATTGATTACAAACACAGTAACTTTTAAGACAAAACTGAAACACTTGCTTTTAGTTAACGTACCCCTGTAAAGGCAGTTGTGTAGTCAGGGTTGCATGTAGCTCACTCAATGGACTTATGTAAAGGTTTTAGTATGGACCAGTGTTTATGTACAGGTTTTAGTATGGGCCAGTTTTAGTATGGACCAGTTTTTAAATATAGGTTCTAGTGTGGACCAGTTTTGGTTGGTTTTAGTTTGGACCCGTTTTTAAATCTAGGTTTTAGTATGGACCAGTTTTTAAATCTAAGTTTTAGTATGGACCAGTTTTTAAATCTAGGTTTTAGTATGGACCAGTTCTAGTTTGGACCAGTTTTTAAATATAGGTTTTAGTATGGACCAGTTTTAGTAGGTTTTTGTGTGGACCAGTTTTAGTTAGTTTTAGTATGGACCAGTTTAAATATAGGTTTTAGTATGGACCAGTTTTAGTATAGGTTTTAATATTGTTACGGCCCCATTAAAGGCTTGTTCATAAGGCCGCAACATATTAAAATCTTAACAAAAGAAGGTTTGAAAACATGGTTTATTAAACAACAAACCTAATTTCATACTAACATACCATATTGATGTCGGGAGATCCTGCAAACAAAGCATAAGAGGAAGAGACACTGAACCAACCACACAATGGGCCGCAGGATTATGTGGATCTCCTAAACTATCAAATCCAAATAAAAATCTAAACGGAGAAATAAAGCTGCGATAACAGGACTCCGGACCTCCGCCCCTCAACAATATAACGAAATATAAAGAAAAACCAACCGCTCAGGCTCAACACAAGTTATCAACCCCATGTGCTTTCCTCCACTTGGCTTTATAGGCCCGCCCAGATCACGTGATTGATGTGAGCTGCAGCTACCTGGGCGGACCTAGAGAGAGAGACACACAGGTAGAGGGAGAGACAGGTAGAGGGAGACAAAGCGAAGGGAACACACAGCAGGAGCGCGTCACAGTATGGACCAGTTTTAGCCTGTTAATGCCAAATGTGAATAGTTTCTCCAAATTGATATTTCTTTTGTGCTTCTATATGCCGCCATTGCCTTTCCCCGATGTCCATGCAGTACACACCTCCACAACATCCAACTAAAACAAGGATCACAATGGCAATAAGACCCGTGTCTTTTCCTTCATGATCTTTTCATAATGAATTCACATTGGTGTTGCAACCATGTAATTATCCTTTTTAAAGTGAATTGTCAAATAACTAAACAAAATAAAAAAGTAGAAAGAAAGAGAAGTGATGGGTGCTGTTGGTAATGGTGTCCCGCTCCTTCCTCCGCCCCCTTAGGACACCAAGGAGCCCCCAGACTGCGTCTTCAGCCAGCCCTCCACCGCGCCCTACTCCACGCTGGGGTGCGACCTGCGCCGCCGCAGACGCCGCTTCTCGGGCAACCTGCAGCTGCCCCCGTTGTCATGGAGACAGGGGGAGCGGGAGCGATCCCGGACGCCCGACGCCGACTTCATGGCCCGGCCCACCTCCCTGCCCTTCGGCGCCCCGCCCCGGATCAACATCACGCCGGTGGACCCTGACTGGTTAGTGGGGAATCCCCCGCACACACACACACACACACACGCAGATGTGCACGCACTCAGACACACAGACACTCAGACACACAGACACTCAGACACACAGACACTCAGACACACAGACACACAGACAGACAGACGGACGGCGCTGCGCACCACAGTCACACAGGTGCTTTTTGGTGGCTGTCTGCAATCATTCTAAATGGGTATGGTTCTGGGTGATGGAGTTGGTCAGGAAATGAACACACCTTGCTAATGAGTTAATGAGGGTTACTAATGGTTACTAATGGTTACTAACTAATGAGGGTTACTAATGAGCTACGCCATACGACAATGTGCGGCGGCGGGCGTTAGGTCCGCATGACAACCGTCGTCTGGGCGGTCCCGTTGAGAGCCCCCACCTGCGTCAGTGAGCGCACTCATCATGTCACATTCATCCATACGAGACCTCCTGCCCAGTTACATTTCTTTACCTCCTCTAGTGGCTGTGGCCATTTGGGTTACACCCCCCCACCCCCCCTTCCCCACAGCGACAGGCGTGTTTAACCGCACAGCACACGCGGTTCATAACAAGCCACAGAGCTGCTGTCTGGCACGCAGCCAGAAGTGTCAAATTCAGATAAGCTTTCGGTTATTAAAGTAATCAGTCCTGATGAGCTCTGGGCTCGCGTGTGTGTGTGTGTGTGTGTGTGTGTGTGTGTGTGCGATTGCGTCTCAAAGAGCTTTGTTCTGTCAGAGTTTTTCATTGACGTACACTTTGTATTATGTAGTTATTAAACGACGTGAACACAATCGCAACAAACACCAACAAACAAATGAAGACTCTTATACGCTGTTCCGATCATATTAATAATATGGGGGGGAAGGAGAGCTGGTGATATCTGTCTCACAGTGTTATTATGTGTGTGTGTGTGTGTGTGTGTGTGTGTGTGTGTGTGTGTGTGTGTGTGTGTGTGTGTGTGTGTGTGTGTGTGTGTGTGTGTGTGTGTGTGTGTGTGTGTGTGTGTGTGTGTGTGATACTAGACAATGTGGGGAGCTTGGTGGTGAAAGCTGCAAGACAGTAAAGTGATCTATTAATAGCTAATGGATTAGTTTCCTATGGAGAACATGAACAATGGACTTGTGCTCCGTCATCACATCTCACATTTGTAGTGACGCAACTCTAAGCCATTGTGTGCTTCGGGCATCATGTGACATTGGCAGCCTCATCTGGTGGTGTCACCGACGACATGAACAATAACATAACGTAACACTATGCAACTTCCTGATAGCCACTCTAACCGATGGATTTCCATCATCACTAGCCGCGGAGCATGATGTTGTGACCGCGTAGCACGTAGTGGAAATCTTTTACTCTCAGAATTATACTCAAAACAAGCCTTTTGGAGGAAATAACTGCATGTTGTTTTAAGTCCATAAGATGGCAGTATGCACATCGTTGTCTGCTAGGCTTTTCGGAATGGTGTCACACATGCAGAGACACGCACATGCACACACATCATGCACACACAAACACAAACACACACTCATTTACACACACACACACACACACACACACACACAAACACAAACATGTATAATTGTGTTCTCAGGATCTAGTGAATAATTTCCTGCTAGCCTGCTGGCTGTATCCAATCAAAAAGTGTGTTCGTACTTTGGCTGTGACAGCAATGTCAGGATAAATGGAGGTGGAAGCAGTCATCTTGCTGTGCACTCCTTGATCCTCTTTTCAGCCTGTCTGGTTCTCTCTCCCCCATCACTCTTAACACACACACACACACACACACACACACACTCTGTGTGTCACGAGTGTCAACTTATGTTTGTAATTCTGTTTATTTATTAGTTTTTTGTATTTGTGTGTAGTATTCACGTGTATGTGTGTGTAATCTTAGTAGCATGCCATTACCCTTATTGTCATATTGGCCAGATCCTCTCTTGCCGTGTGTGGATCCATTCATTATTTTGGCGTAGAAGGGGTTAAAGGTTGCAGTGTGGAGGTGGAGGGGTGGCGGGCATCAAGAAGTTATTTTGGGATTCAATAATTTTTTTCTGCTTCATTCATTTTTCATTTAAGGCGTTTGTGTGCAGGAATGGCCGTGCACAAAACAATGGCCATGTGTGCGTAAGGGGGTGAACAGTTTATGACAAGCAAGGTTGCGAGTTGGATTCCCCTGCAGAGTCTACTGTCTTGATAAGCATCCAAATGTTGCTTGTGTCATGCAACACATGGAACACAATGCATTAGCAGACACACTCAGTGGTAGAGAAGTGTAGGGAGAAAAATACAAACAAAATCAATATAGAAAATCCCTGTGGCTGAAAGAGATTTCACGTTCACTTAATAGCAATTATATAGAGCATTAGGAATGTACCACTTTTCATTTAGATCATTCTCGGGGCAGGGGGTCAATCCAATGGAATGAGATCTGGCTTCGCTCACCACTTCAAACGGGACGTGAAAGTCTGGTTTTGAGATATGTGTGGTTGGTTACAACATCAGTCTAGTTACCATCTGCGTTTCTCAGTAGGTGGGGCTAGGGAGGTGCCCTAATTGGAATTTGACGTCGGTGTCCACAGAGACAGCGAATGGGGAGACAAATGATGCACGTAATTACATGTTGGGATACACGCACACGTGTGCTATTAATAATACACTATTTATTTTGCTGCACTCATAACGTCACTGGCATTGAGGATATGCAAAAGTGTATACAAAATTTAACCTACATTTATAATCTTTGTTGTTCTAACGCATTGACACCTGCGTCACTAGCCTTTATTAGTATTTCACACAGCCGTGCTGTGGCTCGATTAGCATTCAAGCGCTTTTAAGCAAGGTAAAAGAGCAAGGGGTTCAAAATGTAAAATAGACAGGGGCATAACCTTGAAATAGGTGACTAATCATAAACTATTAAAAAAAGACTATTAACTCATTACTAATTAATGAACAAATCATATGAAGCTACTTGACATCCTGCTTTGCTGCAAAGCTGTTTGTGGTCGCATTGGAATGCCCTACATCTTTAAATGTGCTGTTGTATAGTCGAGCAAAAGCTGTATTTATTATTTTGACTTTGATTTTGTGGTTTGAAGCAATTATAGCAATGGAGGACAGCAGAAAGTGATAGAGATGGCAGAGAAGCAGAAAGTCAAGACACAACGTGATAGAGAGAGAGACACTGCATATATTGGTGACTCATAGCCCAAACACAACACCCTGCGGAGCAGACGAGAGAGCGAACGCTCACACGTTCTGTCCTCATTCTGTTATTTTTCTGCCTCTTCTCATCTTCCTCTTGGATTATTCTCTCATGTCATATCTCCCTTTCTGCAGGGCAGTACTTATCTCTTCCATTATCTTCCCTCCCTTGTGTGTGTGAGAATGTGTGTGTGTGTGTGAAATAGTGTCTGTGTGTTTGTGTGTGTCTGTATCTATGTAATTCTGTCAGACTCTTAAAATAGCAATCTCATGGTTGGATTATTCCTTTAGTTTCTCATGCCAGATATAATTTGTGTGCGTCTGAGGAATTCTGACTAAATGTTCTAAGGAGCACTTTGTCAATATAGAACTCTAAGCTCTGTATGACAAGTGCAGATGATATAGTCTGTGTTGTTAGCGCGTGCATTTTTGTGTATGTTTGTGTGTGCATGTGTGCACGAGTGTGGCATAATGTGTGTGTATACCTGCTTGCTGCTTAGAGTGTTAGTGTGACTATTGTCTACCTTTCACTGACATAGGGTTGATCAGTTTTTATTTCTAGTTTTATAGTTTCTATAAAGATTTTCATACCCAGCATTCCTAGCAGAAATGTGCCTGCTAAGAAAATGAATACAAGTATGAAATTATAAAAACACTAATAAGAACGTATCATAAAAACCCTCTCAAACAATCCTGTCACCAAGTCTGCACGTCTCCTATTGCCACAACTGCCGAGCGACAGCCAATCAGGAGCAGGGGGAGGCGTGGCCTAGCGTTTGCTGCCTGCCTGCACTGAGCTGCTCATGTATTTTCTGAATGAGCCCACCAGTGAAGCCTGTGTCCGCGTCTGTGCTCCGCTGTGCCGCGCTGCCCCCAGAGTGTGTGAATGAAGGAGGCTTGGACGTGCCACTCACCAGAGGTGGAAGTGGACCTATATGAGTTGCCGGGAGCGCCTTTTGAGATAGCCAGAGGCGCTTGCTTCTTGGTTGTGTTATCAGTGCCCGGAGAGGGGGGGTCGGGGCTGGGGTGGTGGGGGGGTCTGGTCGTCTGACGGCGGTGGGGTGTGGAGGAGTGACAGGGTCAAGGAGAAGAGGGTTTGTTCAGGAGGCATTGGATCGAAGACGGTTGAAATAAGAGGAGGAACGGAAGGAGGAAGGAGGAGGACAGAGCAGCAGCAGCAGCAGCAGCAGCAGCAGCAGCAGCAGCAGCAGAAGTGGAGCAGGAGAAGCTGCTCTCAGCTCCCACTGAATCATTCATAGGGGAGTTCCTCTAGTCGCACGCAGACCGACCTGGGCCGAGAGACACAGAGAGGGAGGGAGAGAGAGCAGTAGAGAGAGAGAGAGAGCGAGAGGGAGGAGCAGAAGAGGAGCTATCTTCCAGAGGGTGCTGTGACCCTGTTCTGGGCAGTGCTCCTCCATGAAGCCTGAGCCCAGTGCTCGAGCAGCAGGCAGGAGACGCCTCGGCTAGAGCCAGAGAGCTGCTGACACCGGCTGGACTAAACCCCCCCCCCCCCCCCCCCCCCCCTCCACCCCCGGAAGACGTGGACAACGACGGGAATACCAGGAAGACAAGACCGCTCAAAGGGAAATAGACAATAATAGGCTAGTGAGCCAGACTTTTGCGTGGCACTTACTTTTGTGTTTTGCTTTGTCGTGTGTGTGTGTGTGTGTGTGGGGGGAATTTTTGCTGTGTCTTGGCCCCCATCTTTGCTGGCCGCAGCATTCCAGCCTGGGGTAAAGCTCTTGGTGGCTGGATCAAACTCAGCTCAGCCTCCCTCCTCACCACCATCACCTTTACCACCACCTTTACCAGCACCGTCACCACCACCTTTACACCACCACCTTTACCAGCACCATCACTACCACCACCACTCTGCCTGCTAAGAAGCCTCAAAGGGGAGGCGGAGGGAAAACAACATCCTAGCATGAGGGGCCGACACTTCAAGTTCAGCACCTAAACGCGGACCCCTCTGCTGGCCGAATCCTCTTGCTGCCTCATGTTTCTGCTTTAGACCCAAAGTACCCTGTTGTACTTTAGACCTAAAGTACCCCCCCCCCCCCCAAAACCCCCCCCCCCCCCCCCCCCAAAAAACAATGTCATCCAACGAGCTGAGTGTGTCCGACTCGGACTTGTGCATCCGCACGTTCAAGGAGCACATGCATCTTGAGCTGGAGCCACCCAAGATGGCGGGCGTGGTGGCAGGCAAGCGTGGCGCCACCTCGCCCAAACTATCCCCCCGGAGCTCGCCGCGGCTCTTCCGCAAGCTGATGGTCAACAAGAGCATCCGCCAGCGCCGCCGCTTCACCGTGGCCCACACCTGGTAAGCAGGGGTTAACGTGTGGTCTAAGTGGGAGTCAACACTCCCGCCCCCCCCCCCGCCCCCCCCCACCAGGAGATAAGATAAGATAAGCGGGATGGATGGGGGAGGGGGCGAGGATGGATGGGGTAGGGGGCGAGGATGGATGGAGTAGGGGGCGAGGATGGCAGGCAGCATTAAAAGCCAGGAGGGTATGGAATGAGCACGAAAATTGCTAATGGAGGCAGAGTGGGTAAACACGAAAATGTGGAAAGTAGAGGGGGGAGGTGGATGTGGTCCATTAAAGAGATGGTATGTGTGTGTTATGTAAGGGGAGGGTTAAGCTAACAATGGGTTTGGGTTTGGTGAACCGATTGAATGTCTTTCTGCGTCAAATGTGTCAGATTTCAAGATTAGATTACAGAATTACAGTAAAATGGGTTTTACCACAAGCAGAAACTGATCTTCTCTATTGTGGTGTACTTCCGTGTGTGTGTTTGTCTTTGGGTGTGTACGTACATGCCCGTGTGTGCGTGCAAACATTTTTGCATCAATCTGTTGTCTGTATGTCAAACAGTACAGAGATAGTTCAGCTGTGTTAAGCAACAACTTTGTGTTTTGAGATCTTTCGGCTCGCAACCCCAACAAAACCAAAATATGCATCCAGGAAACCACAGAATGCTGGACAATGCAACACCAAACATTTGAATGATTATCTACCCTGAAATGGATTGATTAAGACGGTAAATAAAAAAACAGCCTTCAAAAACAGATGCTTTTAAAAGAGAAAAAAGAAGATACATGTTTGTAAACCTTTCACAGAGACTACTTCTATTCCGTAGGGGCTCTCCATGTTACGCAACACACCGTTGGTCTGATTGGCTGCTTGTATGTGGCTCAGGGGGAATGTCGGGGGAGGGGTTGGTTACCGAGGTCACAGGAGTATGTCATACACTTGTTAAAGTAACATTAATCAAACCACCGTAGCCCTATTAGCCTGAGCAACGCACCACAAAGTCACACATTGCTTCACTAAATGGTAACCATGTAAATGGAGCACAGAGAGAGAGACAAAGAGAGAGAGACATAGTGACAGAGAGAGAGAGAGAGAGAGAGAGAGAGAGTATAGTCAACGGCGTAGTGCAGCGTGGCGGCTCTGTAGGGCTTGATTAAACACAATAGGGAGGTGATTAAGAGGCTGACTCACAGATTAGCCAGCAGGTGCCAACGCTCGACCACAACCGAAGCCGGATCCTCTTTCAGATGAGACATAGGAAAATAAGGGAGAGTCTCGTTGCATTGTTTATCATTCCCCCTTCAAATGTCTGTCATTATAAACCCTTCATGCCCTCTGGTCTGAGTGTTGATGTCAGTGTTGGTGCGCTGAAAGGTTGGCCGGCGGCAGTGGCACTGGGTGGATTCTGGGTGGATAAGCCCCGCTTTTCCTTTGGATCTGGGTTCAGTGTGAGCCAGCACCGGCGTGATACACGCGGCTCTATAGACGCCTTTACTCCGTCCTTACAAATCTCCTTTTGATTGGCTAATGCTGGAAATAAAATGGGGGTGGCAGGGGGGCTGGCAAAAACCTCTCATACTCTTACACAAAAATACACGCACACACATACACATGAATGTGCACACACACACACACATACACACGGTGTAGTAATGTAGAAGGCTCACACTCATGGGGAGGCAATATGAAATCCCTTTTCACAGTGGCTGTGTGCAGCAGTGTCGCACCATGACACAACGAGCCTTGCATTCTCCGCCTCACTGTTAAATGACAGAATAGCGTCTGTGTTTGTGAGTTTCTGCAGGGCGCAGTATAGACAGTAAGTAGTCCACCACCGTCGCTCGCCACCATGTTCTTGTCAGAGAACCTCCAGGAAGCTGTCACTTTATTTCTTCTTCTTCACATTTATCTCCCTCAGCCCCGCGGGGGATTTAGCACCAACCCAGATGGAAAACTCTACAGCTCGCTGTGGTCATGCTGTCACTGCCTGTGGAGGGGGGTTGTTGTCTCCCTTGTTGAATGTGACACTATAACGCTCAGCATTAGCATTTACAATATGTTTACATTCTTACACGTTTTTTCAAAATATGTAGAAGACGGAAAGCGAACAAAAGCCGCATTGAACGCGAGGACGTGTGCTGTGGTCCATGTGTGTGACATATTGATGAGCCGGATCTATATTTGGGAATCAACACTAGCTTTGTTGTTGCGCTCTGTCGACCGGTGAGCTGATAAATGGTCTGACCTTTATTCACATATAGACAACAGTTCTTCTGGTTCGTATCTCCTGCACTCTCTCTCTGTCTGCCTTTGTCTCTCTGTCTTTGTCATTGATATATTTTATAACCCCCCCACCCCCCACCAAAGGCCAAGGTTATGTTCTGTTGTCCCACCCAAAGGTTTTTGCTCTATATTTTGCTCTATCAAAGATTCTTTCGATTTGATAATAGCAACATTTCAACTTTCAACACCAGAAAAATAAATAGTCAAGGTTGCAGGATATAAGTAGTTTTGAACGCATTCATATACAATACAATTTAAACATAAAATAATTTACAGGACAAAGATTTAGTTCAGTAAGTTTAATGAACGGCTAAGTTTGCCAACCATTTTAAACTTTAGATTGATTTGGTGATAAAAAAGTGCAAAAAGAACAGGAGGAGCATTTATGCAATGTACAAAAAGGCCATGCTGACGTTCCAGATCAAACATTCTGACATAATAAGTCAGTATCACAGAGTAATGCATAATTCAACTATACATATTGACATAGCGTCTAATATAATGACATGGCTTTGCTCAGGGTTTATATGTTTGATTTGTACTATTGCTTGGCCCATGAGGGAGGAGCAGGTGGAGAGGGGAAGCCATGCAGGAACGTGAATAAATATAGCCAGCCAGAGAGGCAGATTGGAGAGATTGAACAACAATGGAGACGCAAATACGGAAGGACAAGGAAATGGAAGTCAGTAGGCAAAGCAGGGCCACAAACGTATGTGAGAATTAATTTGGGGTGGTGTGGGTGGAGACGGGTTTGCGGGGGGGACAACAACAGAGCGAGAGAGCTATTTACCTTAGCTTAAATGTCAGCCCGAATATCCATCAAGACTCCCTTAATCCATCCAGCGAGCCAGCCTGCTATTGATTTGCTGCTCTCTCTGGGCTCTGGGCAGCTGTGACTCACACACGCTGCTCTTCATGTTGACGTCTGGCTCGGCTTAGCGCTGTCACTGCTGCGGCTCAATCGAAACCCTCTCCTTAGTATCAGATGCAGAGACACACAAAGAGACCGTTTTTCTTTGGTTAAATTTTCTGACCTTTTTATTGTAGGCTACTTTGTTATGTTCCCCCTCGCTTCATTTTTTTTTAACTGCGTCGAGAATGTCAATGTTAGTTTTCATGCCAATAAAGTGCTGAGAGAGAGAGAGAGAGAGAGAGAGAGAGAGAGAGAGAGAGAGAGAGAGAGAGAGAGAGAGAGAGAGAGAGAGAGAGAGAGAGAGAGAGAGAGAGAGAGAGAGAGAGAGAGAGAGAGAGAGAGAGAGAGAGAGAGAGAGAGAGAGAGAGAGAGAGAGAGAGAGAGAGAGAGAGAGAGAGAGAGAGAGAGAGAGAGAGAGAGACTTTTGTGTTTGTTTGAATGCACGTGTGCGTCTTTGTATGGGTGTGTGTCTGTTGAACATTGTTTGCATTGAGACGTTGTGCGATGATGTAATGTTGACCAACTCCCAGGGGCGGCTGGCCCCCACAGGCCCTGTTAGCACCAGGCTGCACTGGTGCTAACAGGGCCCATCGCCTTGCTCTACTCTCCGCTTCAACCCCTCCCCCCCCCCCCCTTATTGCAGCCATTTCCAGCAATAATGGGGACCAAAAAATCTTTCTAAATATTTTGAATGGAAGATGGTTGTTACCTTTCTAATCCAATACAATGTCAACGTGACGAGTGCAGTCTGTCACCGCTGGAAGAAAAATAATAAATGGGAGGGAAAATGTATTTAAAGTGTCACATTTTCCCTTCAGAGAGTGTTTCGACTACTTCTTCTGCTTCGTCATCCTCCTCCTCCCTCTTCTTCCATCTTTTTTTTTCTAAACCACTCTCTACCTCCCATTTGTTTCATTTCTTCCCCGAGCAGAGCCAACCTATCAGAAGGCTTACTATTCCGGATGGCTGGAGGGAGTGGATGTATATGGAAACGCATGTGTGTGTATGGAAATGCTAATTGTGTGTGTGTGTGTGTGTGTGTGTGTGTGTGTGTGTGTGTGTGTGTGTGTGTGTGTGTGTGTGTGTGTGTGTGTGTGTGTGTGTGTGTGTGTGTGTGTGTGTGTGTGTGTGTGTGTGTGTGTGTGTGTGTGTGTGTGTTAGTGGTTACATGCAACAGGCCAATGCCCTTTGACTTGATTTTCCTAGATTTGTTTATTTGGTGTGTGTGTGAGACACATTTCCTGCGAGATGCGCCCATCTGTGGGTTTTTCACTTGTGTATGTTTTGCATGTGGTTACAATTCATTTCAAGCAAAGACACTCGTTGGGATGACGCTAGCACATCATCTAGCATGTGCAGATGATGTTAGTATGAAGTACATTAGGTTAGCCTCAACGTTAAACTCCACTATTTATCTAAAGTATGAAGTACATTAGGTTAGCCTCAACGTTAAACTCCACTGTTTATTTAAAGTATGAAGTAACATTAGGTTAGCCTCAACGTTAAACTCCACTATTTATTTAAAGTATGAAGTAACATTAGGTTAGCCTCAACGTTAAACTCCACTATTTATCTAAAGTATGAAGTAACATTAGGTTAGCCTCAACGTTAAACTCCACTATTTATCTAAAGTATGAAGTAACATTAGGTTAGCCTCAACGTTAAACTCCACTATTTATCTAAAGTATGAAGTAACATTAGGTTAGCCTCAACGTTAAACTCCACTATTTATCTAAAGTATGAAGTAACATTAGGTTAGCCTCAACGTTAAACTCCACTATTTATCTAAAGTATGAAGTAACATTAGGTTAGCCTCAACGTTAAACTCCACTATTTATCTAAAGTAGGAGAGTAACATTAGGTTAGCCTCAACGTTAAACTCCACTGTTTATCTAAAGTATGAAGTAACATTAGGTTAGCCTCAACGTTAAACTCCACTATTTATCTAAAGTATGAAGTAACATTAGGTTAGCCTCAACGTTAAACTCCACTATTTTTCTAAAGTATGAAGTAACATTAGGTTAGCCTCAACGTTAAACTCCACTATTTATCTAAAGTATGAAGTAACATTAGGTTAGCCTCAACGTTAAACTCCACTATTTATCTAAAGTAGGAGAGTAACATTTTAGCCTGAAGCCGCATTCCGGCTCTTTGCCCCATCTAGGGGAAAGATGCTCTCTTGTCCGCGCTGCTTCATATTTACTCATTTATCTCGGTCGGATAGCCTCGGGCTGCCGCTACTGGGGCTTAAGCGCCCCACCCCCCCACCACCACCACCACTACCCCCACCACCACCATGTTAAACACGCAACCTTCTGTAGTGGTCTGTCGGCCACCTCTGCCGAGGCATTTTTCTTCATTATGTGCCATACCTCACTGGTTTCCTTCGCCACCCTATCCCTGCCTCTCCTTTCTCCCCCCCTCCCCTCCCCATACACACCATCATCTCTCTACCCTTCCTAAAGCTACTGTGCCATTGCTACTAACAGCCTGCTACACACACACACACACACACACACACACACACACACACACACACACACACACACACTCAACCCTCTCCAAGGAAACCGTTGCATCTGAAGCATCGTAGCGTTTAACCTATTGAACTTCTCATGTACTGCTAAGACGTTCTCTTTTTTTGCCTCTATAGGTGAATAACATTAGGATATTAGGCAGAGGCTAAACTGCTTTTATCTGATTTTCATCTTCTAGGTAACTTAATATAAGCACATTTCTTATGAGCAGTCAAATCCACTGTGCATTACAGTCTACCTCAGTAAAGGCCGAAGCAGGAAACGGGAGATGCTATTTCTGTAGAGCAGGTAGCTTCCTGGTGCGACATGGAGAGACGTCCACTATGGAACATGTCTGGGGAGAGCAGCGAACTGCTGGGTGCTCACCTGCTGGAGGGTATGGGCAGTAGTCACATATGCTCCTGGCTCCAGACAGTCTTTAATGAGCGGGGTAATATAAGGGCAGCCGTCTGATTTCCCTTTCTCTCCATCATACACGCACGCACAGACTCACGTACACGCTCACTCACTTAGATAGAGGAAAACCCAGTGGCTCATTCACAACACAACCTTTATGCTGCGCTTATCGCCACAGGAGACTCAGAGGGGGAGAAAAAGTGATAGAAAAATACTAAAAAGAACCAAAAAGTGTGAAAGAGCTGGAGACAGAGAGTGACAAGAAAGAAAGAAAGCAATTAGTCACTTATTCCGTTTGGAGAGAGAGGGTTTGTGTGCATTTCCTCTATTCATATTTAGATGAACTAACAGACTCCAATTGAACAGAGAAATGTGTAATTAACCTTTTTGTCATGGTGCGTGTGTGCATGCAGCATGTGTGTGTATGTGCTGCCATCTGTATATTATATTCATAACATTCAGTTTGAATACTCAGTACTCATCAAACTCAACACTTGTTGTTCTCTCGACTCTAAGGCTCCGTTTGACAGTCTAAACTGAGCGGAGGCGAACAGGACATGTTCTGTTAGCTTTTTCCTCCGTTCTCTGAACATCTCCCATTCGATTTTTGTCTGACTGGCTGATTAACAACTGTCACATCCTTTTTTTTGCCGTGCCATCTTCTGGCAGGGATAGCGATGCAGACGGCAGGCTGAACTCTATAGTGATTTCAGCTTATGATTGGAGACATCCGTGGCCATCATTCAAACAAATTACATCATTGTTGCTGATTTATGAGGACGCACATTCAGCTGAACATCACTCAAAGGGAGATCCATTTGGATGAACTGATGCAGAATTGCATCTTACTTTAAAGAGGAAATGAAATGAGACGTGAACGATGATGAATTTATGTTTAACCGTGTCGGCCCATTTACCATTATATACATGTTCAACAAAGCATGCTAAATACATTCAATATCATTCAACTGAAAGTGCATTCATTATTTTATTGCATCACGAAATCTGGATAGGCGCAGCGTGAAATTTAAATCAATAATAAAATAACAGTGTGAGTAGTCCCGATCAAACCCTAAAGGATCAAATCACGACTCATGTTGTCTCTAAAGGTTTAACAGCTATTATTGAAGTAGCCCTCCATTATTGGTCCAAAAGCAAATACAACATTGACCAAGTATGTTTACAAAGTGAAAAAGATGAGCGCTGCCTGAAAGAAAAGCAGGATGTACACTGTGTCCCAATACATATCTGAAGAACATTTCCCGTTGGCCATGAAAGAGTAATTCCGCTCTCAATCTAGGAAGGACACTTGTTGAAAGGTCCTTGCTGAATTTCGTGTCGTGAAATGCTATGGACATGTTTACCATCTACAAACGTACAAAAAAATATTAAAGAAAACAAGCAGAATATGATCAAAATATACGTTAGAATGTATGTTTGAACTATGTGTCCTTGGCAGCCAAAGTAAATGTAGACAAATTGTTTGAAGGGGGGATCCAGGAGGCAAAATGGCCTGTGACTGACTGCTTAGAGATTCAACAGAGGGACAAACAGCCTGTGTTTACCTCATGGCTCAAAAGCACACAGAATGACTAATAGACAGGAGATGAGTTTCAGCCACGTCCCACGCGGGGTCAATTAAGGTTGGGCGATTTTCCGATAGAATTGTATATTACGGTTGTGTAAAACGATGATGTGTCCATATCAATACTGTGTCAAAATACATCTTGCGTTAGAAGACGCATTTCAGGCTTGTTTTTCACATTTATAAAATGTAGTATCTAACTGCCATTGATCTGGGGTACGGCTGACTGTCCACTGCTGTCATTTGATGCTAAATTTGATCTGTCGTTAGCTTATCAGCATGAGGTATGAGCCTATGATAATGAATACGCTAAAATGGCAGCTAGCACTATCACCGCGAGTGAGCTAGTAATTTATTTTAAGCGACAGCCCCTTTCTGTGAACGACTTAAATCAGATTGCAGACATTCAGAGTAGAATAAGATTAATGTTGGAAAACTCGCTTTATTCTCCAACACGCTGCATGAATGTTGCGTGTGTCGGAGAATAAAGGAAGAATTAATTAATTACCTTTAGCGTATATTACATTCGATCTGTTTACTTAAATCCTCAATTGAATGCAAGATCGAAATCCAAACGAATGAGTAAGGTGAAATTATGACAAAAAAAAATCAAAAATCATATGACTCAGTGAATAATAATGTTTTGGGTAGAGATTTTAATGTTTTAAAAAAAGGAACATCCTCCAACCCTAGTGTCAATGCTCTTTTGTAAAGCTATCGACCTCTGATAAAAAAATGTTTCTCGATTCATATGATTGGGGGGAAATAACGATCGACTTTCCGCAGATTAGCCGGTGTGTGTCTTCATAAGTTTTCTCTTTTGAAGAGAATCAATCCTTCAGAATTTAGTTCTGTTTAGTTGTTGCTTTTGTAACTTCAACATTATGCTATAATTAATGCTGGCTTGGGAAATTGATGGACGGCAGGGAAACAAAGATGATCTCAACAAATGACATTCAGCTGATTGACAGTGTGATTACCAGACCTGTAAGAGATATGATTACACTCTGCAGGGTTGTGTGTTGAAAGGAATATTAACAATGCGTATTCATTAGGATCGTCGTCATCATCATCATCGCCACCACAAACACTCCCTTGTAATATTTTCCAGTTTCCTGCCCGTAGTCTATATCCTGCATGACTACATGTTCCCATTGTGTGCAGGTGAGAGAGACAGAGCTCAGATAGAATGGTTGTTACCAGTTATAGGCTTTGTTACGTACGTCAATTATGGCCCCCATTGCACTTCTTACCATCCCTGGAAAGAAGGATCCCCCGATCTGCGTTCCTTCTCAGGGTTTCTTCCTTGATAATTAGGTTTTTTCTTGCCCTTTGGCGGGTTTAGGGTTAGGAGTTGTCTTAAATATATGGCCTGTAATGCCCTTTGAGAATGTAAGGGCTGTACAAATACAATTTACCTTTTTTGTTTGTCCCCATATTTCCCGGTCGAGAGTAATTTAACGCAAAGAAAAAAAACTCATATAACGCTTTTTTTCACTTCTCGTATTCATTCGTTTCCCCTCTTCCCCCGGAATGCTCCTCTCATGATTTACTTGATATGTCGCCCTCACAGCCTATCCCTGTTCATTAAATCCCAACTCCCCAGGGCTGGTTATTTAGTTAATGTCACATTGATTTACACACACACACACACACGCACACACACACACACACACACACACACACACACACACACACACACACACACACACACACACACACACACACACACACACACACACACACACACACACACACTGCAAGGCCTTCTTCATAAACCAGTGACCTACTCCAATATCATTGTTAGGTGTACAACACACGAACCATGGAAGAGATAACACAGCATTCCCGTTCCGATCAGTACAGCATCAGTGATTGGTCCCCCTAAGATGATGGATAATTGTGAGCAAGACTCCGGTGACTACAAAGGTACGGCGCCTGAATTGGCTATAGCTGGCAACACTGGCTGGAGCCTTTAAATGGACACATTTCCTATAGCTTAAGAGGGACAGCTTCAGTGTTACATATGCAAGTCAATAGGATTTGGTTAGTGAGTGGGATCTCTACCATGTCATTTAGTCAGCAGTAGATAAGGGGGAGTTGTAGGGTAGTATAGTCGTAGACGAGATGGAAACAACAAAGCCAATTGGTAGCTTGAGAGATTTCTGATTGGAAAGCGTAACCAACAGTCTCAGGAAACACACTCAGGCATCCACAGCATCACACACAGGGTTGTAAACATACATAGAGGTATTGTACATGCGCACAAAGGTGACATGCAAGAAATGCATACATAACAGCACTTGTAGATCAGCGTCTAAGGGATTATACAGAGAGCCTTCCAGGGGTGTTAACGAGGGGGAACATTCCCTGTGGTTTGTGTATGTACGTGCATGTCATTAAGAGCCTCACACACTGTTATGTACTGTATGTGCACTTACAGTACACACTATCAAGTACAGCACACACACACTGACACCAACACTGCCAACATAAACCTTCTTATGTGTGCACACGGGTTCCTACACTTTAAGACGAACGGGTGTTTACATCCCAGTCACGTACACACGTTCACGTGTGTTGACACAATGACACAATGAGACGCTCATGTAAATGTACAGTGTCACATGTCCATCCATCCTTTAGAGTTATCACATCCATCACTTGGCATGATTGACAAGCAGGGTTTTAATTGGTTGGGAGGACTTCCTCAGCACCGGGCGAGCCTGACATCCACTTTTTCTCCCCATCCATCTTTTTACTCTTTTTATCAGTATCAGCACAAAGATAGGACAAATCCAAATTCTTGTTTCAAAACCACCAGGGTAAACACCATACCTTCTCTCTCTCTCTCTCTCTGTCTCTGTCTCTGTCTCTGTCTCTGTCTCTGTCTCTGTCTCTCTCTCTCTCTCTCTCTCTGTCTCTCTCTCTCTCTCTCTCTCTCTCTCTCTCTCTCTCTCTCTCTCTCTCTCTCTCTCTCTCTCTCTCTCTCTCTCTCTCCCTCTCCCTCTCTCATGTAACCTTTTAGTCTATTCTCAGAGGTCCTCTTAGCACAGGGTGATGGTCTGGAGGCATCCTGCTCCAAGCCAGCAAGTCTGGCATTTGAAGGTCAGGAGAAAGAGAGGGAGAGGGAGACTTTTTTACTTCCAGATTTCTTTTTCTTTTTTTGGTGTTATAAAATCGAATTGATGGCAATGTCATCAAAGTAATTCAGAATGGCCTCTTCCAACCACAACAGTGCTGTATCATTTAGTCCTTAACAGACAGAATGTCCAAATGTCACACTTTTCTTGTTAGTAAACGTTGAAACATGTTTAACTCTAAGTGTGTGTTTGCGCGTGTGTATTTGTGTGTCTGCTTTTGAAAAAACACTTTGTGTTTTTAATCAAAAGCTATTGTCAGGCTCCCCGATGGTTTCAAGGCTTGAAACAAAGAAAAACAGCCGATAGATTTAAGGATATGGAGGCAGGGGAAATAAATTGTTCCCCTGTTTTTACACAGCAGCATAGGAATAGGAACCATATTTTATACCTGATGAATAGCATGTTTAGTCTTAGGTTACATAGGCCCAGAATAATGACTATGGCCTTGGCTGGTGAGAGGAACCATGCAATACCTAAGGTATGCTAGCTGATGTCAGTCTTAAGACAGCTTTTATTATAGCTTGGCCTGGATCAGAACCGAGGCTTTAGCTCACAATATAACGCCTAGTTAATATTTCATTAAGTAATGCGGTTATAGCTTTCAATGTAAATGTTTTTTTGTTGTTGTGTCTTTTAATGCATCAATGCCTCTCTTATCTCCCAGTCCTCTCTTCCTCTCTTTTTTGACATTAATATCTACCTGAAGAATAACATTGTTGAGTTCAACAGACCCGTTATCCTGATTCTGGTTTTTGCTTAAGTGAGGAGAGAGATGTAATAGCTACTGCGTTGCTTGCTGCTTACCCACTTTGGATGGAACTAATGTCAGTATTTTATTATGACTGGCTCGCTAGCTTCCCGTTACCTCGCGATCACCCAACACCTTTTGCTAATTGTTTTCTTCAACACTGGTTTGAAGTCATTTCTTGGCAGTTTTATTTTAAACTGCTGCTTTTAAGGGTGTCTGTGTGCGTGTGGGTATCTCTCAAAGCTCACATAGGTAAAGCAGTTATATTACATCATTCAAACAAATGCCTGTGCACCTGGTAGTGTGTATTTACATGTGCACTCCTGTTTGTAGGTCAGCATAGAAAGCAATCCTTGACATCCAGCAATGCTGGTTTGCTGCCATCTCTGCTGTTCTTGTAATGGCCTCTCACAGTTGCCGCAATTTCAGCTCCTGCCTTTCTCCTCCTCCATTATGTCCTGATTTCCTCTGACACCCTTTCTTTGCTCCTGTCACTTGTCACAGTTCGGTCTGTATTGACCACCACCATGCAGTATATATTTGCTCTGCTGGATCCTCACCTCGCCACCACTTAGGTGTAATACATTAAACGGATCCCGTTATCTCAATATCCTTTCCACAAAAACAATCCAACAAGCCAAACACCCAGCACATGCCCACAAAGATAAGCCCTAACCAGAGTGTGTCTAACCACACCGGATGGGCTTCTGTGTGTTGTGCATTCAGAAGCAACTCCAAGCACAAAACCTTCTAGCAGGTATTTATAGAACGTTTAGAACAAAGTATCCATCAACATTTAACAGAGGGGTACTTTGTGAGAGTTGTCTCTTGAAAGGAGAACCAAACCCCAGCACCACTTGTACATTTGTTTGCGTTTGATGCAAACCAGTGTGTTCAACCTCTATACGTTAAACACATGCTGTTGCATGTATAGCTTCTTATTGGCTGATATGGTTACCCGGCACCTGCTGATTGAGTGCTGCTGCTACATACTTTTCTTACGCTTCTGAAAACTGACATTGTTTACAGAGGGAGCCGGCAGCCCCGCCCCACAATAAACAAAACCCTGAAAGCATTTCTTTAAAGGCAGGGTCAAGGGATTTAGTTCTTCTTAAAAATAATGCAGTACCCAAGCTGGCCACCATGCCATTCCTGGTGCTATGAGCGCACCTCTCCAGCACCTCATGTGTGAGAGACAGAGAGAGCGTTGCGTCACACTCATTTAATATTCAAAGCTAAACTTGCTCCCTCTGTCACATGGCACACGTGACGTATCCATTATTCGCTCGCAATTTTGAAGCTGAGCTCCAACACATGTACAGCCAAACAAATGTTAAGTGAAAACAAAACATACAACCTACAAAATAAAAAGTCTTCAAACCTAAATGGAATCACATGTGTTAATATCGACATAAACAAGGCACATAAAAGATCTAATCTTTCATGGCCGACGGGGTGGATTAACGGCAGTAGGGGCTACGGTGATGCAGCGAGGTCAATGGAAGGTTCTGGATCACCGTAGGGATTGTGGTGCGCTTGATGTTGTTCCCCTGCTCTTAACTGCTCTCCGTGCGCCTCCAGGTTCGGCTAACCGCTCTGATCCTCTGCTAACAGCCATAATTGCAACACACTTTTCCAAGGCCCTGATGTTGACGCCCCTCCTGACGTTTCATACGATGACTAGGACTAGGAAACGAATGTATGAAAGGGGGGAACAAATGGGGGAGTGGGGAAGGGATAGGGAAGAAAAAGTGACCCACCGTCTTTGCTTGTCTGTCCACGTGCCCTGTGTGGAGTGAGTGTTTATGATGGAGCTGTTTGACGGCACCCTGTCAGCCGGTGTCGGCTGGCATCAGCTGGACGACAGGCAGAGTGGAGATAATTGGCTGGCGTGATTGACAATGGCGAGGCTGTTATCTGAGAGAACCTGGAACCAATACACACTTATCTGACACCTGCTTCTGAGGGCCTGAGGTACGCCCTGGCATTTTAAGCAGTTTGTACGTGTGTGTGTGTGTGTGTGTGTGTGTGTATGTCTGTTTGGAAGTATATACGCGCACATGACTTATATGCACATGCACAATGTCTGTGTGAATGCAAGTGTGTGTGTGTGTGTTGCACAGGTTTAATGGCTTTTAAAACGGAGATCATTACAGGAAGGAGTTCATTGTTGTTCGGTGTGTAAAAACAGGGTTTACTTCACAATCCACATCGGCCTTGTGACATATATATGCATGGCTTTTAGAGGGCCGGGATGTTCTCAGAGTTTCCGTAGACCACACAGAGTTGTGTACGGTTGATTTCCGTTGTTTCACAGACAGCCGTTTCTGTTTAAAACCAACATTATTAAATACTTCTGGCAAGATTCAGTCTGGATCTCACATCCAGAACATAGTGTTCTTTCTTAAAATTGTGTGCATTCAACTTAATGACATAGTGTGCATTTATTTGTACTAAATAAGGAGTGCTTTTCTTTTTTTAGATATTTATTAATTTAATATATATTTTTGTTAATTGATTAATGTAGTACTTGAATGACTTTTCATATTTCCTGTTAATAAGTAATCTTAAGTCATGAATAACATTAATGCTCTGAATGAATAACCATGATAATAATGATCACTAGGTCCTCTAAACTAGTGTCACGGGACATTACATCATTTTCATCTGATTAATACAAATGCCATGGTGGCATCAGGCTGTTAACTGGAACTTCACTACTAAATGACGCATCTCTGACATATCTGTGATCATGTTATCAGAAAGAAAAAGCCCATCACTCAAATCTGTCCTGGGCCAAGGCACCCGGTTGCATAACATTATTAAAGGCTTTGTTTTAGTAATGTATGGTTTATATGCAGATTTATATTTATATGCAGATATGCATATCCAAATATGCATATCTGCTGTGTACAACATGTGTTTGTGTGTTAGTATTAGAGAGAGACAGAGACATACAAACAGATAGCTAGCTTCCAGTGTACCCCACTTAGTTCTTGGTCAGGTCTAGCAATAGCTCCACACCCTACACCTAACACACAATCCCCCAAAACACTGTACATGTACTATACATCTTTTCTGTTTCTCTTCTATTTGCTTCTACTTAAAGATAGCTGTGTGTGTGTGTGTGTGTGTGTGTGTGTGTGTGTGTGTGTGTGTGTGTGTGTGTGTGTGTGTGTGTGTGTGTGTGTGTGTGTGTGTGTGTGTGTGTGTGAGTGCTCACGCGGGCCGTGTAGAGGTGTGGTCTCTTGGGTGTAATAAAGAATATTGAGCAATAAACATTTTCCCTCTAGCTTTTTTCTGTGTGTGTGTGTGTGTGTGTGTGTGTGTGCGTTTGTGTGAGTTCTGTTGGGAGTTTTGTATTAACACCCCTCTCACTTAGGATGAGGGTTTGTCCCTGGAGATTGACTCAATATATTCTGGGGTATTAGCAGCAGGAGAGGGACCCTTGCTGCTGCTAAAATAAATAAAGACAGGCGGAACTATGTACACAATCCCAAAAGTGTCTCTTTATCTCTTTCCCTCTCTCTCTCACGCACGCATGCACGCACGCACGCACGCACGCACGCACGCACACACACGCACACACACACACACACACACACACGGTGCACATTTGGAACACATACAGGCGATTGACGAGTGATGTTGATAAGCCTCAGCGTTCTCTCAGACGGTCGCTGTGGCTTGATGGTGTGCAACCAATCCAAACTGGATCTCTGGAGCAAGATCACAGTGCCAACTCTGCTTATAACATCATAACAGTATGTTCCTTCTCATTAGCGTAATTGACATAATGAAGTACATATGCAATTGGCTCTTAATGCAGTCAACGTCATCGCTCCACAGGGACGTGATAATTAAATTAGCTCTTTCGACTGTTATTAGCATTTAGCATAGATTGTTTACTAGAGGTGACATTGCAAAACCTTATCAACAAACAGTGTAAGAGTGGGCATAGTCCAAGACACTTGATCATACAAGAGAAGTGAAGTACAGGAACAGGTAAGTTATTGGAAAATCCTTGCATTATTATTTTTTTACTTTTGCATCTGGTACATTTGAAGTACATTTGATCCCAGATAAATACTTTTGATACTTAAGTTCATTTTATTTGAGAAACTCTATGACTTTTACTCAAGTGATTTTCTTATGGATGACTTGACCTTTAACCAGAGTCACTTTCAACTAAAATATCTGCTATTTTACTCAAGTATGACTTTCTGGTATTTTATACACCACTGGTTGTTACCAGGCAGTGGGGGTGGTGGAGGTTGTGGGGGACAGGTGGTGGTGGGGATGGTGAATGTGGTAGCATGTGAAATTGATTTGACATTCTGTTCACCGTCCCTAGTCACCCTCTCTCTCTTGATCAGAAGAGACACACGGTGACGCATCCTGTGGGGGATTGATTGTCTGGGAACAGAAAGCAGGAGGGTTTCCACATGTGTGTACGCACAGTTTTGTTTGCATTTGTGACGATGCTTAGAACCATGGAAGCATGTGCTTGACTGTGTGCTACGTACGTTCGTATACGGTGGACCCCCCCCCCCCCCCTCTTTTAAATTCTAGCCACGGAGACAGCTTCTCATTCGTCACCATGGCAACCTTAGGAGCCGGAGCAGTTGGAGCAAAGAGGCTTTAGGTGGGGTAGATGTTCGATAAGCCCAATCACCTTGACGCTTCTCGGAAACAAACCCATTACAATCCCCAAAGCTTACCGTGCGATTGCAGAACAGTATTGTGGTTTTATCATCAAGTACTTTGAAGAAGTAGTTGTGGGACCTGTTACATTAGGTGCCATATCATCACCGATTGTGAATATCTATAAATGTGTCAGATCTCTTTAAATATAGTCATTATTTTTGTTTCAAACTGCCCTGCTGCCTAAATCATTTCTTCTAACACTAAAGTGACCATGATTACACATGAGTTGAGTGTGAACATAAACAGTATATTTAATTCAGATCAAACTGACATTCAGTCGACCACTGCCCCTGTCCCTCTGTAAAGAGACAGGGTTTGAACTGCAGGGCTGAGGCTACATTCAGGACTTCAGTATCTGATCTACTTTGACCTCCTAAAACCACCTCCACTCTGATCCAACATGGGAGGAACACTGCAGTCCTCAGGGACTCAGGGCATCAACTCAGCTCCAACACTGCATCTCTCATCCGTTTCCCTTCATCAGGGAATCTTGTTGTTCTGAACTGGAAACTGTCCGAAGAGACTGCCATCGAACGCCTTACTCTGGATTTCTGACCACATAGTGGTTGTGTTATTGTTTATGTTATAAGATATCTAATATTTTCTCCACCCCAAAAATAAAAGAATCCCAGCTGTCACCAACAAAACAACAAGTTTTCAAGTGAGAGTATTAAAAGTTTGAATAGAACAATATTATAATGATTGTTTCTTACAGAAGTTCAATTACCCAATATGTCCCTTTTGTTCATATCTCACCAGATAAAAATACGTATTCAGTATAGTAAGTAATGTATCTTTCTGGCAGGTTATTCCCAAATCATTCCCATTTTTACACATTAAAATCCGGTTAAATAGAAGGAGCAATAAGTCCTCATTGTCCTCCTCAAGTGGAAAATGACCAGACAAATTGGCTAATGTAAAGTTACTGAGCTAATTGGAAATTATTTGACATTATGCAAACAAAAGGCGCTGCAAAGTCATTATAACACACACACACACACACACACACACACACACACACACACACACACACACACACACACACACACACACACACACACACACACACACACACACACACACACACACACACAACCTAAAATAGAATTTCCCCTTGTTCCTCTGGCTGTTGGAGGAAATTGAATTGGTTCTTGACAGTGTGGCTCTGGTTTGTCCTATACAAACAAAGGTCCCTGGTTACCGTTTCCAAAGCAACAAGCTAGTTTACCCCACAGAACACGAGTATGTACACGAGTATGTACAGAACTCCGTGTAGCCCCTAGTTCAGGTTGCGTTGAAAAACTAATTTGATCAAATCGTTACCCACTTATACTAACAAAACCGAACGTGGCTTTAGCTAGATATGTTTTTTCTGTTTGTTATGAATCTCACAAGGTTGTGGAATAATGGCTTTCTGTTAAATCATAATTAAATCATTTAATCCCTGCCCAATGATCTGCACATTTCTGGCTGTGCATTACCACAAGTCAGTCAGTCAATCAGTCAGTCAGTCTGTCGGTATTTGTGTTATTATTGCATACTTAATACTTCAAGCCATTGTAATGGCATAAGATAGCATTTTAAATCCAAGAGATGAACACGACAGGTCTCTTTTACGTTGACCTGTCAGCCAGCATCCAATGTCCAACCGTCTTTGGTCTGGAGCTTCCCAGTGGTTGCGCTAGGCTGTCGTAGCTGATGTAGCCCCAGCTGTCATGGTGACGGAGACAGAGTCGGTGCCAGGAGCAGCCATCTGTCCTCACCAGCTCCCTCGGAGGAGTGTGGACAGGAGGTGACGAGCAGAAGAAAAGGGGGAAAAAAGTGTGTACATATTATAAAACACACACAAATATATATGCATGTATATATGCATAAGGGTTCGGCAATTTTCGGATATAACGGTATATCACGGTTATAAAAAATAATGATGTGTCTTTATCAATACTTTCTCAAAATATGTGTTGTTAAAAGCACTTGTTTAATGCTTTTCCACGTTTATTCGAATTTCTCCGCCACTGATGTGGGGTCGTGCCAACTGTCCTCTGATGTCAGTTAAGGCTAGATAATTTGATCTGAAGTCAGCCAATCAATAGGATGTGCTTGAGCACATGAAACAAGCCTATTAAAGTGAAGGCGCTAATATGAGCTAGTGAGCAAGTAAAAAACGAAATTGTGCGACCCCTGTCTGTGAACGACTAAAATCCTAGTGCAGTCATTCAGAGAGGAATAAGATCATGGTTGGGAAACTCGTTTTAGTCTCCGACACATGCTGCATGAATGTTGAGTGTCGGAGAATAATGGCAGAATTAATGAATGACCTTTAGCATACACATACATTTCATCTATTGACTTAAATACGCAATTGAATGCCAGATCGAATTTCCCATTTTTTCTTTTCTTCAAAATCAGCCCTGCCTTAATGGCGGTTGATATGTGTGAAAAGCTTAGCTATATACATATTGCTGCCTAATATTATAATGCAAGCTGGCTGGCATTGTTGTTCTATCTCCTGGTGAATCTGCTTCTCAAAATCAACCCGTATAAGCAAGATATAATGCTGATTTAATAATTCCTTTCAGCCTATAGGCCTAGACTAGCCTACTAACACAAAGTTATGAATAGCAAGCCTATGCAGGTCACAATTCATCGGTAGTCTATTACTCAAAAATGCCTAGTATCTTTTATATCGGATTTGTTAATGGGTTTATTATGTATGAAACAAGAATGTGGAAAAACGTAATTTGCCGATAATTGCTTCCACCATGTGGCAGAAGAGAGCGAGCACCTCATGGCACATTGTAAATGAGCTATTGCTTTTGTTTTCACGGTAGAATCGTAAAACCTCGATGTTTTGGGGAGAGGTACACACACATACAGAGGCATTTCCATGCTCAAACACACACACACACACACACACACACACACACACACACACACACACACACACACACACACACACACACACACACACACACACACACACACACACACACACACACACACACATATACCACATACTTATATAAACACACACACACACACATGTATATAAACGACACACATGACATCATACATTCAAACCATATAAAAGCACGGTAATTGCACGGGTATGCATATGGATGCATTAACTTCGACACATTATCTGTGGGAACACTCATTTCCAACTCATGTCACACCCCTTGCTCATTACCATTCAGATGGAGATGGCTATGATGCATCTCAATGACAGGGCTACATGGCGGTGGTGCGATTATACATTTAGGCATTACTGTAACAGTGCTGACGTCGACTTCATGAATAGCATTAGGAACAACCACAATTATATGAACAGGAATCGGTTGCTGTCTTCGGCTAAATTGCGCTGTATGTGATCACAATGTGATATCGGTGGGAGAAGCAATTTATAATGAATATGATGCACTCCGTTCTGAGCAAGGCGATTGTAAAGGACAGCAAACGTTTCCATGGTGTCCTCTGAAGGTGGGTGTGGAGCTCTAAGCCAGGAAGGCGTCATCCCAAATTGGAGAGAAAGTTATCCACTTTCAGCCACCGAGGAAACGGAAGAGACAAGCTTTTAATTACATTCCTTCTGCTGGTGTCGATGTATCACCTGAATGAGTCCCGAGAAGGCTCTATGTCCTCTGCCTCTCTCACACTTTGTCTGTATCTCCCTGTCTCTCTAATTCTTTCTCGCTCTCTCTCGCTCTCTCTCTCTCGCTCTCGCTCTCGCTCTCGCTCTCGCTCTCGCTCTCGCTCTCGCTCTCTCTCTCTCTCTCTCTCTCTCTCTCTCTCTCTCTCTCTCTCTCTCTCTGTCTATCTATTATCTCTATATGTTCTATCTCATTCTTTAGTTGTAGAAAATGGTCTCCACATATTTGACCTTTCAGACAGTATACAGGTGTTGGATTGGATGTGCTCCATTGTGGACATCAGACTGGCTGACATTTAGAAGGCAATAAAGGCATTGCCCATGCAGCACTACACCAGTCTGAGCAGTAACACATGCACTAGACAAGGCACATTTCAGTCCATACCACCAAAACAAATTGAAAGAAATATGAATGCACTTGACAAACACAAATCTCAAAGTGATTAGATGGACAAACATTCTTCCTGTTTTTACACTGAAAGCACAAACACAATGCTTAGAAATCCTTAAAGTGTAAAACCCACTGTTTCTGCTGGAACACGAACACAATGAGATAAAAAAAAGAGAGAGCTCAAGGAAGGAGTTGGGCATGTTATCCCCATGGTTACGACCCAAGGCAACTTTGTAATACTTTTTTAGGAGCGTCGTTGTGTGTGACCATTATAATGAGCGATGTTGTAAATGAAATGCGCCAACCATCATGGCAATATACTATAAGTGAGATATTGGGATCACTTCCACTTAAAGCGCAAGTGTGGCTGAGGCATAAGGGCTGAGTTGATAGAATGTAGGTACATGTAAGTGCATGATTCCACTGGAATCATGTGGTTGCTCGTGTCGATTGTCCTTTGAAAGCCTTATCTGTTTTGGCTCGTTCTCGCGGCCCCACTCGTTGAAGCAACGTGGCAACTGAACACTCGTCCATCTATTAAAATAGCTTTAGGTGTGAGGTGTTTTCCCGCATCCGAACAACAATGCTGAGGCCAAATATGCCAGCAGAGTCTAGCCTAGCCTCCGGCATTAGCAAGAGTGCATACTGTGTCAGCTGTATGGTTATGTTCAATTCAATTCAGTTTATTTATAGACCACACTTTAAAAATAGTTTGTTGACCAAGGTGCTGAACAAACAACAAGAAAAGACGACGGGACAAGACCAATCAGAGTAAGACATAAAAAAAGCATACATAATCAATAAAGAAAATATATCAAGAGATACATAAATGGAACCAAAGGCCACAGAGAAATGACGGGCTGTAAGGCGAGTTATAAATGTAGGGTAGAATGTGATAGAGCGACGAGGAACGCGATAACGGGAGGGTGTAACAGCAGTGACAGAAGGCACATATGTGTCATTGATGTGTTGTGCTGGTGTGTCATCAGCGAACTGCGTGTTCAGGGTACTTGTCATCGAGATCCAAAAATGTGCCTCATGTCATCTCATACATTTAGCAGGTATTGCAGGAATCGCACAGGTCCAAGCTGATTGATGATTTAATTGTCCTTCTGGAAATACCCGGGACACATTTCAAAGACCCTTATCGCCTCATTTCTAGCCAAGAAAACTCAGTGTCTGTGTGATCATTAAAGTTCAGCTCAGGGGTTCTGTCCACATGGCATACCACAACTTGCTCATCAAGTATGCCCTGCTGGTGTCTGCATGTGTGTGCACGTGTGTGCGTGTGTGGGTGGTGCTGGACTGCCAGCTGCTCTATGCCGTTTGATAATTCATCAGTGCCCGTTTGGCCAGAGAAACCCAGACCGCGTGGACGCCCCTGCTCCTTGCCTGTCTCTCACAGGGTAGGGAATAGCCGCATCTGAGTCATACCAGCTGGGAGAACATGGTGTTCCTTTTTCTTTCTGCTTCTTCTTCTTGGTTCCTTCTGTCTGTTGTTATATATTCCATATTCCTCCATCGATCTTTGGCAGAGCAGAGCAAAGGACATAAATGGATGGATGGTCCTATCTTTCCTATTAGCCTCACTCTCTCTCTCTCTCTCTACTGCACCCATCTTTTGAACCTGCTCTTTTTTTTCTACAATTCACCCCACCCGAATCCCTTATCTATCTATCGATTGTGCACATGTGAAGCTGTGATGGGGCATCTGTTTTGTCAGCGGTGGTCCCCATTGCATTGTAGTCTTTTTGAAGCGTCATCACACGGGGCCGTGAGGGGAGGGGCACAGATCTCTAATGCGAGGAGACCCCTAGTCCAACACTCACACACATCTGAAGGAAAAAATTAAGGAAGAACAGGAATGGATCATGAAGTGAAGGAAAGACAGGAATTGTCTTTCCCCATTGACGGCCATGCAACCAGTGGCATCAATTGATGATAGTAAATTAAAGAACTCTTCCACATTGGCTGTCAACATGGATCTGTCATCATGGCTGCCGCTCGGTCACGATGTGGCAGCCATGATGATCCCCCCCCCCCCTCCCCGCCTCACTGGGAGGAGGCGGGGGGAACGCATCGCTGAGCACTCTGCTCCCTTTAATAATGGAGCGAAGAGGAGATATTGTGTGGAGTGCACAACATGCATCTGCACACACAGACACACACACACACGCACACGCACACGCACACGCACACACACACACGTGTTCGTCCCCCTAAGTGCAGACTGCACTTAGGGGGACGAACACGAGTGTGTGTGTGTGTGTGTGTGTGTGTGTGTGTGTGTGTGTGTGTGTGTGTGTGTGTGTGTGTGGGGGGGGGTAAAAAAGGGAGGGTGGGGCTGTGGATTGAGAGTGATGACGGAGGAGAGAGGCTGTGACAGGGGAGACAGGATAACTGAGGAGAAGGTGAAGGAGAGTCAAGATGGGGGGAGAGGGGGGGGAGAGAGATGAGGGAGCGGCCTTGTGTTTGTGTGTTGCTGATGGAGACTGGCCTCCCGTTGCCAGTTTACCGAGCATCAAAACACAGTTTACCTCCCAACCAGGTTGGCCAACGGGGCGTCAGCGTCGGGGATACAGGACTCATGTGGTTCTCTGCCGACGCATTTCAGTCGACAGTGTGACCTGGAGACACCTCTGTGTGTGGGTATGTGTGTGTGCGCGCGCGTGTTTGTGCCTGTGTGGTTGAATTATACAGTGTGTCAGTATGGCATGTGCAATGCAAAGAGGAGGCTTGAATCCGATCCTATGACTCGGCTTGCAGGCCAGTATTTTATTGTGTGTGTGTGTGTGTGTGTGTGTGTGTGTGTGTGTGTGTGTGTGTGTGTGTGCGTGTGCGTGTGCGTGTGTGTGTGCATGTGTTCGAGTGTGTGAGTGTGTGTACATGGGTGTGTGTGTGTGTGTGTGTGCATTATGATCATGAGGTCGAGTGCGTGTGTGTGCGTGCGTGTGTGTACATTAGTCTTGTGTGTGTGTGGGGGTCATGTGAGTCCTGTAGAGCCAGCACACCTGTAGAAGGGATGGGCTGATGCGTCTGTGGGGTAGAGTTACTCATGGTGAGTAGGGAAACCGAAGCCGGGGGGCACACACACCGGAGCAGCACAGAACCCACGTAGGCTGCACTAAAGTGGTATTACCGCTGGTGTTGCTGACCCTTTGCCTATCATGAAAACTGATAAGTCTGCACCCCCGGGGCGCACCTGTTGAATAAATCCGACCGGATCAGGTGACCGTTGGTTCGGCATGCCCAGGACTGATCTAACAAACAGCCCTCTCTGCTCAGGCCCTGAAGGGCCTGTAGAAGAGAAGGGTGCATTTCACTCTTGAATGTGATGTTTATACTCTCCCACCATGTTGTTTTCTTAACGTTGGGTGTATTATGTCCAAGTCCTCTTGCTGTAGTTCAACAACATATGTAACAAAGTCCATGCTACACGTCACCCAGGTGGCTGCCACACTCCACCTAGGTGACTTTTCTTGGTCTCCTCCAAACAAAGGATGCAAGGTGGTGATGGTAAAGCCGGTTTATCGTAAGTTTTGCAGGTAATGAACATGGAAAGGGTGCTCCCTGTCATGCAGGAAATCTATCTTTGAGTGTGTGTGGAGATGGCTGGTTTAACCTGTGCACACTGATTACTCAATGTGCAACAGGTATGCAGCCTCACCCAGCCCCAGAGTCCACTCAGACTCAGCCAGGTAAGGCTGCTTAAATCAGCCATCATACACACTCCCACAAAATACTTCCCATTTTTGTCCCATTCCACTTCGCTAAATTCCTGGCAGTAATTAAGTGTAGCAAATCCCTCTTAACCTGTTGCCTTGCATATGATTCCAGCAATTTAATCCTCAAATTAAAATACCCTTTTCAATTAACTCTTTCCTTGACCTTGGCAGAGGTCGGCAGATTCTGTGCAAAGCAAAGCAAAAATAAACATCATTGGATGACACAGTGGGACAGACGCAGCAGATCCCTGAAGCTGTGACTCAAGGAGTGACATCATGTCCTTGTGATGAGATCTTAAGTGTTGAGATTGACCACTCAGTGCCCCTCTATCTTTAACTTTTAATTGTGCAGTGGGGGAGGCCTAGGAGGATGGGAGTTGACTTAAGTAGATTGAAGATTCCTTGTCTGCCTTTGAATAGTAGTGCTTTGTGTTTTCATCCAGGCACATGAAACACTAACATATGATATAGATATTACCGTGTTCATGTTGAATGTTCCGCATCTTTAACCCCCAAAGATAAACTTTGTGTCTGGAGTGTGGTCTAGACAATAGACCCATAAATGTACAACTTTCTCATGTTTTCATTCTATTTCCTTGGGAAGTTTTTATCATTGGCCTTTATATGCGGTAAGGTATGATGAAGGTTTGATGTCATTGAGAAACAAATAAGTGACTCAAAAGTGAAAAAGACTCAAGCCAAAAGAACAGTGACGTGCAACGATTAAACACCTACAATACAATCCAGTGTTTGCATTCAGCTCCAGCCTTCCACGCGTCACAGCCCTCCACTCTCAGTGTCCTAGTTTAGTTGTCTTCTGGCCAAACACACATTATTCCCAGAGAGGGGAGGAGAGGAAGGAGAGGATCAGAGGCAGACTCCCTCGTGACCCATTTAGCTGCAGTTGTTTGACTGAGACGTGATAAAACTAGGATACAAGATCCTTCTTTTTGGAGGCGGGCGTGCTAAATATAACTTTTCAGCAGGAGGCAGACCGACATTTACAACACTAGGTGAAACGTCTGGCCCTGAAGCGCACACACACACACACACACACACACACAATCCATAACCGTGCACACAAACATATATTAAACAAACATAAAATGCATATGTACATGCTGGGGCGCAGCAAGAACAAAGTGGGAGATAGGAAGAGAAAGAATATGCAACTGTCGTGTGAAATCTCCCAGCCATGTCGGAGGTGCCTGTCTGTTGTTGTTTGCTACATGCGTCACACAGTCACACATGTTCTCTCTCCCCCTCAGACAGACAGCCACACGCACGCATGCATGCACCCACACAGAAGTCTGGTGTGTGTGTGTGTGTGTGTGTGTGTGTGTGCATGTGAGTGCGCACTAGCATGCATTTGTTGATTAGGACAAGGTTGTTCTATCATGCGTCCACCACCTACAATTGCATACAGACGCACATTTTGATTGAAACGAGAGGTGGAATATAGCAGACGTCTTTCAATCAATCGCTGTTAATAGCCTGCTGGAAGAGGTGGGTTCCGACACAGACACGTATATCAACAGACACGCAAACCAAAAGAGCCACAAATTCAACAAACACACCAAAAGACACGCATATCAAAAGAGACACAAAAAACCAACAGCCACACATATCAACAGAGACACACAAAACCAACAGACACACAAGTCCAACAAACACACGCAGGCATGCACACACACACACAACTAAAGTGACAAACGGCCGTGGATGGGAAGTAAGAGAGGCTCATTATTTTGTTCCTCCAGTATTTTCAGCTGTGTACTAGTCATTCTAACATTCTAACAGCCTTTTCCTCGGCAACCCATTTTGCTCTCTGAGCACTTTCTCCAAGTGGCGTCTTAGCGTCCGTAAACCAAAGTCCAAATTGAGCATTATTTATCTTGTCCTCGCCGCGCTGTAACTGAATCGGGGGGCGGGGCAGGGAGAGGGAAAGAGAGAGAGAGAGAGAGAGAGAGAGAGAGAGAGAGAGAGAGAGAGAGAGAGAGAGAGAGAGAGAGAGAGAGAGAGAGAGAGAGAGAGAGAGAGAGAGAGAGAGAGAGAGAGAGAGAGAGAGAGAGAGAGAGAGAGAGAGAGAGAGAGAGAGAGAGAGAGAGAGAGAGAGAGAGAGAACTTGGGGTTAGTCATGCTTGGTTGACCTGCTCCTTATTACTTTATGTCTCCCAGAACTGCACGTGCTCCAGATCTTGTTCTTCGGAACTTTCTCTATTCTCTTCCCCTTCCACCCGGCTCACCCTTGGGTGATTTTCTATCTTCTCAACTTCCATCATACCATCCCCCCCACCCCCACCGTCCTCATTCCTTCCGCTCCGGTACGGTTTTCTCCCTTTGTTCTTCTTTGCCTCTCCGCTGCACGACACGGCTCTGCTCTGTTTCCCCCTGTCGGGTGTCCTGTCTCACGCTGCCACTCAGGTTCACCACTGTCTCTGCTACACCTCCCACCACCTCGCTCCTCTCCTCTTCCTCCACCCTCTTCTCTTCCTCTTTGCTCTCCTCCACTTCCCTCTTTTCCTCTCTCCTGCCGTCCTCTTTGCTCTCCTCATTTCCAATCTCCTGCTCTCCCCTCTCCCCCTGTCCCTCCATCCTAACCCCCTTCTCCCCTCCCTTCCCCTCTCCCCCCTCCCCACCCCTTCTTCCCTCCACCATCCTCTTGTATCTCCTCCCCACTCCTTCTCCCCTCCACCATCCTCTCCTATCTCCTCCCTTCCCTTTCGACCCGAACCAGAAAATATTTACACTTGCTGCTGATGACGACATGAGTGTTTGTTTGTGTTTCATTGTCTTTTCATTATATTTCACTGTCTATATATGAAAAACAAAACAGCTATGCCATTATCCAATAGATACACCCTCAATGCCTTTGTATGTTCAACAGAGACAAACAGTAAAGAAAAAATAGACACATTTCTTCTCTTTTTACCTATTTTTTCAATATCTGCGATGTTGAATGTTGCTTTTGGAATCTTTATTTTTTTTAAATTTATGTGATTTAATACCCTGATTAATTATACAAACAAAATGATCAAATGTCAGCCAGTGCTGTGGCTGCCATGCACTCCAGGCAGTGGGATTTGAGAGTAATTCCCTGATTATTGCCTGAGGTGAAAGGCTTATTTATACCTGAGCACCCCTCTGTCCTCTCTGATTTAACCTTACCAGGGTGCCATACTTTAGTCAGATATGAAAGCTCCTTGTGCTTGCTGAAAATGGCTCATTACGTCACCGTCCCAGGCTTCCAGCTGTGAGCTATTATCCTGTCAACGCTTCTGAAGGAATTCAAGTTGAATGGCATTTGTTTATGTGTTTCACTCTTTGAGGCTTATTCAAGAGGACTAGTTGCCTGACACTGTGTGTGTGTGTGCGTGTGTGTGTCTAAATTCTAGTGTTGCATTATGTACTGTATATGTATACATATACATTGTAGCTAAATCCGTTCAAATGGCTGATGGAGACAAACAATCATAATAAACCTCTTAAACCAACTGTTTCATCCCACACTAAGTGTCCTCTACACATTCTTATTGAAGGGCAGGCTGGCTGGCTTAAACTTGGAATGCGATTCAGATGCAGACCAGCTGCCCATCCAGTGAGAGATGGACTTTTCTCCTACCATGAGTCTATCTTCACCCAGCCTTAATATCTTATCCATCTTACCCAGCCTTATTTTCCACTCCACAAGGATGTTTGCTTTCACTTAAGAACTATCCCAAGATGAGGAATGCATATATATATCTTCGTATAACGTGACTGTGTCAGGTATCAGTCCAACGTTGAATCTGGTTGATCCATGTTTTGACCCATCAAACTTAGAGTCAAGCGGACATAATAGCACAGGGCTACAAGCAATGTTCTTGTGTATTTAGGTATTTATATGTTCCAGGCAAATAATAATCACATTTGTGGTAAAAACGGTATCCTTGACATACATATTCTTCTAAATGATATGGGTGGAATACCATGGCATACATGGAGCAGAGATCTCCAGCTTTACTGGCCAAGTGTGTGCACACATACAAGGAATTTGACTCTGGTTTTCCCATGTACTCAGAATATACATACAGCTAAAACAAGGAAAACAAAGGTAAACATAAAAATTGAAGTACTATGCACAGATAAACAGTTAAAAAACAACAATAAAGTTTGTTGTAATGGTGCAGAGTGCAAAGATGCTGGAATAATGAATGTCTTTGTGGGCAGAGTTCATCTGTACTGTGGGAGGCTGTTGTAACACTGTGTGTAGGTAATGGGGAGGTAACAGGAGAAGGTTAAATCCACAGAAGACCGCTTATTAGATTTACATTAAATTCTATCAGTATATGCCTGACATATTCCAGCGCTCATCGCTAAACCGTAAATTTTTTATCAAAGGTTTTTCATGCTAACTTGTGAGACTTAAAACAGCAAAAATGAAGTGAAAGGATCTTTTGGGAATTGAAAGAAGAAACAGTGGCTTTGAAATGACGCGGCGGCCAACAGGGTCAAGTAATGATAGTTGAGTTGAAGAGCTGATCCTGTTTCGGCCGCTTGAAAAATTCATGATGCATTCTGTTTTCGCCGTCTCTGAGGAATCGTCAACAAACAAAAAACGAAACATTGGCACAATTGCCCTTCAGCAACAACCGCCAACCGCCACGTCAGGTTTGTTTTACATGTTTGTGTTCCCAAAGAAAATATACCGTGTATACACAGCTCCAGAGGTGGGTAACCTGAGACGGAGCAGTTTGGCATGTAGAAAGTGGAAGTGGCGTATGTGAGTGTGTGAACAGGTTGAGTTCAGTCAGGACACCCTGTTGGGCGTTTGGGGCTGAAGGGGTGAGGGCAGGTGGGGGGTGGGGGGTGGGGTGGGGGGGGGGGGGGGGGGGGGGGGGAATCAGGGATCAGGCATGAAATGTGACCTGAAACTAGCCCAGCCGACCTGAACTGAAGCGGTGAGCGGGGACTGGAACAAGGTCAATTTCAGCAGGGTGGGAGGGGGGAGAGAAAGGGGGGGGGGGGGGGGGGGGGGGGGGGGGGGGGGGTGGGGGGGATGGCACAGGGAGCTGTAAAAAAAAAAACACGGAGACACTCTCTGAAAACACCGGTATGGATCAGAACGCTGCGGGGAGAAAGTCATGGTAATCCTGTCTGCATATATTAAGAGGAGCCCTTACGTACTTCACTGCAGTTCAGAACGGTCGTGCTTTGGATTATGAAACCTTTACCCCAGCTTGACCGACTTTAGTTTGAAACACCCGAAAAAGGATCCGTGAGCGCTCCAGCAGCGTTGCGTCAAAGTCTGTCTTCAGTTTAGCGGCCGTTTCCAGTTCCCTTTTATCGGGATGCAGTTAACAGTGGCCGCTATCTCCTCCTAATCCGCCCGCGTCTCGCTCTGAGCAAAACAGGGTTGAACATTTTTCCTGTCTACAGGTCTACTGCAGGACACTTGTTTAGCCTGTCCAAACAGACCCCCTCGCCTGTTGACCTGGTGCTCAAAATAGGTAGCCGCGATCCCATGGATGCTGTCACGAGACACGGGCACAACAATAGAATGCAGTCATGTCATGCTGCCTGGGTTAGAATGTAGTTTACAAAGGGTGTGCTCAGCAATGGCACCCGTGGTACGAAGTCATTATCGGTCAATCCAATTGGAAGGAGGCAGCACTGGACTCTGAGGCGTTGGATCGCTTTCCTCATGCAGAGGGTCACCAAGACAACCAGGAGTCTGAGGTCACCTGGTCCGGAGACACCTCACAACTCCTTCTGCTACCGTCGCCACTCCTGGGTCTGGTACGTGCATGCGCGCGGGCATGCGGACATGTGCGTGCGGACATGTGCGTGCGGACGTTGTGGGTGCGTGTGTTGTTGTTTGTCTGCGTGCATGTGTTTCTTATCGTTGTTTGCTCCACGGTGCCCTTTCGATGAACAGAAGAACAACTGCTGGAGGACGATTGCCCACACGTTCAGAACAGGAACTATTACCTCAGTACAAATAAACGAGTCCATAGTAATAAGTGAAAATAATAAACAGACAGCAACACAGCAATGCTAGGTTCCCTCTTCTCTAGACTACACACAGCATGTGACATTCTGTATGTCTGTGCTTTACCACCAAGCCCCTCTTATCTTATTTTTGGGGGTATTTGATCTGAGCGAGTCAGTGTTATCATACATTTTACTCTTCATGTTTTCTTAGTTTGGCTCTTTTTTTCAACAGAGCGGTCGGTTTGTTCTCTAGCCAAGTAACCTTAACCCTACACATGTTTTCCCTTTTATGATGACGCCAACGAACTTCACACAGCACAAAAATCTGTGACGGATGGCTATCCAAAGTATTACAACACTGCGATCAATGAAATAGATCAACGTTTAAGCTGAAGAAACACACACACACACACACACACACACACACACACACACACACACACACACACACACACACACACACACACACACACATAAAAAGCCTCACTTGTCAAATGTAATGATTTGCTAGGTTCTTTATGTTCCTATAATACGGCATCGACCGTGTTGCATTACTTTCAGTTAGTTTTAAATACATTGATTAAATTGTTATGGACGATAAGTAGAAGGAGAAAGAGAGAGGAAGAGGGAGATAAAGGGAGGGGGGATTGACTAACAAGGGTTCAGTATGTGGCTCGTGTTACCTGATTCCTTTGTCCTCATGTCAGAATTAGGACCTCTAACACGACACTACTTTTCTCTTTATTATCTCTCTCTCTTTCTCTATCTCTCTCTCTCATTCTATCTCACTATCTCTGTCTCTCTGTCTGTTTCTCTGTCTCTCTCTCTCTTTCAGACACACACACACCCACTTAACCATGCAAACATGATGAATGACGTTGTGTGTGTCTGCTTATTCAGTGATGACACCTGTCCCGGATGTCCTCTGCAGTATATACATAGTTCATTATGTAGTGTACCTCACTATACTGTAATCAGTCTAAATAATTGAGTTTGGCATTGGGAAGGAAGTAAAGCAGATCCTCTTTGGCTTTGTGTAAGGGAAACTGTCTTTTTAGTGGGCTAGGTGCCATATTTAGCACACACACACACACACACACACACACACACACACACACACACACACACACACACACACACACACACACACACACACACACACACACACACACACACACACACACTAACAAATATCCACACACTCACTAGCGCACGCACAAACAGATACACATGCACTCACACACAGGAGGATGCTCATTATTGACATTATAACTTTGGGTTGTACCTGCTTGCTGAAGCTTTGTGCAATGGTAAATATATGCCCATACTGTTTACTTAAGTAAACAAGAATTATACACGCATACCTATTTGGTTTAACATTTCAATGCATAAGCACTTCTATGTTAGTATTCATCCTAGCATAATGAGCTAGCGCTGGGTTGGTTCCCTGCTGATCCTCTGGGAACACATAAGCAGTGCTTAGCTTCTAGCTTAGCCACTATCCTGGGCGCTCTGTTGCCCTGGGATTAGCTGGGCTCGACTCACACAGCACATGAAACGACTGGCACCTCGTCTCCTTTTTTTTAAAGCGTGAAACACAGAGAGAGCGTTGCACTGGAATTACAGACAGACACAGAGAGGGATAGAGAGACAGAGAGACATCATCTGAGTTCAGAGAGAGTTCAGAGGAAGTATGCAACAATGCATGTTGGGCTGAATTATTCATTAGTTATCATACAATTCAAAGGAGGGAAATACAGCTAGGAAACACCCATAACATTAATGTTATTGTGGTCTACTCCTCTGTAGTCCCTATTTGAATATGTAAAATAGGTATTTGAATGTGTGAAAGTCTGACGTACGTGGGTTTGTTTGTTTGTTATAATTCATTTGTATGATTGCCCTTCATTTTATTATTGCCTTTATTATTGCCGTTGCCATTGTTAGTGTTGTCTTTCATGACTGTTCAAGCAATATAAATGTGGAGGAGAGCCCTTTGAAATTGAAATTTGAAAAATGGTCAGTTTCTCTCTCTCCTTCTCTCTCTCCTTCTCTCTCTCTCTCTCTCTCTCTCTCTCTCTCTCTCTCTCTCTCTCTCTCTCTCTCTCACTCTGCCAAAAGCCACTGCAGAAAGATTAGGGCTCTGTTATCTCGCTCTTCCCGATTTACCGTGTTCCCACTCGTCCATTCTTCCCTCCCTCCCTCCCTCCCTCCCTCCCTCCCTCCCTCCCTCCCTCCCTCCCTCCCTCCCTCCCTAGCCTGTTGTTTTAGTCCCAACACCCATCCATCTCCTCCACATTCTTCCCTCCTTCCTTCTCCCCCCATCTTCAGTCCTCCTTCATAAGCGCTTCTCCCTTCTCAAATCTCCTCCTCTGTTTGTCGCTCCTCTCGAGTCGGAGGCACATCTGTCACACACACTGGGAGATGTTGAGGAGCTCAGAGTGACGCGTGTCAAGGGTTCTGGCTGCCATGAACGGCCTGTCATGAGTGTCTCTGCCTACTTTTGACAGAAATGTTTGTGCTGGTGCATGCATCTATGTGTGTGTGTGTGTGTGTGGGTGTGTGTGTGTGGAAATGGGTGCCCCCCCCACCAAAGAGTGAGCCAGTGGTAACCCAGTAAGAAAACGTCAAACCTCACACTCACACATCATCATACACACATTCACACACATCCTCATTCCATTGTTTTGTTTTCACACATGCAGAAAAAACACACCACTTTCCCATGTTACCGAATACAACATACAAGCTGCCACCACCTAGAGAAGGGCCGTGACATCACCACCTCCAGAGAGACCCAGTAGAGCAGTCGTCACACACACACACACACACACACACACACACACACACACACACACACACACACACACACACACACACACACACACACACACACACATGCGCACATAGACATGTGCACATAGACGCCGTTTGCTGGGCGCCAGCATTCACGCTTCCACGCACATCATGCTTGCCCAGGCAGCACTTCGGGGTCATGGCCTGGTTGCTGCTGATGTCACGCCACTGTTGCCAAGGCTAGGGCGCCAACCAGACAGGAAGATGGAGACAGACATGAAAGGCACCCCCCCCCCCCCCCCCCCCCCCCCCCCCCCCCCCCCCCCCCCGTGGTGCTAGGAACAATGGCCGCCCGTCGTTCATCTCAGCCACAGCAGGCTTCTAGGAGACATTCTCAAGGGCAGTGGTTGGTAAAAGGATTTGTCATACAAGTGCCATAGTTGTACCCCACCCGCCTCTCACTTCCTCTCTCTCTCGCTCTTTCTCTCTGTCTCTTTCTCATGCTCTCTCTCTCTTTCTCTTGCTCTCTCGCTCTCTCGCGCTTTCGTGCTCTCTCGCTCTCTCCCACCCTCTCGCTCTCTCTCTCTCTTCCTCTTCCTCTCTCTCTTCCTCTCTCTCTGAATCTCTCTCTCTCTTCCTCTATCTCTCCCCCTCTCTCTTTATCTCTCTCTTTGATTTTGTGGCGGTTACTAAAGGGTAATTGTAGTTTGGGACTACGGTGAAATGCAGAGAGGAGCACAGAGGCTACAGGTAGATTAAATGTGACACAGATGAGGTAATGGACTCAAACCTGTGACCTGGAAGGCGAGTAAGGAATGTCCCCCTGGTAATTCAAACAAGTCCTTTTAATAGAATTCGTAAAAGAATTGTTATTTTCATTTAAAAAGATTCCACACGTAATCTATGATTAAAAAAAAGTAGCAACCAGGGTTGAAATGCAATCTCGTGTGACTCATATCTCTTAATTGTAAAAGACAGCAATGAGTATGAAAACATTCACAGGATTAAATGATGAAGAAAATAGATGACATGACGTGGTTCGAGACCAAAATAATCCAAATGGCATCTCTGATCTGTTTCATTATTTTGTTCATATTATATAAGTGCTCTATAAACGCTCTAATGTTAGCGTGCAGATGGGGGTGAGGGAGTGGCCTGTGCTGTTGATACATGTTCCTTGTTCAAAGAGATTCAGGTAGTTTGAAGTAAATATATGAAATGTCCCGCCTGTTTTCATCTCTGTAACCATTATCTTTCTATTGTCATGGCTTTTCGCTATCTTTTCGTAATACTCATCCTCTCCCAGTAAGTAGTCCATATCTTCTTTCCTTCTCCAGTATAATCCATTCAAAACATCCTGATAATTAAAGACATCCAGACCTTACAGACACAAATACATGGTTGTTTTTGTCCATCTCATTGTCTTAATCCACTACTATTCTGCATGGTAATGTACAACATGTTGCTCTAGCCGGTGGACCTGTCAGGAGCTGGGTGGGGAGTGCAAGGAGGCTGCCACCCCCTATAAATCAGAGGGATTAGGTGGGTATATACTGTACTGGTCCTCAGCCTCCCGTTCGCCTTCCCTCAGCAGCAACTAAGCCAGATTTTACTTCTTATCTGTCTGTCTCGTTTGTGTGCCCTTGTGGGTCTCTTTGGATGAAGTCTGTATCTTCTGGTCGTCTGTCTGTCTTTTGATGTGCACACACATCGGCTGATGCAACGTTGATATTAAGTTTTTTTGCCATGGCCTCATCTCATCTTCTGATATTGTCTATGTCGTACGTGCTTCACATTGTGTCTCTTAATATAGCTAAATTATTGCAGTATTAATAGATGCAAGCGGGCCGTTTTATAAGAGAACAATGATGAAAATAAGACGGTAGCTAAATAACATGCACATCAGAAGTAAATCAGCTTTAATCCCCATGTATTAAAATCAACCGGCAGAGCTCAGACCTGAGATATGGATCTCTTATCAGTACCATGGCATCATTCTTTTGCCATGTTGAGCGTCACGTCCAACTCGTCAGCCGAATGCTGAATGTTCTGTTAGTACGCCAAATGGATTCACAAAGCCGAGGGTGAGCTAAACTTAAAACCCAGACTAAAGAATGACCTTGGCTTTGTTTTTTTCATTGTTTTGCCCTCCACGAGTGAGGAGAACTTCTTGCGGGGGAACGTTGCCCCCTGGTGGACTTGTTAGAGATGTACACACAAGAAGTACCGGAGATTACTTGTTTCTATTGTGTAGATGTGGCGCCCTCCTGTGTGTTAAATGAAGTGTTGCACAGATAATAGTCAGACAGTTACTTACTACCCTTAAATAAGCTGCCCCTAAGAGAGTATATGTGTGTATCATACATGATGTATAAATTATTGTTGAAAAATATTCAGGACACACCAAAAGTTACATTTCTAATTGAGTTATTAAACTATAATTGTCCTATTTTTTGTTGTTGCAGAAATGAATGTAAAATATGAAACTACTTAATTAAGAATTGCTTACTTAATTAAGAATTGCTTGTACAAGTTCAAGCAACCGTACAAAACTACTGATATGGTTCATAGGCCAGTAGATAGGAGACATACTTAGGACAGCAATACAAAATCTTGTGGTTGCTGGTTACCCACATATGGCTTTAAAAGTGTGTTTAAATTGTAAGCTAAACCCCCAAATCACTTTTTTCTGTTGAAAACGGTTCCGTTTGGGTCTCACAAAGTGTTGGTCCACATGTCTGTGTTATTTTTGACTTAAATGTATAAAGTTGTCAAGCGTGGGAAATTGTTTGTAACATACGAGAAGTCTGCGACTTCCTGCTAAAAACATTTCTCCAGAGTGGTCGTATCTATTGGTTGCACACCCTAGTTCAAGCAAGTGTGACACTGGTTTTGACAGCGTTTGACGGTGTCAGTTTTTCCAAAAACTGTCACGACTATCAACTGCTCAGATCGAATATTTGAAACTCGTAGGCGGAAGTTCCTCTGCTAAAAGTTTGGTTAACTTACCCATAAAAAAGTAATAATTAGAATTGTCTTTTTGCTGCATATCAATCATTTTTATAAACATTTTTATAATTGTTATAATCTTTAACATATTTGAGGATACAGTTCTGCATTCAATATGCTGCGTGTGAGTAAGTGTCTGTGTCTGAATATATCCTATTATATTAATATATATATATTAGTGGAATAGTAAATTCCATGGAACCACAGCCATTGTTACAGACAGGATATGTGTGCTTGACCCAGACACTGACACGCACGCACTCATCCACTCTCCTGTTTTCCATCCATCATCAAAGTGTTGTGTTAGTGGCTGAAAAGGTTCTTATTTTATTTTTTTCGCTAGCATTGTGAAAGGATTTATCTCTTTGCATTGGCCTCGTGACACGACTCCCTCTTCTTGTTCCTCGGTTCCCAGAAGGAGGGCAGACACTTCGCTTCACACTTGTGAATCACGTTCCGAGGAATGACAGCACACTCGTCATGCCTGGGGAGAAATGATGAATGAAATATGAATGCATGAAAATATATGCAAGATCAAAGTTTGTTTGCAAGACTCAGCATGGTTGAGTAAGAGACATTTTAAACACTATTCAGAATTATTAACACTCATAAATCACATCAGCCCTCCAGAAAAGAGTGTGAGTTTTTCATTGTGTTAATAACGGGGGCTGAGCCCATGTTAACGAGGTAGCTGTGTGATCCATTTCCAACGTGTCAGAGTTTGAGACGACCAGGGCTAGTGGGGACCTGTCTGCACCATGGGAGCCAGGAGGTGGGGCAGCTGTCTGTCTGTCTGTTGGGTCGCCAGGGCAACCCACTCATGGATGAATAGCCCACTGAAACATACCAGGGCCCAGCAGGCCTGGGAACACAACTGGGGGGGGGGGGGGGCAACCAAATACACTGCCCCGCTGAAGGCTGTCAGAGAGGATTATGAACAGCAAGGGGTGTGGCCTCACACAGCTCTATACCCCTGTGATTGGTTGTTTGTTGTTTGTTGTTTGTCGCTCTGTGGGGAGTGATGCAGAAAGTGGGAATAATAATATAATAATAAGGGGACCTGTAAAAAGAAAGAAAAGTCAAAAAATCCCAAATTAAAGAATTCACTAAACATCCCCTGTGGCATTAGCATTATATTAGCTGTCATTTGTGATAGATTCAAAAAAAAAATCATATGTGGTTAGTTGCCAACCTGCGGAATACCTGTATTAACAGGTAGCCACTGGGTTTGTTTAATGACATTAGCTATTCAGCCAAATCTTAGGCAACTATGTATATGTTAACTGTCCTTCCAGTCCTGCCTCGTTGTGCTTGAAATATCCGAGACAAAATGCTAGATACTACACCTAAACATCATAGGCTGTGGTAAAAAAAACAAAACAATTCCTGTTTTCCTCATGTGCGCCAATCGAAAACCTCCTTTAACTGGAGCAGATCTTAACACCGGATCGGCCACTTTTTCATGTTTTATGTTTGTGACTGCCAACCTCCATCTTGTATGGTCGCACACTGTACCACCGTGGCCTCCGTACCTCGCTGCCTCCCCCAGGCATTATGCCACCAGCACCCTCCCTCTCCCTAGCATTCCCGAGTGCCAGATGCCACCTCTCTCTCTCTCTCTCTCTCTCTAGGTTGGCCTGGCCGCAAGGCCACTTCCAGCTGGCTCTGTTACCTGAACACGATGAGAGGGATCCGGCCATATTCATGCATATACCATAGAATGAAATGGAGTGATACAATTGTGGTTCATGTTGTACAGATGTTCTTTTTTTAATAGATCAATTGATTTAGTTCTAGATCAAGTATACAGGGAATCTTCCAGTTAACATGGAAAATAATAATGGATTAGGAGGACTTAATAGTCAATTCCAGAGAATCCACTCCAGGATTTGAATGTGTCCATTCACTGGCTTGGGAGGAAACACAGCTCTACACACACACACACATACACACACACACACACACACACACACACACTACACACACTCTCTATGGGAGGAAGTATAGCCTGCGAACGACCCACAGAATATTGCTTAGTGAAGAGAGAGAGAGTGAGTGTGTGCGTAAGAGCGAGAGAGAGACCGGACAGAGACGAGTAAGCGCGGGTGAACGTGGGGGATGAGCGGTGTTTAATTCTTCACATGCATAACGTGCACCTGAGAGTTTGGATCTTTGCCTCTGAAGCTCCTGTCTGTCTTGTTGAGTGACTGTCTGGGTCGTTTCACCATGTCGTTTTGTTTTGTGTCGTTTCCATGTCGTGTTGGACATTCATTTTTCTGTTTTTCTTTTTAACTGGAGCAGTAGAGGTAAAGGCTGTGTGGAAGACCATGTAGTAGTAGTAGTAGTAGTAGTGACTGACTAGGTGTTATCATTGGTGAGGGACCAAGTTGGTGTGTACGAATGATGTGCTAAATATTTTTGAGGACCTGGTTTTAATGAGAAAGCCTTGAATGGTATGTGTGTGTGTTTGTATGGGTGTGTTTTGTTTTAATTTGTATGTGCGTGCCGGTGGCCACTTTTGTCATGGTTTGCATTCCATATTTGTTTTGTGTGTGACGTGTGTATATGTCGATTTGTTAGTCAGTGGGTTTCATAAGGCCTACTGTGTTTCTAGTTCCCTAGTTAGGTTGTTTTTGTATAAAGTCTGTTTTCGCAGTTCTTTAGTGCAGCTGGTTGTATAAGTGTGTGTGTAAGTTTCTTTCACATAATCGCTTGTGTATGTGTACTTATTGGACAGTGGTGGCGGTGGTGTGCGTGATGGTGTGTGCATGGGTTTAGTGTGTGTCCCAGAGTGTGTATGTGTGTTTGCGTGGCGGCGGGTGTGTGGGTGCGTGTGTGTGCTGGGGCGATGTACAGGCGGTCACCGTGTGCCCGAAGCAGGGTGCATTTTGACTTCAGTGAAGAGGTCATCAGGCGACTACATGCCTCCAGCCACAGCTATGTTCACAGGTCAGCTATCTGAGACCACACACACACACACACACACACACACACACACACACACACACACACACACACACACACACACACACACACACGTAGACGGTATATTTACATATGCTAATTTCCATGTTATCAGAAATGCAACAGGGTTTCACTTTTAAACTGAATATTAGTGTTTGGGGCTGCCAATCTTATCCTTAATCTCAGTTGTTAACAGTTGTATACAATCATAATAATTTAAAATACTTGCTAGCCATCTTAAAATAATTGTAGATTAAACCACACATGGAGCGTGGTTTTAAAAAAAGTGTGTGTGTGTTCTCATCCATACGTGCAGACACGTATGTGATGACATTTCCTCTATAATTGAAAGATCTCTTGACATTGTCATCCCCTCTCTTAATCTGCTGTTTTCCTTTGTCAGTTTATTTCTATAGATAAAAACTTAAGAGGAGTTTCACATAATGCAGGAATTACCCATCATGCATGGCAGTGTGTCACAGCAAGGCTAGAAAACAAATGTTACTTTTAATTTAAGTTTGTTGATTCCATCCTGGCGATGCTAAGCTAAAGCTACAAGGCTAAAAGAGTCATGACATTTAAGGGCTTGGCTTTTTCCAAGCCTCTGGTCCTGCTTAGTTGCTCTTAAATTTGATGCTGAGAAATATCAGCAGTCTTTGCCAATTTAAGGCTAAGTAGTGCCGCTCTATCAAGTGTTGTTCTATATCTTTATGTTGTATGGTTATAGTTATCTTTTACTCAAGACTACATAGGATATTGAGTTACAAAGTCGTAATCGACTTTGTTACACCTCAGACATAACACAACATAACAGGAAAACATGTCCTAACTCGCAGAGGTGCGATTTGTATATCAAACTGATGATCAAGCCGAGAACCACTGGCTAACATTGGCTGTTGCTGTGCTTAGTCTTGTTTCATATTCAAATGTAAATTATCTTATACTGGCCAATATATCTTGTTTCAATTCTGGCAATACACTAAACACAAGTATGTATTGCTTATACTACTGTCAGTTTTGTAAACTACTATGTTGCGTATTATCATCATCTTAATTTATTTCGCCTTACTCATGACGTTGTTTGTGTGTAGCTGTAGCAAAGAGAGAAAGTGTGAGCACAAACTTAAAATAGAAAATGCCTTGTAGTGTGTCTGTCCCCCCCCCCCCCCCCCCCCCCCCCCCCGCCCCTGATTTAATAGTGTCAGTGTAAATCTTAATCAGGGTAAGAGACATGGCTCGGGTTGGCCCAGGGGGATTGTGGGTACTGGAGCCCAGTTTTAGATGCATCAAGCTGCGTGTGTTGTCAGGGTTGTGTGATGTCATGTCATGATAAGAAAATTCTAGAAGTGGGGGGAACAACAAAAACAAAGAATTGAATGGAGAAGAATATTGCAAAGAAAGACAAGCATGAAAGCCTATTTGATTGTTTTTAACCTGGGATATATATCTTAACAAAACATTTATTTAGTTAACTATACTAGTCCAAATCTGTAACCAAGGTGAAGATTCTTTCTCAAGCGCCTTCCCAACCTCTACTCTCAATCTAACTAGGCTTGGGCGGTATCTATTTTTTCAAAGTGTCAGACCTTCCGGACATTTCACCGGAGAATACTGTATATATTTTTTCATTTTAGCATTTTAGTCATTTTAGTCATTTTAGCATTACTACATTGTCTAGCCTTCAATGCTGCTGTGTGTCCAATATGCAATTTGCCTACTGGGTTTAAATACTTATGGCTCATAGAATAATGAAGAGATGTGAAATAAGCACCCCTTTTCCATGGATTCGGTCCAAATCTCAAGTCGTGTACTTATTTTATTTAAAAGCCTGCGATAGTTTCCACCAATGTACACATATAGAAAGTCAGTTTAACCTGTATTATATACAGTCTATGTGAGGCAAGTGTAACCTGTATTATATACAGTCTATGTGAGGCCAGTGTAGCCTGTATTATATAGAGTCTCTGTGAGGCCAGTGGAACCTGTATTATATACAGTCTCTGTGAGGCCAGTGTAACCTGTATTATATACAGTCTCTGTGAGGCCAGTGTAACCTGTATTATATATAGTCTCTGTGAGGCCAGTGTAACCTGTATTATATACAGTCTCTGTGAGGCCAGTGTAGCCTGTATTATATACAGTCTCTGTGAGGCCAGTGTAGCCTGTATTATATACAGTCTATGTGAGGCAAGTGTAACCTGTATTATATACAGTCTATGTGAGGCCAGTGTAGCCTGTATTATATAGAGTCTCTGTGAGGCCAGTGGAACCTGTATTATATACAGTCTCTGTGAGGCCAGTGTAACCTGTATTATATACAGTCTCTGTGAGGCCAGTGTAACCTGTATTATATATAGTCTCTGTGAGGCCAGTGTAACCTGTATTATATACAGTCTCTGTGAGGCCAGTGTAGCCTGTATTATATACAGTCTCTGTGAGGCCAGTGTAGCCTGTATTATATACAGTCTCTGTGAGGCCAGTGCAACCTGTATTATATACAGTCTCTATGAGGCCAGTGTAACCTGTATTATATACAGTCTCTGTGAGGCCAGTGTAACCTGTATTATATACAGTCTCTGTGAGGCCAGTGTAACCTGTATTATATACAGTCTCTGTGAGCCCAGTGTAACCTGTATTATATACAGTCTCTGTGAGGCCAGTGTAACCTGTATTATATACAGTCTCTGTGAGGCCAGTGTAGCCTGTATTATATACAGTCTCTGTGAGGCCAGTGTAACCTATATTAAAATATACAGTCTATTCACGTTACACCCACACTGGAGCTCCAGTGGCCCCGCAGTGTTTTACCTGTGAATTACTGTTGTAGAGTATCGGCATACACTTCTTAACAGCGATTTGAATGTTACATCCATTAGGGTCCATAATTGTTTTAATCATGTCTGTTTGTTCACATGCACATATGCGTGAACATGCATGCACCCACATGTGCGCACACACACACATACACACACGCACACACATATATGCAGGCACACACATACATGTACGCACGCACACACACACACTTATGCAGGCACGCACATACATGTACATATGCAAACACACACACACACAAACACACACAATGACAGACAAACAGACATACATGGAGTCATGCATAATGGATTTGTGAGAGAACTATTCTGAGCCTATAGATCATTTCCATAGAGAATAGCTTTAACCAAATATTTTGACAGGAAACCAGGATTCCTATAGTAAAACAACCCAGATCTGGGCTCTGTTGAACTTTAGGTACAATCTGAATGAGTTCAAGTGCTGTACACCAACATCATGCTTTGGTGGATTTAGTGGGTGGGATCGTTTATTTATAAGGGTTTGCTTATTGATGTAGCCACTTATGGTTGCGTTAGCTAACGAGAGAGTCTCGCTGGGAAAGTAGATGCGATAAAAATGGGCTTGTGAAAAGGAAGGGATCATTTGTCAAAATAATAATTACAGGTTCACCCTGTGTTATAGATCATGGATAACTACCATAGAGATACTTATCAAGAACATTACAAAGAATGAACATCTCAAATCTAAATTTGACAATTTGATTTGACTTTCATTTAAGGCAAAATAATGTTCATTATTTTAACCATGCACAACATTTATTTTATTCCTGAGGGAAGCACAGTGACTTGAAGTACTCTGAACAAACCATGGAAAATATCTCTCTGTAATTTACTAGCACATGGCATGCTTTTGTGCTGTTAACTGTCACTGTCAATAGTCTCTCTCCCTCTCCCTCTCTAACTTTCCCTCTCCGTCTCTCCCTCTTCCTCTCTTTCGCTCTCCTCTCATCATCTGTCTCTCTTGTTCTCCCTCCCTCACTTGCTCTCTCCTCCCTCTCTCTTAATCTCTAGCTCTCTCACACCTTTCTGTCTCTCTCTCACTCTCTCATGCCCCCCACTATCTCCCTTTCTCAGCCCCCCTATCTTTCTCTCTCCCATCATGCCATTTTCCTCCCGTTCTGTCTGTCTGTGTCTTCCTCACAACAATGATCATCATCGTTGTCCTGTGTCTTCCATCCCTGTATTTAATGTGAGGGTTTGTTGTCTTCCCACCGTAAACAATCCTTAATGAGATCATCTGCTAGATGGGCTTGTACCTAAATATGCAGAAGAGAATGACCTGGGACGAGTCCTGATTGCATTTAGTGGCCTATTTTCTATTAATAGCCACCATGGCTGCAGAGATTTTACCATATTTCATATTCTGCTAGGCTGCAAATTCGGGAATTATAGTTCTTACTTTTTTTTACTTACAGCTTTTTGTTGGTTTTGTTGTTTTTAACTTGAAATCTGACCTATTTAAGGTGTAAAATGAGAGTTCCCAGGGGCTGTATGGATATATGCCTCACTGAGCTATTTACTTGCAATATTATGTGGGAAATGGTGCAGTGCAGTCCTTTTAAGGGTATTTAATCGACAGCTTTCTAATCATCAAAATGTAGTTTTGATTGGTTGTTATACAGTGTTTGACATGGGTTTAGTTGATTTGGTTGTTATTACAGTATGGTTGAAGTATTAGGCTAATTGTAGTACTAGACCAGTTGTAGTACTAGACCAGTTGTAGTACTAGACAAGTTTTAGTACTAGACAAGTTTTAGTACTAGACCGGTTCTAGTACTAGTCCAGTTGTATTACTAGACCAGTTATAGTACTAGAGCAGTTCTAATACTAGACCAGTTATAGTAATAGAGCAGTTATAGTACTAGACCAGTTGCAGTACTGGACCAGTTATAGTACAAGACCAGTTATAGTACTGGACCAGTTGTAGTACTAGATCAGTTCTAGTACTAGACCAGTTGTTGTACTAGACCAGTTGTAGTGATTGGGTTTGGCCTCTCCTCTTTTTTATTTTACCACCAAGATTATTAACATTGCAAGAATAACTGGTGAATAAGGGAATATTTGTTGAACACTCAGGCTATGGATAAACAGGAGCGGTAACCATGGCACCCTGGTCTGTGCTGCCAGACAGACACTCTGCAGTTTCTTCTCATTCAAAGACCAACAGGAAGACAGCCATCCAACTAAAGACACACTGCAACACACACAGACGTAAACAAATCAAACAGTGACTCACACAGTGACACACAGTGACACACACACACACACACACACACACACACACACTACACAAACCCATTTTATGCCATATTATCCAAAATGTCTGGTTTCCGAATTTGGCTCAGTGTCTCAGTGTGTTTACGTTATATCTGCATGGATGTGTTATAGTTATAAACCATATCAGTAGTTATAATCTGCTCTCTCTGCTTCTTATTCATTCCAGTAGTCATCTTGGCTAATCCTATCCCCTAAACCCCTTCCAGTACAGTCTATCAATATGTGTTTGTCATCATGACGTACTGTGCACCCACATTAAAGTGCTAATCCTTAGCAAAGTAAAGCCAACCATATTTCATAGTTTCACATTGTTTTTGTTTGTCTAAAGGGCTATGATGTGTCGAAGGCCCTTCTGCCAATGCTAGTATACATTGGTTGTGGCAAATTTCACAAATAGGAACAATTGAACACCCAGCAACTCAAGACCAGCAAAAGTCCACAATAAAACGCAGTTAGACGCAGTTTGTTTCCATATGACGGAAACTCTGAGCTCTGCAGTTTAAGAGCAGACATTAACACACGTGCGTGGCCATATTTCTAATGCACGCCTTTATATATTTTTTTTCTTAAGAACATAAACTCATCCTTATTTACTTTACTTCCCATTTGCTGTGTCAGAGCGGAACCATCCAAACAGGACGCATATCCATGACGACAGACAGGGCGTGGAGTTGCTTGAGCATTAATCCATAAGGGAAAGTGTCAAAGGGCTGTGCTGGTTGGTAGCGACGGGGACTACTGTTGTTGCCACAGCTGGAAGGAAGAGAGCAATGCTATTGTTTCAGTGGAGGGACACGGGTGTCACTTCTGTGGAAGCATCCTCTTAACGTGGTGAGGCTGGATGCAGATCTGGGCGACCAGGGAAATTCCATGGAAATGGGATCCATCCGGTGGCTCGCTTGTTAGACCAAGTCGTCACTGTCACCTCTCTCTCTCTTTTACTCTCTCCTTTACTTTCTCTGTCCCTCATCTCTCCATCTCTATCCCAAGGTTCTCTTTCTGGCCTTACCTTCGCTGCGTGCGTGTTTGTGTGTGTGTGTGTGACGTAACCATATTCCGTGTCTCGTTTAGCCCCGCCCTTGGTTGGCCAATCAGCAGAGCGTACTATAGTCAGGTCAGTGAGTCCAAGGCAGCATAAATGGTAAATGGACTGCATTTATACAGCACTTTTCTAACCAGTGGCCACTCAAAGTGCTTTACAATTATTGCCTAACATTCACCCACTCATACACACATTCACACACCAATGACGGTGTCAACCATGCAAGGCAACAGCCAGCTCGTCGGGAGCAGTTAGGATTAGGTGTCTTGCTCAGGTACACATCGACACCCAGCTAATAGGAGCCGGGGATCAAACTAGCAACCTTCCAGTTGCCAGCTCTACCTCCTGAGCAATTGCTGCCCGGCAGTGGCAGGCTCAGTCAGTGTGGCCCCGTCATAGTGAGTCTGAGTCAGGAGGAGCCCGTGAAGGGTGTGCCACTGCTGCTGATGCGCTCTGAGACTTTTAATCCTACTGTAGCCCTACCGTGAATTCTGTGAATGATTTAGAGTTTTGTTTTCATGCTAGGATATCTTCCTGTACGCTTGCAGACTGGAATGCCCTTTTGATGGTGAAACACACGCACAGGAACACACACTCACACTCTCGCGCTGTCTCTCCTTCGCTCTCTTTCACACACACACACACACATACACACACACACACACACAAATACACACACACACACACACATACACACACACAGGCACATATACCCAGATGTGCGTCACAAAACTCTGTGACGCACTGGCCCTTGTAACTCACATTTGCACGTTGTCAAATCCCTGCCTGTCCCAGTAAACATGTCATACCAGCAGCATGCTTCATACTGGCCAAATCCTGCTATGGAGGATTTGACCTCTGCTGGATTAGCAATGCGCTCTCATCCTCTGACTCATCTGGAAGCATGCTTCCTCTCTCTGCAGGAAGAGGAGTGGCATAGTTTGGATACAGACTTCACGTTATGTCACTCCCTGTGTGTATGGGAGACTGGTGCACTTTGGTTGTACTAGGTGTCTTGCCAAACATCAAATGCTCTTTTTCAACAGCGTTAATCTATCATATACATCTTTGGCCTCGGTTACACTTGTCGTTTCAATGCAACGTTTATCATTCGATCACACCAGGACCCGTTAACTGTCAGGTCTGCACAGTCCCAGATTGGCTCTTGTGATCCGATGAGCTAGACCACATCCCGAGGTGGTCAGGCCCGCATTCTGATTGGATTGGATAGGTGTGTGGACAGCAATGAGCTCAATGTAGACGGACTACTGGCTACGTCATTAAAACCACACCCCATGCCTACATGGAGACCGCCAGGATTCCCCTCCGTCTCCTCGGAGATAAATCACAAGACGCACTGGGACTCCGGTGATCAGGTCTTTAGTTACCCGCGTCACATCGCTTATTCGGACTGTGAATATATGTTGAATATCCCATGTCTCTCTAACTTAAAAAAAAAAATACGACATTTGAACCCCATAAGCTGCCATTGAGATGTGTGATTTCTTTAATACAGCAGCACTTTTCTGCTATGCATTTGACTTTCAGTTTTGATGTCGTTCCTGCCGGGCAGTCATTATTGTAAAACCTGTGAAACACGTAGGGAACTCCGCCTACACGCAAGCCACGCATGGCAATTGTGAAGGCTTTCGACTATTGAATACCATTTTAAACGGCAAGAACATCATAAGGGCTTCTTGGTGGATTTATTTTACCAGGAAGTATTTTTGCGGGGAAGTGACATCCGAGCACACACATGGCCACAGAGTTTGATGTCAGGTGCGGACATTAGACCCGTGTTCTGATCTTGCATTGAAACCGAGTGAGAGTCCTTTCAACTGTCTATGTTTGACAGGATTGAACTCTTATGGCCTCTTATGGTATTTTATATGGACGGGTTATAATAGCAGAAGTCCGCTGATCAGAAGCAATGCTCAGTCCCAAATAATTAAAATAATAATAATAATTGTTACATCATTGTTCTTCCTCTCATTTCCTTCCCCTCCCTAGTATGTCTGACTAGAGAAGCCACATGGTACAAGCTCACATTTGGTAGTTAAGTAAAACCTTTCATGTTGAGGTCCTGATTTGAGGATTATTCATGCGCTATGCGTCTCTTCCTTGAAAGAGTTGCTTTTATGCACCCTTTGACAGTAATTGGGTGTCTTCTAGGGCGATGATGCTGACAGTCTGAGGTGAGGTGAAAGAAAGTGTCTAACAAGGTCCCATCTGCCCGGCCGCAGAGCTAGAAGCTGGCCCTGCACGTGGAGCACGTGATCGCAACGCACAGATAACTATTAGTGGAATGACCCCAGGACCGTACACGCAGTTAACCGTGCAATGAATCACAGGGACACGCATCACACACACACGCACACACACACACACACACACACACACACACACACACACACACACACACACACACACACACACACACACACACACACACACACACACACACACACACACACACACACACACACACACACACACACACACACGCACGCACAACAAGAGACACACATGCATAAACACAACAAGAGAGACACAGACACAAGATGCACACATCGGTACACACTGCTAAAGGTTCACATGTAGGAAACCACAGATGATTGTGTTTCTCTTTCAAAATGGCTTCCCTTAAATCCGTGTGTGTGATGATTAATGTCATCCATTCCTTGATATCAACTTGTTTCTCATTTAAGTAGCACACATGCAGATTATGATAATTATTAGGATACACTTTTTTTGTATGTTTTACTTTCCACTCGTATTTACCTTTTATGGTAAATCAACTGCATTCATTACTCTGGTAGCGACACATGTCACCAAAACCATTTATGGTCATTCTTGGCCTCACATGCAGCCACTCACTCTCTCATCCTCCCTTCCCCTTTCTGTTTTCTCATCACAGAGGTTGTTTTCATTGCAGAGCAAGGTGCTGCCAAGTGTCAGCCCGCCCTTGCTTGCCATGCCATTTCAAGCGAGAGTTGTTGTGTCCAAACGGCTGTGCTGTTTAAATTGCACACGATTAAGAAGCGTTTGTCTTTTTGGTGTTATGAAGTCGTTTGCTTGGAATCTACACTGCACGCCATTCCAAACATGCGCTGACAGTATAGGTGGGGCAGGGTATTGTGATGGTTTAAACCCCCAAGCCGAAAGGATACTGGGTTTGATCCCCAATGTCATTGACATCCGTGTATGTATGATTTGAGTATTGTGAAGTGAGAGAGCAGAAGAGAGCTGGAGATGGCAATATTTTGAATATATACAACCAAAAAGTCGCCTTTGCTCCCTCTCTATCTATATTTCTCCGCCAATGATAAGTGTTGTATTTCAAGCACCTCTGATTGACAGGAAACATGTATTCCCCTGAACAAATCAGGTAAGAGATGCCCTGATTGGTCAGAAATGAGCCGGCAGCGGTCTAAAATCAAAATGGTCTCATACAGAGGCAATCGCATTCGACTCGAAACCAATATTCACACAGCGCATTCCACTCACTAATAGCTGAGGGATGGCTCTGGCATTCCTAACAAATTACATTCTAATTATAGCTCTTAAATGTCACCTACAGCAACTTTTAATGGCCTGTGTCTGAAATCAGCGAATGCTGCTCTGGATGAACGTGCCTGCAGTGCTGAATGACCTAACACTGTGCCCCTCTGTGTTCTGCTGCAGCTTCGACGTGGAGAATGGCCCGTCTGTGGGCTGCAGCCCGCTGGACCCCCAGGTGTCCCCGGGCTCCGGGCTGGTCCTCCACACCAACTTCCCTGGACACAGCCAGCGGAGAGAGTCCTTCCTGTACCGCTCCGACAGTGACTATGATCTGTCGCCCAAGTCCATGTCCCGCAACTCCTCCATCGCCTCGGAAATGTACGCACGCACACGAACACACACACACACACACACACACACACACACACACACACACACACACACACACACACACACACACACACACACACACACACACAAAAACACACACTCACACAAAGACTCGCGCGCATACACACACACAAAAACACACACACACACACATTCAGGCAGCAGCGTACACATGTACTAAATAAGTGTGATTACTCTTTCTTTGGATTATGATTGGTTTGCGTACAATGCATACAGAGGCTCTGATTGCTACAGTTTCATTTGTACAGTATGTGCCACCCTGTACATCTTCATAATGGATAGTTTTTTCAGGGTGATAACATCTAAACCTCTCCTCAGGGATGGATATCCCCTCAATCCTCAAGGGTCAATCCTCTGGAAGTCTATTTCTGAGAAATCAGAAATGATTGACTTCCATTGTGTCACATATAAATAAGAACTCATAACCCCAGTTCACATCCCATACATAACCACATTAGGAGTCAGGGCAGAAGGATGAGAATAGTGTCCTTCTTTGGGCACCACCTTTGATTGGATCAACAGCACAAAAGACATAACTGCTAAAAGCTTTTTTGAATCATTTTGTTTATTGATTTGCTGTTTAATAGTATTATGTGTCGTTTTCAAGTCCAACAACCGCTGACAATGGGGTTGGTAGTGTAGCAGTGTTCTAGAATGGGAAGGAAGTATTCATTGAAATCTTTCTCTGCCTTCTGGAGAAAGAAAGTTTTCAGTTTCAACAACTGAAGCAAAAAACGAACTAAGCAGTAGAGGTCATTCTACTCCGTTTGTGGTCCTTTGACTAGCAAAGCTAGTCAGACTTAAGTCAATAATAATGTCTGCTGATTTGATTACATCCGTCTTACAAGGTGGAAAAAAGTTGACTTGCAATCACCTCACACACACACACACACACACACACTACATGTAAACATGCAGTGAATTTGGAAGGGTATCATTTGGTAACAATTAGTTTTGCTTGCTCATTGTTCTTCTGACCTCAGCCACGTTGGCAGCATATCGAAATAAACACACAATCACAGAACAAAACCTGATCTACAGTCTGGCCCTTTGGTATTTTTCCTTTGTTCTCTCTCTCTCTCTTTCTTTTTCTCTTTCTCAGTCCCCCCCCCCCTCTTTCTGTAGTTAGGGTTACAGTTAGCTTATTTATCACAGTAACTCAAACACATTCTGGATTAGACTGCATGGAAGTTGCCTTCACAGCAATGTCACAGAATGTGTTTGATCTGTTCGATTGCTCCGCTACTGAGTTATCAGTATCAGTTATCCGAATGCCTTAGTACCTCAGCCGTTTGCTTGTTGTACTACTTGTGCTAGTACTACTAATATTGTACCCTTTATGCTATGCTGTTGGTTGTGCTTGTTCAAACAGACATGGCGATGACCTGATCGTCACACCTTTTGCTCAGGTAAATATCTCCTTGTCCACTCCCTGAAACACACTATACACATTCATCCATTGAACATCTAATGTAACACACTATACACATTAATCTATTGCAACACACTGTACACATTCATCCATTGAACATCTAATGTAATACACTATACACTTTAATCTATTATAACACACTGTACATATTCATCCATTGAACATCTAATGTAACACACTATATACATTAATCTATTGCAACACACTGTACACATTCATACATTGAACATCTAATGTAACACACTATACACATTAATCTATTGTAACACACTGTACACATTCATCTAATGAATATCTATTGTAACATACTATACACATTCATTTATTGAACATCTATTGTAACACACTATACACATTCATTTATTGAACATCTATTGTAACGCACTATACACATTCATCTATTATAATACACTACACATTTATTTATTGAACATATATTGTAATGCACTATGCATATTCCATTCCATTTGATACAGCTTCTTGAAATTCATTGAAATAACTTTCCAATATTTTTCTTTTTTAAAGAACTGCAGAAAATACATAATTTAAAAGGTATAATTTGGGGCTCTACCCTCTAGGTTCTGGCCAGCCTCCGAAGTGTACGGAACAACTTTACAGTGCTCACCAATGTACAATGTGCCTCCAACAAGTAAGTAGTACAAATATATATCTTTCGTCTGTTTGTGGTTCTATCTTCATTTCAATGTGGGACTTGTCATGAGGAAACTATTCTTGTTCAAAGTTGACCACAGCTGTCTACTGATAGATGCAGACACTGTGCCAGATGGCTGACGGCCTCTTTAATAAAAATCTATTGGATTTAGAGTTTATTAGTGTTCTAAATGGTTAACTTAATAAAAGCCTAGAAAAAGGGTAAAACCAGGAAACCTTACGAACGATTATTGCATGACTAACTGATTGGTCCAAGGCAAGTTAGTTCCGTGACACGATGAAGTTCTACATCTTTGACACAAGGTGGCAGTGTCTGACTATATATTTTAGATGCTGGGACTGCAGGATTATTTTTGGTTGCATAGACGTGAGTTATTGCAGCGACATACAGTGGAAAGGTTTGACTTTATAGTATAACATATTTATTTATATATAAAAAGTTATATATACACATCTCTCTCTCTCTCTCTCTCTCTCTCTCTCTATATATATATATATTTCATAGTATTTGGGATACATGCATCATTTTGTTTAGCTAAATTACATTTCACATTTCCAATCGATGAAGGACTGTAGATGATGTCTGTGTTCCATAAAATACCACTCCTTGTGTAAACTAACATCAAAGTTGTCCATTAATGTAGACATCAGTGAACTTTTGGATCGTATTGGCATTATGCTTTAACACAATGCTCATAGAGTCGTATCGCAGCTCAGCAACTTTGAGTCCCCTGCAGGAGGGATAGTGTGACCTCATTGTGGCTGGAAGGGCAGGAAATATGGATGGATGACATCCTTCCTCCTCCACTACTGTGTGTGTATGCGTGTCCATGTGTGTTATGTCTTGTTTATGCAACTGTATTTGTGTGTGTGTGTTTGTGTGTTTGTGTGTGTGTGGGCCGTGTGTGTATTGTGTTGCTTGGCACTCTTCTTCTCACAAGAACTGTATTGAGCATTGCTTCAGTTGAATACTGATTATCTCTGACCTAGATTCTGCCTTGACAGCCTTGAGACACACACACAGACACAGACGCACGTGCAGGCACACACATAATGGCTGCTAGTTGAATCAAAAAACATCAACAAAGGTTGTGCACATCTCAGCACCACTACAGCGTCTCGCATCAGAAACCACTCTAACTAGGAGCCTCACTTTCTGCATGTAAACCTCTCGCTCTCCAACTCTGTCTCTGTCTCTGTTTCTCTCTCTCTCTCTGTTTCTCTCTCTCTCTCTGTCTCTCTCTCTGTCTCACATTCTATCTCACGCTCATACCTATTCCATTTAAGATGTGTTGTAGAAATAAATAAATAAATTGTTGTAAAAAGAATGCAGAATTATGTGAAGACACTTTTAGAACATTTATCTTACTACTCTTTCTCTATCTCCCTCTCTCTGTCTTTCTCTCACTCTGTCTCTCTATTTGAGCTTATTCAAGTGGAACAGTTTATTTAAATTGTAACAATTGCTTATTCTTTTATTTTATTTAGTTTTTATGTATTCATTAATCCAGGGTTATCTTCTATTCTCTTCATTAAATAACTTTATTTTCAATCAAACTAATCTGTCTCTCTCTCTCTGTGTAAGGAGGTCTCCTGCCGCCACCACTCAGCCCCCCATCACCAGAGTGTGTTTGCCAGGTAAGCATGGCAACACGTCACACCTGTGGTCCAACGCTGCAGCAATGTGGACATCTTCCAGCTCTGGCTGTCTGGGTGACTTGTCTTGCTAGTGTTGTTGTGAGGTTGTGAGGTTGCTATAGAAGTGCCCTCTACTTCTGCAATTGCGGTGCACACCATTAACGTCATCGACCTTCCTCAAACACAATGGCAACGCTAGCACAATGCCAACCTGGCATCCGTCCACGCACACACACACGTTTTTTTATGTTTTTATTATGGACTCCTTGTCTCCAGATCCAACCCCACGAAAGACAGCAGAACAACAGCTATCCGTCTTCTCAGCATATTTAAGTATTGCAAAAAGACCTTTAGTAAATAACCAGTAAGTAACCAAGTGTCCAGTCTAGTAGTTGTTGTGTTAAAGAAGGGATTGATACCGACGTAGCACTACTAGCTCTACTCCTTTATTCCAAATGTTTCAGTGTATTTTTCGTGCACACGTAGATCCCTTACCTGTCCAAATACCAGTATGAGATTGTTTTAATGACTTTTTGCTGTAAAAGGTTATACTGCCCATGCTCTTTTGGCACAAATAGGACATGATTAAGAATTGGGACAAATTGGCAAATCAGCATTAAAAACTGGTGTTGGAATTACATTATGGAATGTATCACTGTATGAGACTATTTAGGTGTCCCTAAATGTAACATTATCATCATCATCCTCATCATCATTGTTCAGTAAAAAATTTAAATAATTTAATCTGGCCGAAGGACAAAGTATTGAATCACTAGAACCTTTTAACTTTTTAGAGGCATCAGATCAGAAAGGTGCTTGCTGTTTCAAGAGCTATATAATCTTTATTTTACTTTTATTTATGCAGCGCATTTCAAAATCCACGTTACGGCAATATCCAACACTGAGAACGGAGTGCATGCATACAAACACGTGCTTCAATTTGTGTGTAACGTCTGAAATACTGTATGTATTTCACACCAAATGCAGTGGGAATGTAGTTGGCTTCAACACGTCTCCCTGGCTACACACGTGAGCATACATAATGCACAAAGTATATGCACACATGCAGCCAATGTCAATTTACACATTTATTTTCACAGTTTTAACGGGAAACCGCAAGCTACGTGTTCTTGTAATCTTTGGTGAACATGTGCTTGTGTGTGTGTGTGTGTGTGCGCTGTGGGCCGGTGTTCCTGTGGCTGTGATTGACGTCAGTGAGCCAGCATGTGGCTTCTGTTGACTTCCTGTTCAAGCAGATGGACCCAGTTTCATCTTCCTGCTTTCTGACCGCATTTATGAGGTGCTCCGCGTGTGTTTTTGTGTGTGTGTGTGTGTGTGTGTGTGTGTGTGTGTGTGTGTGTGTGTGTGTGTGTGTGTGTGTGTGTGTGCGTGCATGTCCCTGTGTGTAAGTGTGTGCCTGCTTAGCTGAGACTATGACAAGTTCTGTGACGTCATTTGTTTTTAAGGCAGGTTAACCAAGGACATTGCTCGATCACAATGTGTATCTGCTGGAATGAAGCGACTAAGAATAATTAGCACACAATTTAGTCATTTAGCGTTTTTATTTGTATCCGTCATTTCTGTTTTTAACATTATTGTCTATTTTGAATATTCAAAGGTCACAAACCCCTACATGTTTCGCATCAAAGCACACCGTGTAAATACCGTAAATCAACAAACACTTTTTAGTCTTTATTATTCATAATGTTTGCTTAATCCTTGTGTAAAACTGAGGTTCTTATATCTTGACGTTAAATGGTATATAAAAGGTTTAAATAAAAATGCAATGAATATGTGTGACCTGAATAAGACCGGCGGACACGCGTAATCCTATAGCATTTAAATTGAACACCTTTCCTAATGGGATCACAGTGATCCCATTTACCTATGCATTACTCCTGTCTTCTGAACACACACACACACACACACACACACACACACACACACACACACACACACACACACACACACACACACACACACACACACACACACACACACACACACACACATCACTCACATCCCTCCAGGAGAAGATACCCTGTCTTCTCCCTCCCTCCCTCTCTCTCTCTCCTTCTTGCTCTTTGTCAGTCACTCTTCTTCTACCAACTCTTCTCTCTTTTTCATGCATGCTAGTACATCTTGTTTTAAGTCACTTCATCATCAGAGGAAGAGAGGACCGAGAAGCACAGGAAACAGTTAAGCAGGAAGTGATGATCAGGCTTTTCCTGTGTAGCTGTCCTCAACTGTCGTAACTCAATGGAAGCCAGGAGGAACCATGCCCATGAGGTGTGTTTGTGTGTGTGTGTGTGTGTGTGTGTGTGTGTGTGTGTGTGTTAGTGTTGTTGTTGTGTGTATGTTTGTGAGTGAAACAATATTAGCCCATAGAATAAAATAGGATGCAGACAAACAAAGGACTATTGTGTGTGCCCCACGCTGCACAAACACGTTCATGCTGACATGATGATTTAATACCGCAAAAACACACGCACACATAGCAGCACAAACACCAAAGTGAACTTGTTGACCCTTTTCAAATCCTATAATAATATTATAGTTAAATTAAAGTATCATTATTATTATTATTATTATACAAGTATTGTACAAGCCAATACATAGATAGAATAGGCCATAAATTACTTAATTATAAGTACAGTGTAAGTCAACATAAGTCACCATTTATGTAACTTCTCAATGATCTGTTTCAATAGACTGATAGTAACTCTGGGTTTATTAACATCTCAGTTCTGTCATATACATATTTTTCTTTCATTGGCATGAAATATGAGAATCAATCATAAAACATGTGTGTGTGTGTGTGTGTGTGTGTGTGTGTGTGTGTGTGTGTGTGTGTTTGGCTGCAGGAATGTTCCCTCATTCTGGCTCCTCCAGGTCCATTGTAAAGGTGTTTTTGTATGGAACAGGTCATTAGGGTCCGATGACATTTTCTCCCCAAAAGATGCCATGGAGGAGCATGCGTCTTGCAACAGCGCTGAGTAGAGTCCTTGTTTGGACTCTTGTGTTTTTTTTTTCAGAAACACACACACACACACAAATGATGTTGAAATGTGGAAATGACACAGTGAGTGGGTCTACTTTGAGATCTTATGTTATCTTTCAAAAGGAGTTAAAGATAGTGCTCTGCTATATTCGGCAGCTTGTCACCTGTATTATCAGCCAGGAAAACATCCTCAGCTCCACCGTGGGAGTGTTTGTTTGCCGCTTTGGGTCCATTTTCACACATTTACTAATTAAAGAAGTTTGAAGAAAAAATAGGTTAAAAACAGATTTATGGCCCTTGCTTAGGAATATAGCTCGCAGACATGTGGGATTTAAACCAGCGCTATGCATTGTTTATTTATTTATTTTATTTATTTATTTATAAAGAGATTGTTTGACTGCCAGAAAGTTGTGCGATCTTGAAGCAATGTCTTAGGAAAATCAGGAATGCAACTTCCATATAATATGCACAATATTTGACTGCACCTGGATAGATGACCTCCTTCTCCTTTGTCTGGGTGTTCATTTTTTATTCCTCATGGTACTTTAATAATTGGTTATAGTTAGATTTAATTCATACTTTCAGTCTTTTAACATTGGATCACTTCAGTTATCCACTGATTCAGACCAATTGATGTTGATATCGCATGCAGACGATTCGGTTTACAAGTTACATCATTTCAAGTTACTTGGAAAAGTATCATTTTGTTGGAAAAATAACATAACAAAAAACAAAGAGTTCATTCAAGCCTACACAAAACCGAGTTGGCTTTAATTTGTTGTTGAGGCATATTTCTTTGGATGGCTCACTAGCGAATAACATCCTCATATGTCCCTCAGGGGACTACCATGAGCCAGGCTCTAGGTCCACAATATCTCCCACACAACACAATGTTTTTTTTAATGGGGAGATGACGTTATAGGCTCACACGCTATGCTTACCATATGCATCCAATTCTGACAGAATAAATAAAACGGGGTGAAATTCATAGTCATAAATCAAATTCATAAAAAAATACAAATCCCAATTGTGTTCAGGGTTGTTGCCTCATAAAACAAACGACAAAATAAAATCACAAACACAATGACCATCAAGAGGCGCCGCACAGGATGGCTTGTGTTGGAGCCTAGCTGTGTATGCTAACAGCCACAGGGGCAGCTAGCCAATTTGGCATACATCATGGCTGTCCTCATGAGTGTTATTTAATACGGGACGATCCTCACACAAGCCGTCAGTACCGCCAGACAGCGCCTCGCTGCGTGCAGGAATGTGACAGAGGACAACCAGGACAGGAGAAGGAGGGAGGAGTAGGGCGGGAGGAATGAGAAGGGCAAAGTGAGAGGTGGAAGTATGCCATGTAAGGAAGGGGTGACCAGAGGTCTTAGTAACTAAGCACTAAACAGGTGGAGCAAGGGTTAATTATATGGTCATACATTGTAACACAACAACAACACTACGTTTGATCACACAGGTTTAATCGTTTTATTAAGGAAAGTACGTTTATCTTGTCCCCAGTACTGTTGTACGTGCTTTCTATCACAGTGTTGTTATTAATGCATACATCCTCTTATCCCATGACACGGGTGTGTGTTAATAAGCTATAGGGTCATCCTGTTAAGCTGCATGCTTGTGAGTCTATGTACTGTATGCACACACTAACACATGTGCACACACCGTCATATGGGAACCCCCAGAATCAACATCCATCCACTATAATCATCTTAATCACACAAACCAAACACAACCATGGTAACTAGTCACTCACACACACATAGGCACATATGCACATGCACACGCATGCACGCACACACACACAGTGGCAAACAGTTATGTCAACATCAACGATCGATACCCTAACACAGGATTCAGGTCAAGCTGGTGGCTGTCCTCTTGGAGATCAGGAGGGTGTCATTGAAGGGCTAGCATTCTTACATCTCTTAGTAGGTAGCAAGCTATCTGTCTGAGCTGGCTATCTCCCCCGTAGAACTCTACTTGTCTGCACATCTTCAAAAGGCCAATGTGCACAGTTGCTATGGAAACAACTTCTTTCTTCCTCTATTTCCTTCACCCCCCACAACCTCTCCCTCCACCCACCCATGTTGTTTTCCCTTCCCTTAAGCCATACTTAGCTGCATCTGTCGGGAAACCCACCTTCCCTGACTTCCTTTCCTTCTGTGTTGCTAACTAACAAGGCAGCTAGCAACTAGCAACCACTATTTCAGTCCCTGGACTTCTAGTGTTACCCCTCTCTTCCCGGAATTACTACTACCCGCCACTTCTAATCATTTGAGCAGCCTTGGCAGAGGATATGGCTAGAGTTAGAGGAGTGGGGGGGGGGGGGGGGGGGGGGGTGCAGTGGTCAGGCAGGGTGACCTGACTGCCGGATCAGAAGGGTTATGGAGAGACCAGCTTGTTAGCGAACAGCCAAGGCCAAACATTTGCTCAAGTAGCCCTCATTATCCAGCACATGTCCGTTTTGATCAAACAATAATCATCGTCGTATCTTTATAATAAATGAAAACAGGGGTCCAGACCCAGCAGATGTTTGAGAAACTTGGCATTCAGAAAGACAGAGTGTGAGCGAGAGAAAGCTAGAGAGAGAGAGAGCGAGAGAGAGAGAGAGAGAGAGAGTGTCAGAGAGAGAGAATCAAGGGGAGAGAGTCAGAGAGTCAGGGAGAGAGAGATAGTCAGGGAGAGAGAGATAGAGTCAAGGAGAGAGAGTCGGGGAGAGTAAGAAAGAGAGAGAGAGTCAAGGAGAGAGAGAGAGAGAGTCAGGTAGAGAGAGTAGTAATGTTCATGTTTCCTGACCGAAACACTTTCTCAAGCTGCCTGGAAACACGTCCGGTGCCCTGTGGTTTAGTATCACAACAAGATGTGTTGGTGGATGCCTGCATTGGTGTGTTGTGTTGTGTGTGTAGTGGTATATGCAGTTGTGTGCTTAGTGCAGTGTGTAACCTGTGTGTAAGGAAGTAGGTATATGAGTATTCCTCATCCATTCCACACTAGGTCACCTGTATTAGTCACTTCCAGGATTGTCTTTCTATTGTGTCCAATGGTTTACCTAAAAATGCTTCCGCAGACATTTGATGTTGTGTTCCTTATGAATCAACGACTTGGATTAAGAAGAGGTGTGCGTAGTACAGTGGCTTTAACTACTCATGACAGATGTGATGTAATGGGCTGAAAAAGGCGATGGT